>VZTZ01016852.1:0-69273 GCA_013400955.1 Drymodes brunneopygia
GGAACCGCGCCTCCCCCGCGGCTCTCTACCATATGAAAATAGTGGCCACCTTTAAAGAGATAAAGGTTTAACTAAACAGGTCCTGCCTTTCATAAATTCATGCTGGTTGGGCCTGATCCCTGGTTGACCCATGGATGCCACACGGTGCCATTCAAATGTACTGCTCCGTGCTTTTCCCTGGCACTGAGATCAGACTGACAGGCTTGTACTTTTCCCAATCCTTCTTCCAGCCTGTCTTGCAGATGGACTTACCTCTTGTCAGTGGGGACCTCCCCTGAGGAGAGGGATTTATATCATGTGTGTTTTTTATGTCTGAAACAAAGCTCATCTGTCAGCACTTGTGTTAGAAGACCCCAAATTGCCTAAATGTCTCAGGAAGTAAGTTTTCATCAGGGGCCACCCTTGCATTCAGGTCAGCACAGAGCAGGAACTGGAGCTCTGCTGTTTCAAATGTGGTGGTGCCAAAGCTTGCACCTCAGCTGAGCTGTGTAGTGAAAACTGTCCTCACCGGTGTCTTAAGAAGGATTCACTATGGGGCACATCAGGAAGAAGCTGGGAGTTAGTGCTCTAGTGTATTTCCTAATTCTATTTTGTTTTGTTTTTTATTTTAAGCTGCAATAGTAAAACTTATTACTTCCTACAAATCACAGGAAGTACATCTCATCGTGTGAGAAATACAGATCTGTTTGCACCAGAGAGTACAACTGCAGTTCCAGAAGCTTGTTAGGAAAAAACTGCTTCTGTAGCACTGTTGGACACCGCTGGTCCATTCTCTGGTAAAAACATGGAAGGTGTTGGCTAGGCTGTCCTAATAAGAGTGAAGGGGGAAAAAAGTTTGCGAGGCTGTGAAATAAGGGAGAGACTGTTGGTCTATCACAGCTGATGTTCTCACAATTCAGTGGTGCAGAGCTTGCTACATAGAAACAGAATCTCTTACAAAATCAGCTAACATTTTTGCAGCAGGTGTTATATGCTGCACATGTCAACTCAAGATAACAGTCTCCTTAAATGCTTTCCAGTGATTGCCTGGATAGTTCAATAAGTTATCTGGATACCACTTCTGCAAGGATATGTTATGGCTCTATACTGTCGCTAATGGAGAATTCACCATAATTTATGACTTCTACCTTTACAGCATCTTTTTTTTCTTTCAAAGCACTTATTTGAAAACTAATAAAGCATGTAAGCATTATAAGATTTGTTCATGAGATTTATGGGGTACAGTTTGAGTTGACACAAATAACATCTCTAACTAGTCAATTATTGTTCTTCCCAGGAGATTGATCCAGCCGCAATTATCATATCAAGACAACACGCCATGTCCAGTGCTTTCCATTTTACCCATGTTCACATATGTACACAATGTTTTGCTAATTAGAAACAGAAGGAAGTTCTTTTGGCATTTGAGTCTTTCTGTTTGAGGCCTGGCTGGTGCACACTCTTTTCAGCCCTGTCATCAGCACCAAGTGCTTCAGAGGAAGGCAAATGTACATCAGATTGGCAGCTCCCTAGGTTGTCCTCCAGCTTACAGTTTCCTAATCCTCGGCACCCACAGCCTGGCTCTGTCCCTGGGGCCTGAGATGTATTCTATAGGGTTTGATAAGAATGGGCAGGTGAAATCCTGAGCCACAAAAATATACTTAATTTTCAAGTCCATATATTGCTCTATCCAAATCTGTGTCCCCTTTTCTTTTGCCATGCCTACCTGTGTGCTTCTTTCTTCCTGCACTTCTCACAGGGTTAGCAATTTACAAGAGCTTTGAGCAGAAAAACCCAACTCTCCCTGTTTAAATGCTGATTCAGAGTAATTATTGCTCTTGTGTAAGTATAATTTAAGGGATAATCATGCAGCTTGCTGCTGCTTACATTCACCTTTTCCCTCTTGTTTAGGAAGCAGCCTTGTTCAGCACAAACATTCATACAGCTCATATAGGAGAGGGCATATCCTTGACTTATCATCATCTGTGATTCTTTTCACTTGACAGGTTGAAAAATGCATACACCTATTTTCTCTGATGGTTCCCTTATCACTGTGGGCCTTCCTGAGGCTAAATCTGCTCAACCATTCAATTTTGATTCTGGAGGCAATGTTAAGGCCATTAGCTGTGTCCACATAAGGATGCTGTTATAAAACTTGACACGCTTATTAATCATAAATTCAGTAGACATTCTGCTTCAATTTTTCTGGGGTCTGCTTATGCCTCATTTATGATGTAAAGTGAGAGTTTAGGGGGAAGGTGGTGTATTTTTAGATCAGTATTTATGTCAGGTAGCAGACAGTATTCTGTATTTCCGCACTTAGCTCTTTCCCACTTGTATTGCACATAGCGTGTTCCAGAGTGAAAAGGTGCAGTTATAGAAGTTCAAGAACAGGTGGCTGCAGACAAATGTTCGCTCTGCCTTATCTGTGGGGGACTAGCAACATCCCTTTGCCACCATATATTACCATTTATTACTTCTGTATCATGATAAAATCAATTGAGGGGGAGGTAAAAACATCATATTAGAATCACTTTTCTTACTGCTCAATTCCACTAGTGACTTTTAAAGTGAAGCTGCCAAAATCTATATTCCTGAAATGGTACTTGTCTAAACCCATGGAACACCAGTGGTTTCCAGGCTGCTAGTTAAATACATCTCACAACAATAATTTTTGGATTGCCGAACTGACTCAATTAAGACATTTGTTACACATTGTATATTCAATCTGGACTCATGAAATGGCTTAGCAAAGATCATTAGCCTTGGAGAACCAGAATGCATTTCCATGGAAGAGGGAAGGAAATAGACTGTAACCGTCTGCTAGCATCTGCCAGCACATTGCTCTGAGCCCACCAGCACAGGTCATATCTGCACTCAGCCCTGGCTACAGATAGGATTTCTTGTCACTTGGAAAACAACTGTCTGCAACTCTGTTATAATTGCGTTTTCCTCTAATTGCCTACATTTGTTCAAATTCGATAAACTAAAAGTGAAATGCAGTGAGGCAGAAAATGTGGAGATCAGCACCAAAGATAATATGAATGCAGTGGCCTGTGAACCAAGGCTCCTGAATTTTGCATATGTAGGGGAGTTGAAGACAGCAGAAGAAGAGGTCAGATTTAAGCCCACAATATGGAAAGAAACAATATGGGTCACCATATCCAGTCTCCAGTCTCACAGGCAGCCATATCATAGAATTACTTTCATCAGTTTGTTGAGTTCTGCATGTAGTAAATTTTAATGACCAATGCATAGGCTGACACTGTTGTTTCAAATCCTCTGCAAATATTTCTTGTCATCTTCCCTGGTCCAGGAAGACGTGATTAAAAATAAAATACTCCAACTTCTTCCCTGCTCACCCCAACCCAACCTCCTATTTTAATTTCATTTTTAAATGACATTTGCATTCCTTTTGAGCCACACATCATTTTCCACCTTTTTGAAAAAGCTTGCCTTGTTGTTAGCTGACCTGGCCGCACATCAGAGCATCAGTGCTCCCATTCCAGTTACCTCCACAGCTGCCAAATGTGCTGTCATTCCACCTCAGGTGGAATCATTAACTACAATATCCTGTCTTCTCACAGTGTAGTAAGTGCTGAAACCCTGTGGTCGTACACTACAATTAATCTCTTCTGATGTTCAGGTACAGAAGAGATTCATGTTTGATTCTCTCTATTGGGAAGTTGCTCATTAGAGGTTGTAAAATAAGAGAAATGACAATTATGGGTGGGCTTTTCTTTTCCTTTTTCCTTTTGTCTGTACTCAGGCTTGAAGATCATATTTTTCCCTTTGATTTGCTCTGTTTTATTACTTTTAAGGTAGTTTTTTTATGCAAGTTGCTTTTCATGTGCTTTTTTCACCCACTGAGCTGTATCTTCTGCCTCCAGGCTGTGCTCTGTGTGATGTCCTCAGCTCCCCTTACCTCCAACTTGGCTCAGATCTCATCAGCTTTTTTTTGACCATACAGTGACCTGTATTATTTCAAATATCAGTGTCATACTAATAATATCTAGATGCATTGCTTTACTGATTGCTTGAGAAATTTTATTTGTTCACTAAAGCCCTTTGAGCTAAGCATTCAATATGTTTCCTTAAGTTAGAGCTTGGAAATTTAAAAGTCAAGCTATTAATTGTCAGCATTGAGTCTTCAAATGTCTAGAGGGATGTCTGGCCTTTCATTTGATAATGTCTCTGAAAAATCCCGAACTGAGACACTGTTATGTGTTTTAAGGAGTTGTAATTAGATTTTTGTTTTATCATTTATCAGGCATATGAAGGTAAATGCAGAGTTTCTTCTTATATCAGTAAAATTTGTGTAAGAGTCATAGATCTGGGATTAAGGCTCCACAACAGCCTTGACTGAATTTTTTCCTAAGTTCTTTTTTGCAATCATTATTGTAATGGATTCTGGATAGAAATACCTAAACCCCTTCACACTGGGTCCCACTGATTTACAGTACTGATTTACCAAATTTCATGAGGACCAAGATAAAAAGGGCTTGTGCTTTCAACTGGAGAAGCATGCATTTATTTTATACACTAAATCAGACACAAAGATCTGGATCACTTGGTGTTTTATTGTATTTCTAAAATAAGCTTTCAGCTTCCCTCTGGGTTTTTCCAGCATTTTCAAATACACCTAAACGATTAGAATAAAAACGAGGGGTATTGGTACAGCAGCAATGAACTTAGCAATAGATAATGTTGAGTTACCTGGTCTTTACTGTGGCATGCAAAATCTCATGGAGACAGAACAGAAGCACACTGACATTAACAATTCCTGGGCAGAATTGCCAATTTTAAAAATTCTGTTAAAATCAGCATGTTGGCAGATTGAGCAGGGAGAATCTTAAAGATTGTTACTGGATAATGCTGAACTAATGGACTTGCTTAAGTTCCATCTGTCTCTGAACTACAGGTACCACAAGTAGGACCCTATGGAAATACCTCTCTTCTCTTGGGACCCTCAGGGTTATCTCTGCCTTCTGTTTCCAGGACAGAAATTGCATTTTCAGATTCCTCAAAACTAGGTAACTATAACGACCTGTTAAATGTAGAATACTAAAACAGTCTTCGGAGGAGGGACTGGAAGTTTTGCCAGCAGCCCATAGAGTCATGCTTATTTTTGGACTCTCAGTACACAAAGATGTTTAAGAAAACCCTGCTAATCTTGAGCAACAGCTTTACAAGAGGTGGGGATATTCCCCTCATTCCAGAGTGACATGTAACCCCTGATCACAAGCTGCTTCAGAAAGCTGGGCACTGTACACCACAGGCAGCTGGACTGGATCTGCTCCAGGTGCTGAAACAAGTCTGGAAGGACTTGAGGGGAGAGGGAGGGAGGGAGGAAGGGNGATGTGTTCTGCCTGAAGGCCAACCATGTAGGCATGTGATGGGCTCTTAGATGATCTAACTGCTGCTGTGAGACAGGCCAAGAAACATCTCTTACTATATCAGATTAAATTTAGGCAAGAAGCCCATCGGGCTCTCTCTTCCACTTTCCAAGAATTGCTGTTTCCTTATTTATTATGCATTCAAAACATAGCAAAATGACCTTCAAGAGCTCTGTAAAAAAGAGCACCTGTGGCAGATGTCATGTGGCAGCAGTTATAGTAAAAGTACTTTGTCCAATTTGGACAATCTATTAGAACTTTTTTTCCAAATTTATTCAGAAGGCTGCAGACTTTGGGTAGCATTTAGCAAGCATCCATATTGCTACCAAACAGGTACAGGCTATTTTACAGAAATCTATGAATGTTGATGTGACTGCTCATAAATGTAGTGATGAAAAATGCAGCAGCATATGCTTTCTATATCGCAATGGTATCCTCCATGTGATGACTTCAGATACATTTGTAACTGGTGTCAAATCTGTCACCACACCAGTCGTAAGAGGAGGAGAAGGCTGAGTCATGGAGGTTGTGTGCAGATGGCTCAACAAAGCAGGACAGAGCCCTCTGTGTACCCCTGCAGGACAGTGGTGTTCCCTAGGGCACATCTGAGTGCTACACACCCCTTTTCCTGCAGAGGAGTGGGCAAGCACCTACAGGAAGCAAATTGTGGTGGTGCCAGGGAGAACTGCTAAGGGCAGCAGATGAAACAGTGCCCCAGAGAACATGGATGAGAGCACAGTGCAGGATCATGGGTTGCCTCTGTTCAATACAGAAGACAGGCCAGCTGTTTGGCTTGTGTACACACAGGGAAATTGTGGCAGAAGCAGGAGGTGGCAAACCAATGTATAGTGGAATTTCAAAATATTATGGCAAGCTTCATAAGAGGAATAAAATTTCCTCTAATTCCATGTCACATAAGAATTGCTGCTGTCCCTGACTACCAGGAGGAAGAGCCTGTCATTTCTAGGCTCCATACACACACAACCCCAAATCTCTCCCTTTTTATTTCATACTAGGTTTAGTTCAAGCTTGTCTTCTGTCAAGAGGTCTGCAGAAAAATGAGCCCCTGCACAGGCAGTAATTCACCTCCAGGTCCAATTCTTCATGGGTCAGGCAATCCAGTAGCTCCACATGGGACCTTAATGAAACATTCCAAGAAAGCTCCAGGGACAGACAGTCATTAAAAGCTGTTAACAGCACCATAATTAAAAACAAATTAACAGGAAATCTGAAATTGCCTAAAGAATTGTTTCTGTCTTGTGTCACATCTGGTAAACCTCAAATTACCATTAAAATTTGGCTTAGTATTTTAGAATAGCTGCAACATCAACAAACCAGTACAAAGTAGTTAAAACCTACAAAATTTGCTTCCTTAGCACTAAGACCAGAAGATTTCTCTGACAGTCTGAATGGCACTGATGCTTTTAAAATCCTTTATTTACTTCAGAGGAAAGAAATAGCAAAATAGAAGATGGTTCAGTAGCTGCAGCTCTATTTGTAATGAATATTTCTCCAGCATGACTGTTGTTTTCTGCCGGACTTGAAACAAGTTAACCCTTTTTAGCCAAATCATCCTTCCTGTCACAGGAAGGGTTAGGTGGTTTCTGCATCCTCATTTAAACAGGTGTTTATTATAAGATCTAGGTAATGAATGAAATGAAAATTTCTTCCAAAGGAGTGTGGGTTGAATTTCCTAGCACTTTAGAAATGGTTATGCTTAAAGATTTAAATGATTTCTTTTTATATTAATGCATTTGTAGAAATACTGAGAGCAACTATATAAGGTCTTGACTCCATAGAGAACATAAAACTTGTTTCAAAATCAATTATGAACCTATACATATGTGGTAATGAAGCTATAGGTATCTCTTGTAAACTCAGCAATTTAAAAGACAATGACGGATGAGTTTTGCAGCAAAAAAAAATTTAAACTCAGTGTGTCAAAATAGCTGTGATTTCATTAAAAGCCTGATGCTATCAGCTATCTCATTAAAGCTCAAATCCTATGGAGAAGTAATCATGTGATCTCAACTTCTACTTAAAACCAATACAATTGGTTTTATGGCAAGTCCTCCCTGGATGAAGAAAAAAACTAGAAAATGTTTCCCAAGTGCATTCTACGGACTCAAAACCTGGAGACAAATAAAAGATCCCATAGATAATAGATTTTAAAATTTCAGGTCTTTTGTGAACTCATCTTCAGGTTTTTTTAGAGCTGACAATCCTGATTCCTTACAAAAAAAATCTAATAATTTTCATTGGCAAAGAATGTCAGAAAATATAGCTTGTCATTTTTGTCAGCTTATCAGATTTTTATCATTGCGATCAGTGCAGTTCCTTTTAACATATTAGTTAGACTACAAAGTTCTTCAACAAGCTTTGGGTTATTTTTTCCCTTGCACACTAATATTTTTGTTTAACATACAGAGTGATTATCAAGTACTCTGTGTCATGTAAAGCCCACCAATTTGGGCTTCCAAACTTGCATGCAGAAAATTAATTTCTGCTTTCTGCCTGGCTGTGTTGACACAGGTCAGTGCTGCCTAAGAGCATTCCAAAGGAATGGATCCATCCTCACAGCCCAGCACAGCATGGGCCAGGGTAGGGTAGCAGGCAACACAGAAAAAAGGGAACTGAAAAGTGTTTGAACAAAGCCAGTCCAGGATACCAAGAGACAAGGGACTGTTTTTGTACAGAATTTTAGTTCCTGAGATGTCCAGATGAGGCCACTGTGGTTTTATTATCTCGATTTCAAGAAAAATTTAATTTGGTTACCTCAGAGTTTCCCGTCTCCACAACTGCAAGCATGCTCAATAGCCTGTTTTTCTGTTGGAGAACAAAGAATAGGAAATGGTTTGTCTCTTTTTCTTTTTTTTTTTNACAGCGGTTATGATACTCACAGAGGCAGGAAGGGAACTGGACAATGAGAGCTGCAGATGTGGAATTTCTTTTTTAAATCCCCTTTGCTGCTGCTTGATGTCTGGCAGGCAGCAGAGGTACAGCAGTGCAATAGCAGGAGACGCTGTGAGGCTGAAGCCCAGCAAGCATTTTTCTTTGATAGAGATCCCACAGTGAAGCTTTCCAGCAACAACCCAGCCCAGACTCTGCTGGGCTGTATCACAGGCTTAGTTTCAAATGGACAGTGTGATGCAAAGGCAGGGAAGGGCACAGAGCTCTTTGGCTGAGTCACGCTGTTAGGAAACGAGGATTTCTGTGGTGAGAAGCCACAGCAGGCACTGCCAAGTCCCCAGGCAGTGAACTCCAGTGTGTTTTGGAGATGGGGACAACGTTCTCATCCAAAAATATCTGGCCAGCCATGAGGGGGGGCAGTGGCTACAGAGAGACTGTGCTTCCTTTGTGTTTTGTTTTCATTTCTTACTGAAAGTGACCTGCAGAAGAAAGAGCTCTGAAGTGACCATGAGGCCATGGTCGCAGGTGGGAGCCCAGCCACAGGGAGCAAAGCCAGGCTCTGGCAGATTCTGGCAGAATCTACACAGCAGATTCTTCCTTATTTGAGCAGTCTGACTAAAAGAAGGGAAATGCGTAATTTTACAAATGGTCTCTAAAAAGCCTTTTTCTTGCGTTTGCGTTTGCCACTGCAGCAGCAAAATGCCATGTTCAAATCCATGGATACTCTGATAATAAGTGCATTTTTAACAGCAGCTGGGCAGACAGCCCAAAGGCAGAGCTCATGAGAGGCTCATGCTTTTGCTTCTCCACCAGTTTGGGATGAAGAGCCACATTTTAGGGCCTCATCATGCAAGGCCCAGTCTTGCCTTAGATGCTGGGTTTCCTGCTCCCCCTGAGCATCTCCTCTGCCTGCAGCATCAGGGTTATCTCTGCCACTCTGGGCAGTGTGTGGGGATGATGGTTAACAGGAACACTGAGTCAGTACAGCTGAGATGGCAATTAGTATAACATTTGTTTGTAAACTGACAAATACTGGCAAAAAGTGCTTGTGAGGGAGGGATCTGTGACTCACAGGCTGCCAACTCACTCTAACCAGATACAACTGGCCTCAGCCTTTTTCAGGCTCACCCAGGCACTCCAGGGAATGCCGTATTTCAGCCTCAGCACCAGTTGGTTTTATGCAGCCCTGTTCAAACATAGATTTTAATTGTGTGCTCACCACTCAGCTCACCACTGTCTCAAGCTGCTTGCTGTGGTCCTGATTGGGGCAGGACCCCATTTGTCAGACACAACTGCAGGAATGCCCCCTCCTTGCCCTCTCTTTCCAAGCAGATGCAGCTCTATGAGGGACCCAAAGCTGAAAGGATACTGAGTGGTGCTTGGCAGTAAGAAGAGACTGTGGGGATTGTCTCCAAAGTGGTTGCTGGAGTGCTTTGACTTCCAGCTGCAGTTTTCTGCATAATCCTTTCGTATCTGAGCTAACCCAAGGTTTTATTTAACATGAAGATCTCTGAATTGAAATGGTAAGGGAGGGTACACTCATCACCAAATCTCTCAGAAGGCAGCAACACATCTTCATCACCATGGATTCAGTGGAGACCAAAAGCCCTGAAAGTCTTGTACTATTTGTTGCAATTTTCACCTAGTTAAGATGAAGTTTTTGCAGATCATTTTTATGGTCCCTTTGAGTTTAAACTCACTGCATATGTATTCCTGTAGCTGTACAATTTCCTTTCACCAGCAGAGCTCACTTCAGCTGTTGTTGGGTATTATTATACCTCACTGCTTCTTTCCTCTTCCACCAGCCCCTCTATATTGGATCTAAATGTCACTTATAGTTCAAGCTGTTTGACTGCTAGTCCCCCTGTACCCCAGAATAGCCCAGGAGGACATGAAAGTTCAGGGAAAGGGACATCAAGAGGCTCCATTTTCTAGAGTACAAAAGAATCAGACCCCAATTTCACGATAGATGTGAAAATAACACAGGACATTTAGGACAGAGTAATTTGGTTAGAACTGTGTGGTATGAATGCTCACACTTGGTACCGTGGATAGCAAGAAATCATCCAAGTGGGCACAAATACTACTGCAAAATGTTACTGCTGCAGTGAAGTTGCTACCCTTTCTGAAAAGAAAGAGGTTAATCCTCACCACAAAGGAGATATAAAAGCTAATATTTTTTGTAAAAATTATTTTTTTTAACTAAGCAGAAAACAAGGATGGACATAAAAAGTCTTTATCAGTGTTTTTCCGGCATGCAAAATTTTCTGGTAGGCTGGTAACTACTTCAGAGAAATCAGGAACCAAAATAAAAGTGATAATGAAAATATCCTTCAAATCTGAACTGAAATGATGGCTTCTTTGCTTGTTTTCTTCTTAGGTTGCTTGTTTGTTTTTCTTTTGAAGTCACTCTTGCTAATTGTCCTGCGGCCATGGTATGTACCAGATAGCCAAGAAAGCTGACATGGTGAAGTTATATACAGCATCCTTGTGACCTTTTTCCAGTGAAGATACATATCTGTCCAATAAAGCCCAGGCCAAATGACAGTGACAGCTGTCTTGTGGCATTCAGTTTGAATTGAACAGGTTTGCTCACAAGTCAGGAGCAAGTGTTTCATTACAGACTGTGCACCAAGATCAACATAAGCCCCCAAAAGTGAAACTTTCCCTCAGCAGCTATGGAAACTGTTCCGGTGGACTAAGATGCACTTCACAGGCTCCTCCTTGTCTCCTTGCTTTGACTTTCCCACCTCCTGCAGGCTGTCACCCTCTGTTGGCATTTGCATATTGCAAGGCAATAAAACCTCAGTTCTCTCAGGAGTGCACCAGAGTGTTATGGGAACTGAGCACTCAAAGAACGAGGAGCGAAGGAGCATGGTTTTCCTTAGGAAAGGCCCGAAGTTGCCTGCGTGGGAAGACGCCCTTCTGGCAGGGAAAGAGCCCAAGTCACTGCTGAAACGGGGATTGCGTTATGTCAGCTTGAGCCTCATAATGAAAGGGATGAGCACCACGCCCGACTTCTTGTGGGGACTGCATGAGGTGCAGAAGCTGAACCTTTCACGCAACCAGCTGGTGGTGATTCCTCCTTCGCTGGGCAAGTTGGACAGGCTGGTAGTGCTGAACTTGGGTGGCAACTGCCTCAAGTGCCTGCCTAAGGAGATCGGGCTGCTGAGGAACCTGAAGGTCTTGTTCGTCAATATGAATTGCCTGAAAGAAGTGCCAGCAGAGCTCAGCTTGTGCAGGAAACTGGAGGTTCTGAGCCTCTCGCACAACTGCATCTCACAACTGCCTTTGAGCTTCACCGACCTGACAAGTTTGAGGAAACTGAACCTCAGTAACAACCGCTTCATGCAAATTCCCCTCTGCATTTTCGCCCTGAGAAGCTTGGACTTCTTGCACCTAGGGTCCAACAAGCTGGAAAACATCGCAGAGAGCATCCAGTATCTGGTCAATCTGCAGATCTTTATCGTGGAAAATAACAACATTCGCAGTCTGCCGCGGTCTCTGTGCTACATCAGCACTCTGGAGTTACTGAACGTTGACTACAACGCCATCCAGAGCCTCCCAGAGGACCTGTACCTGCTGCGCCGGCTGCGCCGCATCGCCTGGAACCCCATGGACAAGGGCCTGCACATCGCCCACAACCCCTTGTCCCGGCCCCTGCCTGAGGTCGTTGAGGGGGGACTGGACACCCTCTTCAACTACCTAAGGGACAAAAAGGAGCACAACTGAGCTTCCGCTGAGCTTGGGATTAAGCCTGTCATCAAGACTCAATCACATCGGAGAGCTTTCCTGCACAGGCATTTCCACTTCATAATGCTCGGATTTTGAAGGCTGTGGATGGCTTTAGTAACAGTTGGAGGAAAGAAAGTAAAGTATGATGGTCTTGATTAAGTGCGTGAAGAGCAAACTTTCTAAAATTAGCTACCTCTGTAACCTTCACTGTTGTGGTACTTGGGGTTTTTTTTTAGAAAAAAATACAACAACAAACCTGTGATAAAATATTTGCTCTTCTTTTGACAGAAAGAAATTAAAGCAGACTGCCAGACATGCAGAAATGTGTATTTGACAGCTATTAGGCTGGAGAAATATTAATATAAATTAGACTTTCTCTCTGTGATTGCAATTGCATTTCTACTCCTGCTCACTTCTTCATACACAGGTAAACCATGACATAAACAAACACTGCTGTCTAAGTGAATCTCAAGGAAAATGTTTGCTTTTGGCAGTGAATATATCCTGAGCTATATTAGCTCACAGGCAATATATTACTGGTTAGCTCAATACCACTCACTGTTTGCCCCACAGCTGTGCTCTGGTCTGTATAAATTAGAGGTAGAGATTGCCAGTGGTGAGGCAATTTGCCAGTTCTTTGGAAGTAGATCCCAAACTTCCCCAGAACTCCTACTTCCCCTGGTAACAGAAGCAGCCCTTCCCATGGAGCCTCCTAGGATGCTGACAGCAGTGCTTCACATCAGCTGGGAGCAGCATCTGCACAAAGCAGAGAAAGGTCTGTGGCTTCTTCCCTCACACAAAGTATGGAATTGCTCATTGCTAGATGTGCAATTGCTCTCCATTCCCTTTCCCGTATCCCTGCAATCCAAACTATGGAGTAACTTTACTCAGGAGGCAGTTTCACTTAAAGGTGAAATATTTCTTTCAGGAAAAGCAGCATCAACCCAGTCATCACCTTAAGTAAGAGCTTCAAAAACAAATAGTTGTTTCTAGGATTTTCAGGATCAGCCAGTAGCAGAAAAGTCAGGTCTTATGTGGTTTCTCATATTGATCTTCTGTGAATGTCCTTCATCAAAGTTTTATCTGGTAATAAAGAGGCAGTATGAAAGAGCTGTTAACAATTCATGCAACTTGGGTTTTTTGTTTCCTCACATCAGTATAAAACAGAAGCAGCTCTGTTGGAATCAGTTGAGATAAATGCTTGTAATGGCAGTGTAAGAGAGGAATGAGAGTGTAATTCCTGAGCTAATTATGAATATTCAAAGCCATTTTCAAAGTGCTTCCTATGTCAAATCTCAGGAATCGGTGATTACCTTCGAAAACATAATTTGTTCAAAACTATGGAAGGCTATGAAAGACTGATCCTGCTTCTAGTGAAGTTAATGAACAATCCCTGCCTGAGGCAAAAACTCCTCAGAAGAGGTAGAAGCAGCCTGATAACAGCAGACCATTATGTATTTCATAGGAGCATGCTGGTAAATGCAGCACCTTTAGCCACAGTGACATTGTTGGTGTGGTATTGAACGCTAGCAATGAGGAATCAGTGCTCACAGAATATTCCATCCTGGGTCTGCCTGACCTGATATTTTATTGTGTTGGATTGTTTTGTGTATGATTTATCTTAACTGAGAATTTCAGTGTTAGGTCCAGAAATCACAGTGTGCAGTCAAGGACAAATCTTATTTTTCTAGCAAACATGAAACCTTTTTGAAGGGCATATTTACACAAGAATTAAGAAAATAAAGCAAGAAAACAAATATTTTGTGATTTTATTTTACTGAATATATGGTTCAAATGCAAATATATTTTATGTATAGCTTTACATGTGTTTATTTAACCCATGCAAAATTCCAAGTTTTTAATGAACAATGCATCTAATAAATTAATATGTGATTCCATTAGCGACAAGGAATAAAACTGTAATTATTTTTAGAAATACCAACAGATAATTCTTGGAGGGGATTAGGGACAGATTATTAACTTTTCTAAATGCCCATTTCATATCCCTAAGTCTGGCATTCACATAAACACTGCAATATTGCTTCGCAGGAAAATTAGATTCCTGTGGCATTAATCACCTGAAAAGATTTTCCACATGTCAGTTCCAGGATTATATGACACTGGATAGCCTCTGATATGATCTGACTAGAAGAGGTATGCACAGTAATTTACATGGGAGATATGAGGCTGGACTATGTCTGTTCATTAGGATACCACTACGAGGGCAAGAGACAGAGAACAGTTCAAGAAAATGATCTCCAGACAGAATTAAAAGGCAAATTTGACATAATCAAATGCATCTGCAAAAGCTGTTATAATATGAAGTGCAATACCAATAATTTAAAATTAAATTATTCAATTGAATAATAATGACCTTTTACTCAAGCTAATAAACCTTTGTAAGCACACAAAACACATAAAAGTGACTGCCTTTTTAAACAGAATAATAAAATTGATTGAATAAATGGTACTTTAATGTATAATTCAGATTTTACCATTAAGAAAATAATTTCTACTGATCTACTTTAATCTTTTTTTCATTCCTCATTCAAGGCTCTTATAAATACCTTTCTCAGAGATACAGAAAATTATCTCTCATGACTGAGGGTAGTGTTCTGAATTCTTCCTGTAAAAAGAAAAGACTGTATACCACTGTTATTGTATAGAAATATGCAATAGAGGCAAATAATGACATATGTATTTGCATCTGAGAGGGAGCAAGATAGAAGAAGCAAGCAAGGGCACAGGAGGGAGATAGAATGTGCAATGTCACATGCTGGTTCTAGTTTTGAGCAGGGCATTAGAAAAGAATTGGTGGATCTCAGCGTTGTCATCTGATATTAGCTGTGCAGATGACAGGGAAAAAAGGAACTGAAAGGCTGCAGGGCCTGTAGTCATATCTCATCATATACGATAACAGTACCACTTCTGTGTATATCAAATGATACAAGTTTAATTTTATAATCTTTCAGAGAATTGTATGCAGAATATTACTCTTGTTCTTGGTAAGTTTTCTCATCCTAAGCCTCAAAGCATAAATTTTGATGCAGCTATTATTTTTAGTGGTGGTAGTGTTCTTCAAAGCAGTGGAAAATGTGGGATCCGCTCCTGGAAAGGATCCTTTTCTGGCGCAGTGGCTTTTCTATGGCTGTCACTCAGAGAAACTCTCAAGGTGCTTAGAAAAACTCTTGATGTGGACAAAAGAAAGGGCAAAAAACAAGAACAAAGTAGAAAGAATATAGTCAGGGGTCAAGTTGGTTGGGATAAATGTAATATACAATAGAGCTATAGAATTTGCTTCTCAGCTGTTCATCAATCACAGTGGTCGTACATTTGGTCAAATCTGGTGAAAAGGTTTCACATATTTTTATTTCAAATTGAAAAGAAAGCTGCATTCTTTGTAAAGTTTAAAGTCTAGTCAACAAGCAAAGCCTTTGAAAACTGGAAGGTTTCAGGCTTTTGGCCTAACTAAAGCTGGTGATTCAGCCTTTAACTGAAAGGAAAAAATTTTCTTCTGAAGTATTGCTTTAATACCTGACTGGAAGTTAATGCTAAAATGTATTGTGCCTACTGCTCCGAGGCTACTCACCAACTCTGGCACATGGGCCAGATTCTTAATGCCACTTGTGACTGGTAAATTACCAAATACAGTGCCTTGTCCCAGCAGCCCCTTGGGGCACCCATGGGTGTGTCACCTGGCCAGAACACAAGCCTGTTACATGAGCAAAACAGCAAGAACCTACAAAGACCTATTTCCAAGATGGTCTTTCCAAGATGTGGACTGAAGTGGCATTTCAAAACAGAGTTTTTCAGAGTCCAATTGAAACATATTGAAATTCAGATTTAAAAGTTTATGGTTATTAATCTGGATGAAAAATATGTAAACTTTTTATTTTGGCCAACTTGCCAATATTTTCTCCATACTTTTTTTCATTTTAATCAAAATGTTCTTTTTTTTCTGTCAACATAAAGAACAGTTTCTAGTCATTTTGCTATAAGAATATGCATTCTGCAGTTTGAACCTTTAGGCATATAAATGACTTAATTTCTCATTATGCTTCAGGTAGCTTCAGGAAACCAGATCTTTCAGTTAATAATTTCAAGTCAGTGAAGGAGGAGTAATCTAAAAAATATGACATTGCCTGTGGAGAGATTTGGACTTGTTATTTACTTCACTAGGCCAGCACATTACTTGCAAAAACATACCACAGCAATATAAGTTCTGCAAATAGAAAAACCATTGATACTTCAACTTATTTCTTTAAACTATGGAACAAAAAGGCCTCAAAGGTCTTCATCACATGAGAGATGGAAAGAAGGCAAGAAGACAGGAAGGAAGGAAGGGAAGGACGGAAGGAAGGAAGGCAGGAAGAGAGAAAGAAAGAAAGAAAGAAAGAAAGAAAGAAAGAAAGAAAGAAAGAAAGAAAGAAAGAAAGAAAGAAAGAAAGAAAGAAAGAAAGAAAGAAAGAAAGAAAGAAAGAAAGAAAGAAAGAAAGAAAGAAAGAAAGAAAGAAAGAAAGAAAGAAAGAAAGAAAGAAAGAAAGAAAGAAAGAAAGAAAGAAAGAAAGAAAGAAAGAAAGAAAGAAAGAAAGAAAGAAAGAAAGAAAGAAAGAAAGAAAGAAAGAAAGAAAGAATCATCTGGTCATTATGATTTCACCAAGTTTCAAGGGTAAATTTGCTTCACAGCCTTCAGACAGCAGTTCTTGAGTGATTCTAGGAGTGTTTCTGACTACCTGGCACAGTTCTAATTAGTATGCATGAAAATAATTATATAAAAACAACAATATATAATAATTCATAAAATATTAAGAAAACAAGTATATTATTATTTCACATGTTCTTCTGCTATTCTCACATGTGGGAGTTGAAATCTTGAAATAGTTACAGTGGAGGAAAACTCCTGACTCTAGAAGGCTTATATGAGAATATATACTTTTCTCATTTGATACATGGCAAAAACCAGATTTAAGAACTCCGTAAATGTTTAAATGGGAATAAGGCTTTAGATGTATTGGTGCAGACTTTAATACATATGGAGAAAGTCTGAAAATCTTTTTATAAAATTGCATGATCATTCCTCTGTACAAGTATGAGGCAGAATAATAATTATAAAAGATGACCCTCCCTCACTGATTCCATGCATTTATCTGTGGTGCAACAAGAGCCAACCAGCCTTCAAAAACCACCCCTCAGCACTGCCCAGCAGAACAGATAGCATCCTGCACCAGTACAGCCACGTACAGCACAGGGTTATTTTGCAGGGTTTAATGACAAAGCCTGAAATTTATACTCCAATGTATGTGGAGTCACATCATGCATGGCTAAAAAGGTGGTTTCCAGCAAAGCAGGAAGTGTATCAACAGCTTCAGAAAAGGTCACTGCAAATTAAGCTACCTCATAAAGTGAGCTTACCCAGGCAGAGTGAAAAGAAGACCAAAGGGCAGAGCTTTATGTTTTCCTAGGGCTCAGAGGAGTTTCAGATACCATAAATTCATTGATGGATAGTGTGCTTTTAATTTCCACTTCCCGCACATTAAAAACCAAAAATTACTCTTCTGATACAACTCTCTGAGGGAAATATGTATTGCTTCATTTTCTTCCTGCTCTCCAGCCTTTGCATCACTGGTGTGTTCACAGAAGCAGTGAATTGCTTTTCTCATCCTGCAAAGAGTTGCTGGGTGTGGGTGAGCATCTCACCTTCCATGCAAGGAGTGCAGAACAGAGGAGCCTGACAGGCTCCACAGCCAATGGTGACAGCATGGATAACCTACCCAAAACTGGTGTCATGCTCACAACACCAGCTTTATGTACTTGCCTTCAAGGTATCAGGCAGTGGTTACTCTCCAGACACTGTTTTCATGGTTGATCGAGAGAGATGGATACAGAGAGCTCCAGGTCATCTGCAGACTAATTTAAGCATGTGAAGTGAGGTCAGTGAAGCTGTAGGGTACCAATGCCTTCCTTTGCCTGGCCTTCCTTGCCTGTGCAGCCTGTGTGCAGAGGGCACAAAACACCATCTCTCAGCATAGTATAACATTCAGATTTGCTGAGATGTATCAGAGAATGTCCTGTGACAAACACTTTTGATGACAGAAAATCCTTTCTTCCTAGCTATTAAAATGCTTCACCTCAAACAGGTGTAAGCAGGACACGTTTAAAAGAAATCATGTATTTTTAAGAAACAGCATTCCAAAACCAGCTAAAAGAAACTACCGAGTGAGTAACAGCAAAACTGTTACAGTAAAAAATTGCTTCCACCTAGAAAACATGGTTATTATCATTATACTTTCCTTGCTTGTTCTAGGTCCTTTTTTTTTTTTTTTTTTTGTAATAGAATGACAGTCTCTGTATGTACATACAGGTTTCTGTACTGGCCCATGCATGTATATATACTTTCACTACAGGGAACAGCACAGGCTATCAGTGGCTCCTAAATTGTTTGTGTAAACAGAGAAGTCTATCTGGTGTAGAGTAATCTAGTGCCCTGTGAACGGCACTGATAGGAGAGCTGAAGAATACAGAAGAATAAGACCTTCATTTTGGGAAATTCATTCAACCAAGTGTAACTTGGTAAAGATAATGCCTTTCCACAGCTATTGCTATGCACAAGAGTCCTCTGTATCTTTCAGCACGCTTAAGTTCTCTTTCCAGTTTGAAAATAACACTATGAAGAATGGCATTTGTGTGTTCTGTCTACCTACAAATGAAGTCATAAAAATAATAACTTTGAGTTCAATTCATTAAATGAAATCTCTCTGAGCACGTGTGCTTGTGCCTTTGTGTGTGTGTATGTTTGGAGGTATTAGGGAGGTTGTTACCATGCTTTGCAATGTAGTATATGAAGAATACATATGAGCCAACTGAGAAGTAGCATATTCTGCAGCAAATAAAATCCTGGTAATTTAACATCTAAACAGGACTTAAAATATATGACGGTTAATTATGCTGATTTTTAATTACTTACACATCAGTTCTCCTCTGCGTTTTTTATCATCAGATATCACAAAGTTCTGTGGCATTTTTATCACTCTCTGTGGGGATTGAAAATATGGAAGAATTCACATGTAGTATTTTTTTTTATTGACCAATTTTCATGCAAGAAGACACATTCATTTTCTGTCACTAAAAGTTTGGTAGCTCTCACAGTAAACAATTCAAAATGCATTCTTTATCCCCTAAAAGAAGAAGTTAAATTCTACACAGCCTGTTTGTCCAAGAAAAATGAACATATCTGAATGCTTCTGGAGTCCATTTTGGCCTGGATGTTTGTAGGAGGCTCAAGTGGAATTTTGACACTCCGTTGTCTGGACTGCTCCTAGAGACCATTGATTCAAAGTTATATTTAACTTCAGAAGAACTTTAGTAGGTGGTTGTTTATGAAAAGCTGATGTATGTCTTTTAACCCTGCCCTTCAATATCCATAGTTTGGATAAGCAAATATAAGAGTCTTTACTATAAGTCTACATAGCCTCTTCTTATACTGTGTTAAAACATAAAGCCAGTATCTCACAGACTTCAGGTACTACATTTTCTAGTCCCACTTGGAGGTCTAAATGATGCCCCAGAGACTGGAAAACAGAAAATAAATGAATGCTCTTAGTTAGAACTGGTGAATTTTCAGTTTCACAAAGCTCATGTCAGATGAATATTTAATTTATTTATCATTTGGCACAAAGTTATGAATTTACAGCAGTTAAGGTGTTTCATCTTTCCTGGACTAACATGCAGATATTAGAATGCATGAGTGAGAAAATTCATCCAGCATGTCCAAATCTTCTTGGGGACTAACCTTAGGGGAGAATGTGGAAAATCACTAGAGACTCAGAATTCTTCCTGATGTCTCAGGTGTCCATTAGAGAGGCTATTTAATGTTCTTTAGTAAGGCTAATATGTTGCAAAGCAGTGACATTTCAAGACTTCTCCATGAAGCTAATAGCTTTTCTCAGTTAGTCATTTTCACATTTACATCAATTTAGCACAGTCTAGATTTGGATAAAGACAAGCATCGCTTTTCTCTTGCCAGTGTTGCCAGGGTGATGATCACCAAACTGTCCCAACAGTCCCTCCTCTCTTGTACTCCCCAAACCAGCAGCTGGCTGTTCTGAGGAGGACTTAGGCTTGTGTACATATTCAACAACAAATGCACAGCAGAAAAGCCCCACAGCTGCCTTGTTACAGTTGATACAAGCAACCGGATATTTTAAAATATCAGACAATTAATAAATACAAGAGGGGCAAAGGGGAAGGGATTACCACTTTAGAGGATGTTGCCAGACATTTCATCACTGTAGTAAGAAGCCAGGAGAACTGATGTACAGTTTCTTCTGTACTAGCTATCTGCATTTTCCCATTAATTCTGTTGCTGTTTCCTTTCATTAGTACTATATTCTTTTTTGTTTTTGCACTCTCTTTCCTATTGCTCCCCACTCTCCTTACTTTTTTTTAGTTTGTTTTGTCTCTTTGTTTCTTATTAACGAGTTTCAACATTTTTAATTAAAGTTGACTGCTTGACTGATGCCAGTTCAACCCTCCTTTTCTGGATTTAGCATCCAAATCAAGTTAATCATTAGTAGAGGCCTCTCTTCATTAACCACACAGAGGGATAACAAAAGAAAAAAAAAAGAAGAAAAAAAAGACAAACAAATAGAATAAGTGAAAAATGGAGAACAAACCTCAGGGAGTAGCAACTAGTCTGAAGAGCAGAATATACTTTGCACTTACTGGCATTTTTCTGTGTCCCTGTGCCTCCTAAATCCTCAGTTTCCAATATGGTTCTGGATGGACATTTGTCTTAACCAGCTCCTGAAGGGCCATTGCAATGTTAGAGGCATAGGAAAGAGTCCATGCACCACCACAAAGAAACAAGAAATCCTGTCCTCTCCTGACATTCTCCAGAGATCCCCTCCAGTTTCCCATGAAGCCCTCCATAAATTCACTGTCTCTGTAACTTTGGAAGTGAGGAATTTTGGACCTCTGTTGTCATATTGCTACAGACTGATTTAGAAACACATAAAACAAGAACAGATTTTGTTGTCTAGCCCCAGATTTTACCATGTGCTGTAGACAGTGAGATTTATGTCTAGATCTACCTCTCTGCCATAAAAATATGCCTGCCTCCCTCCCTTTCACCTGTGTGGAATGTACTCCTACTCTTTGGTGTCAGACCTATAAAAGGGGACCTGCAGTCTGAAGCTGGAGCAACAATGCATAGCCACAATTACAGAGAGCAGTAAAAATTCTGCTGTTCACAGAGAGCTACTCACCTAAAATTCAAGACAGGAGGGAAAAAGGTAAAATAAAGACAACAGGATCTAGTAAGGAGGCACAAAATTGCTTACACGGTTTGGACTGATCTAACTGCTGTGTTTGTGTGGTGTGAAGCTGAAAACTGCCCTGCCATGACTGTAAGGTGATTTTGGGGGGNGCATGAGGTACTCACCCCAGCAAAGCAGGACCAAGGGAACAGCTCCTCCCAGCTTCACTGCCCTGCTGAGAGCAGTGGGGGCTGTAGGTGTGCAGCAGTGAAGAGGGATGGACCCAGGGTACACAGTCTGTTATGGTACAAGGTGCAGTAACAGCATCATAAGAAAATCTATTCACTGGAATAGTTCTGGAAGGAATCAATCAGGGCGGAAAATAGTGTTGTTATTTACTGCTGGGTGCCTGAAGGTGCATCTGGCTCCATGGAAGGTGGTGCCACATCAGTTTTACATTTAAAAGAAGGACACAAAAACTCCTCTGCTTCTGAGGCGAACCTCCTGTTTCAGGATCCATAGAAACTGGGGATAGGTCTGAACTGACTGTGACAATCAGTTTTAAAGTGCCTTCTCAGCCTGACACTACAAAATATAAATCAAACCACTGTACAGTATCACTGAACAAATGCAGTTAGGGTTCTATTACACAAAAGCAGGGAAATAATATGACTAGAAGGACATTTTAATATGTTATACTCATTACATGGCAGTTTGATGTCAAATATATTAAATATTAAACAAAATATAATAATCCCTCTAGTAATGTAAAAATGTTCACATTTTTAATCTAGAGATCTCACTGATGAGGCATGATTGTTCAACATCCTAGAAGGCAGCTTTCTAAATTGTGCTATTCCCTGTGGCGAGTGCAGGACAGATCACAGACTTAATGGAAGAAGCATTTTCATTTTCCCTGTTGCACAATGGGATTTACATTTCAGCCCTCCAGCAAGCTGAGTTACTCATGATACCTTCTAAATTAGTACCACCTCATAAGTTGCACTCAGGGTACCTCCTAAATTAACAAGTAATACATTTAGGAATCCCTGAAAGGCTCATTATCTCCTGTCTAATATATTATTATCACTGTATATAATTTCTGACACAGTGTGCCCACCCCTTCTTCTAGTGAAAGATTCCCATAGGTTAAATAGTGCATTGTAAAGGTCCATTTCTGACTTCCTGTTATACTTCTGCATCTACAAAGAAATTAAGGGTAACTGCAAAAGAATAATTCCTCTGGCCTTTCAGTTTATGTACTTTTGTACTTGTGGAATAACAGCAGAAGTGCTGGTTGATTATGTTATCATTTCTATTTGATGATACAAAAATAAATGCTATATTCACAACCCCATATTCAGGTGAAAGAGAGCTGTCATGCCAGGGTTAGGATGGATATCTGCCTCCATATCCCAAGCCCTCCTTAATGTTTTAGGTACCTACACTGCTGAAGTTACCTTTGAGCTGCTCATGCACCTCTGTGTTACCGCTCATGATAGCAGCAGGAAACAACACGGGGAGAAGAAATGCTGATATTACAGTTCCTGTTGGGAAGTAGCTGCTCATTAATATGCTCTCAGGCTGTCACACTTTGAGATGTTGGTCAAAGGTGTTTGCAAAGCTGGAAATCAAGAAATGTTCACCTCTTCAGCCTTTTCTGTGCTAAGAATTTAACTCATTGCTGACAGAACACAGCAGCAGCTGGAGCAGCACTCACACAGGTTTAGCCAGAGCATGGAGATATTGCTAACAGCTTAATACACCCCCTCCAAATGTTATCTGAGTTCCTCCCCCCACTTTGCTTTTACCCCAGAACATGCCTGTGGCACTGGGATTCAGTTGCTTCTAAAGGCTTTCTCACCTAACATCAGTGTCAGATGTCTTCATCCCACACAGAGGGCTGCTGGCAGCAGAAAGCTGTTCCTAGGCAAACGGGATCCCTGCAGGCATTTGCTGTGACAAAGGTACCTGGGACTGGGCCTGGTCGTCCATGGCTTGCAGGGGTTACAGCCATTCCTCACATCACAGAGACGGCTCCCACAGCCACTCCTCACTGAAATTCAGTTCTACTTTCCCCCAGCAGGTGTTAGGCAGAGCAAATGCTGGAATTTCTGACTTCAGATGGAATAACCACAGTTTTATTTATTTAGGGTTTATTATGCCAGCTGGAATAAATTGCATCTGTCAGCTTTTAATAATGTTTCTAACTGTAATTAATAAGCATTGTCACAAAGATCCATCACCTTCTTGGAAAATGGCAGCCAAGAGTTTACACAATAGGAGGGTAGGGTTTCTTTCAGGCTCACAAGAAGTCATATATTATATTTCTTTATGGAGATACCTTCCAGCTGCTCAGTGAGGTAACAAAGAAACAAATCCATCTACAGACTCTCTGTTACTTCTTTCGTGAATAGCCACCATTTGCATTAGAAACAATTTAACAAAGACACATTGAGCTAATTTTAACCCTACGACTTTGATGAGTTTAGTCCATTGACTTTGTGGAGGCAAATACAGAGCTGAGTCTTGTTTTTGATTAAGCTCATGAGCACAAAAAACTCCGTCAAAAATTGCCATTGTTGGACCTCCGCCAGCAGAGGCCCATAACCAAATAATGGGAACTTGTTATTACTCTTTGATTAAAACTGCCTGTTGGCTAATTATGCACAAAATGAGTGTCTCTTATTTTTAATAGATAATCTTGCATCTATTTTTAAAGAACAAAGACTCTGCTCTCCATTTTTGAAAGTCCCACTAACTAGTTTAAATATGGTAGATTGGATTCCAGTATGACTAAATTTGATCTGCAGCAAGAAACAGATCAACAGATTTTTCTTATCTCAATGCAAATGTTCCTCATCCATGTGAATTAGGAGCCTCAGTAAACCCCGAGTTGACTCTCACAAACACCTAGAATTCAATTTCCTGAGCAGGAGACAGTATAGATTAGTTTGATTTCTAATAAATTTCAACCCTCCCAAGGTAGCTACTGCCAGCAGTGCCTCCTTTTTCAGAGCTGTAGATCTTAAAATATAGGAGTCAGATACTGAGGTTAATAATTAATGTGAAGCCTCCAGATCTTACAGCTATTCCAATCTAAAGTAACCATATGAACTTCCAAGAAGCCAAGAAAGAGTCCAAGTCAGAAGAAATGCATCCTCGAAGCAGCCCGTGTGTGCTAAGGCAGAGATTCAAGTACCTCAGTAATGGAATGTGTGTTCATTCATTACCAGTAGAGACTGGGATTCTTATTTTGAATCCATGCAGGAGCTGACTTTGGTCCTTGGAATTTATCTCTCATCATAGCAAACACCCCATCACAAGCTTTCTGAAGTTCAAATTTGGACCCTTAATTGTGAAGATCAGGTCTGCAATATGAAGCATCTCTGAGTTACCACAGAGCATCTGTTGCCCCAGAGCCCCACACTGGCTAATTCCAGAAGTCTTGCCTCTGTACATCATTAATGACCCCAGGAACAGTAGCAGAGGACATGGAGGACGGCTTGAAAGTCTGCAAATCAACAAAAAAACAAAGTTGAACACCCCCAGCAGATAAATTGCCCGGGTCTGGTAGCACATGTACAAAAAGAGTAGGTGCCTGAGGAGTGGTCTAACGAGGAAAATCAGTAGATGCTGGAGTATGCCAAGAACAGCCTTTTGCCTGCAAAAACTTTTGAAGTCGAATATCCTGCTATGGGGGCATTTTTTTAATGGGGCCTATTAAATCAGCACCTCCTAGGCTAATGATGTTACATTATCCCTCCTGCAAAACATCCTTAAGAAATAGGTTAAACATCCTGAAGGAGGTAATATGTAAGGGAATCATTTCGTCAAAAAATCATTTCTGCTCTGTCCTGGATAAGGTTATGGGGAAGGCTTTAAAAGCATAAGAGCGTTGAGTAAAGACTAAAATTATTAGATGTATAAACATGAATATGTGGATTATAGAATTAAATCCATTACAATTGTGCATGGAGTGGCTACACCTGTATTTTATGAATTCTGTCAGGTTCAATATTTAGAAATTAGTTTTGAGAGCTATGATGGAAGGCATTATAAAAATTCATAATATTGATTAGACTTTTCTGTTATAATTGCTTCAGATAATATAATGTATAAAGGCATTCAGAGATGTAATGAACACTGTGAAAAGGACTGTGTATAAAAATATGGATTGAAACTGACACTTGATTTGCACAAGTAACAGAAAGCCCTTTTACAAGGTGACAGAAACGCATCATAGGAAAGAGATTGGACAGCAGCTGTTTGGTTGCTTACACATTCACAATGCCTGTCTCACTGACGGACAGCTTTATAGAGGACTGATCTTTCAAAAGTGTCTGAGCACAGGATCCTGCTACACTGAGAGAGAGAGAAAAATCTTTTATTTATTTATTTTTTTAATGGGGAATGCCTCCAGCAACAGTAGTCCAGAAATGTTTTTTCAGGAGGCCTGTAGACACAGTTAGGTACATAGGCTGGGCCAGAGGGAAGGCTGGATTTCATCTTGCCCTCCTCAGCTCAGTGCTACATGGGAGCTCTCAGATTTGCTGCCATCACCACAGCAGAGCAGGAGACAGCTAAAATCATTTGGCTTTCACAGGGGAGTACGCAGCAGATGGCACTGTTGCTTTAGCAGTCCTGCATCAGTTTCTTTTTCCCTTTGTAGGAAGTCACAGGTACAATTTTCCTTCCAACCCTCTCTCTTTCTGTGGGATTTTACCCCATTTTTTGTGATCGGGTCCATCCACACCCAAGTGTGATGCTCCAGTGCCAGGGTCCCTCAGAGTGAGCATCATCTGGGCAGCCGTGCTTTCACCCCACTCCTTGCTTGCTGCCACACCAACTCCCAGCGTCCGCTTTACGTAGAGAAAACCTTGCTTTTGCATAATAATTTATTCCCATTGGTTCCTGTGTATGCCCAATTTAATTAGTTTGTTACATTTCGGTAGTGTTTTTTCTCAGACACTAATAGCATCTTGGGGAAGCTGAGCACGTTTCTGCCATGTATTTTCACTTGGAGCACACATGGACTTTTATCTCTTTCCATAACTTTGTCACAGTGATTTTTTTTTCATTTGGTTTTTCATGCAAGACACCTTGATGTTTATCTCCATTCATTTTAAATTTTTATGCCAAGCAATTTTTTAAAAGGCTAATATATCTGGGTTTTCCTTACCTCTTTATAACCTGTCATTTAGATGTTAAATTAGTTTAGACTTTCCTAGATGTGTTTTAATTAGAGAGATACTTGTTTATTTACCACTAACTGCATATGCATGAGCTGCCTTTTTAATGCAGTCCTATCCTGAAAGCATCCACTAAAAGCAACCAGCATCAAGGCAATTGGAATCTTAGAGAAGATAGGGTCTAAAAAGAAAAAAAAGAGGAATTGCAACTGTTTTATGTCTGTCCTTGCAAATGTCTAACTCTGCCTTGTTAAAAATCGTAGGCTTGGTGCCAAAATGTGTAATCCTGAGGTGCCTGGTCACCTGCATGGAAACTGAAACCCACTGTTTGGCACCACTTTAAAAAAGTAAATAGTTTGGTGTTTGAGATCAGGAAGGTCAGAGTCCCACCAGGGGAGTGGGAGCTACCTGGTGCAGTTATTAGTATGTCCTGGGCACCAAGGGGTGTCTGAGTCATTCCCCACAGGTCAGATCCTGTGTCCTGAACCAAAGTTGCCAGCAAGAGCTGCTGTGCCTCTGAATCCAACAGGTAGAACTCTTGTCTGGGAGTAGTGAGCCACATGGCTTCTGTGCTTGAGCTGGGCAAAGAGCACTGTTTTACTCTGAACGTGGGAGGAATGTGGGAGGTGTGGGTACTGGTACATAATTTTTATTTGTCTGAGTAGTAGGAAACCTTTCCACCAAGCTGACGGTTCCCATACCATATTTTTATCTCTTCCTGTGGAAATGGGGGAACAGTAAAGAAATAAAAGTGACCTTCATGGAAGATACAATGTCAAAGCAAGCCTGGCTTGAGATCCTGGATGTCTGCATCCCCTCAGGTGGTTGAGACATTGCTCTTCTTTGCACCTCAGCTTCCCAGTACATTATGTCAAAAAGAAGGTAGTAAAATGTCACCAGGATTAAGTGACTGCTGAGTGCCAAGTTCACATCACAGTTTTGAAATTAGAAACTAAATCCTATTACGATAACGAAAGTTTTATCTGTGCTGTGGGAGGCAGGAGTTCTTCCCACCTTCTGTTGTTGAGGTAAACCATAATCATGCTCTGCTGTCATTTTGAGACAAATTATGCTGTGCATCGTCCTGTTGAGGGGTCCCTTTGTGCCCTGAGTTTCTTGCAGGATGATGCAGTGAAATTCAGCATATCCCAGCCTGGTGGGCACAAGGATTACTGAAAGTAATTCCTCATCACCTTTGCCTTGTAGCTCTGAGCTAGATGCATAAGTGAGCCCCAGCAATTCAAGAAAGATTTTGTGTCTGTCTGAAGCCCACACATCTTCCAGAACTCTAAATCTCCATGAGCTGTAAGGCACGATAAAACTTGGAGATGCATGTGGGAGCAGTGGACTGTCTGAAATTGGGTCACCCATGACTGCAGGTGGAGGAGCTTCCTGGCTGCTAGGACAATGCAAAGTATAGGAACTACTAATTTGGCATGAAATTCTAAAAGTCTGTTCTGCCCTTTTGACACCCGTAAATGTTTTGACCTTTTGTTTGTTGCAGGAGTTAATTGATATTAAGGGATTTAGAAAGCAAAGAATTATAGTTAGTTCCTCCCTTCGGTTTCCCTTGAAATCCAGGAATTTCCCTCACTGCACAGAAATATTCATCCTCTTTAGGCAAGAAGTGTTGCCCTTTTGGTTTGTTTCTGGCTGCATTTAGCATAAAAATTAATCTTACAATGAAAGCAATCTCAAGAAAAAACTGTATGTTTTCTAGGAGAATGAACATGGGAAAAAAATCAGGTAAAACAAAGGAAAATAAATGCAGAATCTTTAGGTTGAATTATGTAATCCTTACTCACATGAGTATTAACTGGAACTATCCATATGAGTAGATGTTGAAAAAGCAAATCAGTATCTCATAGGCTTGCTTTTGTTTGAAGACAGCTGGAAAACAATGTATTCTTTAATGACATATGCATGTTAATACAAATCGTATACTCTCCACTAATCTAATACTCATGAGCACATCCATCATGGAAATTAAACAGTAACTTCTTACTTGAACAAATTCTGCAATGAATATGTTACAAAAATAATTAAGAGATAATGTCAATTGGCTAGAACTTTATCATAAGAGAATGGTTTCCATTTGTAAGATTAAAAAAGCCCAAGATAAATCATGGACAGTTATAAAATGAAATCCCAGGAACAGTTTTTCAAACAATGAGACATATTCTTTTACAGTATTTCATTACATTGATATTGTTTCTATTAAATCACTTGATTGAGGATTGCTTTAGACAGCTGAGTAATAATGATCCTTTGTTACATTTTGGAAAATCTTTGGGTCTTGACTAGCTTCAAGAATATTTTTTTCTCCTAGCCAATAATCAGCTCTATCAATAAAATAATAATTTAGTATTAATGTCCTATATATATTTGAAGAAGAAGGCTATTTGATTTCTTTATATAGTTAATTAGACATGATAAGACATGCTTTGAATACGTCACCAGCCACTCATTTCTTCAGCAATGTCCATGAGAAAGGAATGAAAGAGGTATTTTCAAGCATCAAAAAACCTCTTGCTAATATTTGGTTACAAATACGTGAAGAAGTAGGTTTGTTTCTTATCTAATCTCAAACTTTTCCTTGGGGCAGAAAACACTGATATTTTCATTCTTCTTAGGTATAATGGATTTTGCCGTATTTTCTTCATATTGGCTGCCTCATCTCCTGCACTGCAAAGACAAGCAATGTTCTGCAAAAATACAAAATGCCTAATTGCCTCTGGGATTCTGCTCAGAGCTGGAAGCCACCATTTAAATCCCAATTCTGCCAAGTCTTGTGTATGTTTTCTAGTAGTTCCCAGTCTTTGTTTTATTCTAACAGCTGCCATTCTAGGAAGCTAACAGATTTTACAAATAATTTAAGTGAGAAGTTGAGCGGGTTTACCTCATGTAGAGGTGGAGCCAGAAATCCATATTCAAACTGTCAAGAGTCTTGATGTGATTAGAAAGTCTGACACCGTGCAGATGTCAGAGTACCAGCTATGAGAAACACAATTTCATTTCTCTGCCATAGCCAGTGAAAATCAAATTCTAATTTTTCGTATCACAAAGAATCCTGCTACATGCTCAATTTAAGCTGATTGTCTGGAATAGCTAAGGAGAAGCAAAGCCAGAAAGCCTTAGCACTTGTTGGTAAAGACATTTCTTCTTGAGCAAGAGTTTCATACATCTGTGAGAGTCATTAGAACAAAATTCCTTCACCTGACTTATAGGTGACCATGAAGGTCCTCTGCACGTACAGGTAGGATCTTCTGTGCTCACTTTTCACCTCTTCATTTTTTTGTGTGTGTGATAGAATTGCTCCAACAGCAAGTGGATAGGAACCTGCTACCCCTGACTAGTTTATTAGCTAGTTTATGAGCTACACCAGTCATTCCTTTATCAGGGTCACAGAGGAGATAACTGAACCTCACTTTCCAATTTTCAAGGTGAGGTCTTTCAGCTGGAAGTATATAATAGAATCATAAATATCCCGACTTGGAAGACTCCAACGGGGATCATTGAAGTCCACCTCCCTGCTCTGCACAGGTCACCCCAAGAATCACACCACGTGCTCAAGTGGATTATCTATACCCTTCTTGAACACTGTCGGGCCTGGTGCGGTGACCACTTCCCAGGGGAGCCTGTTCCAACACTCAACCACCCTCTGGGTGAAGAATCTTTTCCTAATATCCAATCTAAACCTCCCCTGACTCAGCTTTGTGCCATTCTTTCTGGTCCTGTCACTGGTCACCACAGAGATCAGATCAGTCTCTGCCCCTCCTCTTCCCCTTCCTTCCTCACAAGGAAGTTGCAGACCACAATGAGGTCTCCCCTCAGCCTCCTCTTCTGCAGGCTGAACAGACCAAATGCCCTCAGCCACTCCTCATACAGCTGCCCCTCAAGGCCTTCACTGTCCTCACTGCCCTCCGTTGGGTGCTTTCTAATAGTTTTATATCTTTCTTATATTGTGGTCCCCAAAACTGCCCCCAGCACTCGAGGTGAGGCTGCCCCAGTGCAGGGCAGAGCAGGACAGTTCCGTCCCTTGCCCAGCTGGCGATGCTGTGCCTGGTGCCCCCCAGGACAGGGTTGGCCCTCCTGGCTGCTAGGACATTTCTGACTCAGATTCAATTTGCCAAAGACCAGGATTCCCATATACCGTATTTCAGAGACCATCTACTGCATCAAGCTCCTCACACGTGGGGAGCTGGTAGGCACAAGTCCCAGCAGCTTGCAGAGTTTTGATATCTCTGAGGATCTGATGAATGTGAGCCCCTGATAACTACTATTTGGACTTAAATCCAAGATAAAGTTTAGAACCAAGCTGAAGCAATTATTACCTTCTCCAGATGTTGTAAATGTTCTGATTGATGATATAAATGCCATTAACAATAAGAGGTTTAGGTTTGAGTGGGTTTTTTCAGATAGCAGTGGCAGTTGTACACAATGAATTATTTGAGTCATTATTTTTACTTTGACATTGTCATTAACTGTAGCTATAAAAAATGCATTTTACCTCTTTTAGACCTAATCTTGCTTTCATTTAATGGCTAAATTGCTATTGACTGTGGTAGAAAGAGCTCTATGCCTCTATATATTAAACTGCTGTAATGTAATTGCTTCACTGTATGGATCAGTGTTTGTAATACAGGATTTAAGTTAATAATCCTTTTAATATTGCTATATATGTGAAAGGCAAACTTATAATACAGAAATAATATGGTCAGTGTTGTCAATATGAAAGATTAAATCATACAACTTGCATTTTCTATAATAAACGTGCAGATTCTAATTAGAACTAAAGTGAGCACTGCCTATGGATTTATCTTAACTCATAAGGATTATTTTCTGCTTTATAATATGAATGCAGGCTTTATAAATTGAAAAGAAATAATGAACTTCCAGGTTGATTGAAGTTGTCAGAGTAACTGGGGCAAGTTACAGCTTGAAGCCCATTGGTGAAGCGGGTTTTAAAAATATATCCTTGCTTATCTTAACTCACATTCTGCCTCATTTGATAGGCTCAGGGCTTCACCTCTCTGAAAGAAAAGATGTGGTACATCATGTTTTGAAGAACATAAGCAGATTTGATAGAAGTCTGGAAGTAAGGACCTACTTTCATGAAAATGGAAATTTAAGACTGCATGGATTTCACTTCTGTCTCTCAAGCAATCATCATGGCCTGTCTTGGAAGAAAAGACATTTATTTCAGGTAAGTTCATTGTTAACACTTTGGATTCTGACTTTTCTTGAATCAATAAATACTTCTGAATTTGTAATAAGCACGCAATGTATTTGGCAATGTTGCACAAGGCCTTCACAAAGGGTCAAATCAGTATTATTTGTGTGGTGAGACCAAGCAGATATTTGTTATCACAAACCTGAAGTAATTTATTGTTGAGGTCATAGGGCATTAATAGATCAAGTGTCTGGTAACAGAGACAATATTTCTCTGTTTAGTTTGCTACATAAGTAAATATGTTGTAGATAAAGTAGATACAGTCTCTAAAGTGGATAATTTAGTCAACATGAAAAACCTTAAACCCACTGGAGATAGTTATGTAGAGATTTCTACAGATAAAACTAACATTTTATGAGAAGGAACTAGTTCTGGTTTATGCTGCCACTGCCAAAATAGAAGACAGCCACAGAACACTAAACTGCTCATTAATATTATTACCACAGGTAAAGGTTTACCAGTAAAAACACTCTAGCACGTATTTACTAGGGAGCTATTCAGGAATTATTACTCCCACCCCTCTTTTGTAGCATAGTCACTACTTATATGTTCAATCAGTGCTGCACATTCTCTTGTGCCCTGCTCTGAAGAAGCAACCATGAAGAAAAATTTGACTGTACTTGTGAAATTAAAGACTTCCTCCTCTTGCCCCTGGTGGCCCACAGTGGCCATGGGATCATGGCAAGGATGAGGTTGCTGGATCTGCATAATGCTCCCTGTATACTTGAGCTTGGGGGTGCTGGTTTCTGTGAACACCCTTCTTACAAGTGAAACACATCTCTAATGCTCTCTGGCTTGCATATGTCTTTGAGTAAGTAATTACCTAGACAAAAACTGTAAGGTAGGGCCACAGAGCCAGCCTTTATTAGAAGTGTATATGTATAATTGCACAATCACTCTGAGAAGTGACCAACCCGCCTCCTTTTAAAAAAAAATAAAGAATTTTATTCTCATCAGTTGAACAACTCACAGCAGAGCTGGGAATGCCTTCCTTTCACTTTCTCCTGTTCTCACAAAGCTGCAGACGGACAATCAGCAAATGTTCTCAGACATTAGACACTCTTCAGGCTTAGGAGTGGGATAGGGTGAATAGATTTTGAGCAAACATTTCCTTTCATGAAGAGCTCGCTAACTGCTATTAATGTATAAAGAGACAATAAGTGTCCTCTGCCTTGCCCAGAGCTCTTTCTGAAAGCAAGTCTTTCCGTACCCACTTTCAGCTGGTGTTAGACTGCAAATCCTGTGAGGAGAGGAATATGAGTGCTCTCTATTCACTTCTCCTGTCTCAAGAAGAGTAGAGCCAAGGCAGAGCTCTGCTTAGAAAACTCTGCTCTGTCTCTTGGCACAGGCAAGTCTCTTCTCACATCCCAGATCCACATGTATCCACACTGAGAGCCTACAGGCTCGCTGTATTTCAAAGGTGGAATTAGGGCTCAAATTTTTCATGTCCCAAGCCAAACTGTCAGGATGCAAACCTGCACTCAGACACCCCGTTCAATCAACCTCTAGAAACTGACAGGGCAGAAAACATAAATGCCTCCTACCTCCCAGTGCCTGGGCTGACCCACACCATTCTACTACATTAAACTTCCTTCCTGCATGTGGATCATTATCTACTAGTCTTTGGAGTTCTTGCATTGGCTGAACTAACTATATGGATAGGAATCAGGAGTTTAGGGCAGGCTTATAGAAACTGTTTTCTAATTCTAATTGGTTCTGCTCAGTTTTATAAGATGTTGTAAACTTTTGCTTTTCGTTCTTCCTGGTCAGTTAAATTCTCCATGTGAATAAATAATTTCAAAGAACCATAGTATCATAGAAAGGTTCTATCAGAAGGGATTTTTGGAGGTCAACCAGTCCAACTTCTTGCTACAAAGCAGAAGTGATTTCAAAGTCTGATTAGGGTTGCTCAGGGCCTTTACCTGTCAAAACTTTAAAATCCCCAGCAGTGGAGTTTCCACAAACTTTCTTGGCTTCAAGACTTAGACATTTTTTCTGCACAAAAAGACGTTTCTAATATCCAGTCCAAATTTCCCTGGGTGCAACTTGTTATTCTATTTCTCTTTGTGACTCTGAGAGGGATTTAGTATCCCTTCTCTGTAACTCCTCCTTAGGCAGTGGAAGGTAGTTAGCACTCCACTTGACTTCCTCTCCTTTCACCCCAGCTCCCTTTCCACACATGTTGTGTCCCCCAGCTGCCAAGCAACTTGATGGTCCTCCAGTGAACCTGGTCCAGCTTGTCCTTGTCTCCCCTGAGCTGGTGTCCCTGAAATGAGTGCAGTATTTCCTGTGAAGCCCCTCCAGTACCACGGGAATAATTATTTTTCCCAGCTCACTGGCTAAGCCTGGACTGAAGCAGCCCCACAGGAGGTTCACCTGCACTGCTGCAAGGGTACATTGCTGACCCCTGTGCAATTTGCCATCACCAAAGGCTTCAAGTTGTTTTCTGCAGAGTGCCTTTTTGCCAATTCCAAACCTGTGTTACAGCACAAGATTACTCCTTCTCAGGGAAAGACTGCATTTGCTGTTGGACTTCAGAATCCTCCTGGCAAACCATTTGAGGAGCCTTGCATGAGAGTGTCAGCCATGATCTTCAATGCATTGATGCCTCACTCTAATTTAGCTCTAGGTATGAACTTCCTGGTGGTGTTGATTAGTCAGAATGGTGATGAATATCATTCAGGTCATGTTAAAGGTTGTCCACCCCAGCACCACCAGTTCATTTCAGCTAGACTTCCTTACTTGTCAACAAAAGGCAGCGAAATATGAAATTCTTTGGGCTCTTTATTCCTTGATTTGGTGGTGGTGGTGGTTGTTTTATCGCTACACGTCTAGCAGGAAATCCATGGAAGTGTTTCCACAATCTTTATGATTTATAAAATCTTCATGATTTATAAGCAAACTTATTTCTGCATTGCATTTGATCAGAATACCTGTTTATCAGAAATATAGTAGTAACAGTAGCAGGGTTAATGTTACTAAATTATGAATATGCCTTAAACCAGCATATAAACACTTTGGTGTTTTCCAAGAAAATAAGCATGAAAGTTCCCTCCTGACTAAAATGGAAGATGAAATATTTGTGAAAAAAAAGAAACTCAGTAGAGGCAGCTAAAGTCTGACAATTCCTGTCCAACTGCCTCATCTATTGAGATTGCAGCAGTAAGGTCAGTATATTCTATATTGCATTTTTTTATGTATTCCCAATTCATTCTGCTAGCACATACACATGCATGTGCCCATACATACATGTGCATGTGTGTCACCCTGCTTTGCAGAGTTCCATGGTTGTAACTTTGTAGTACAAGTTTCCCATGCATTTTCTGTAAACATGGTCCTGGTTTTTCCTAACTGGCCGGGATTGTTTTGCACTTGTAGATTGTTTTTCATTCCTTTCCCCTGGGGTGGAGAAAGATGGTTGACCATGTAATTATCCTGTAAACTTACAGAGGTGTTGACCCCTCTCACCAGTCCTTGATTGTCTTTAGAAACATATATAAATAAGAGAATAAAGAAGGACAGGCCCTTTTGTTTGGTTCTACCTGGAAATTCAACTACTGCTCTGGAACCTGTGTGTTTCTTCTGTTGCCAGCTGTGCAACACATGTGTGCTCAACACTCCTTTCATTCTTTTCCCCTGTATTTTCTCTTTCTTGTAATTGTCTTTAATTATGAATAAATAAATAAAATAAATTAATTTTGCAATTAATTATGAATTGCAAAAATTATTCTTTTACTCTTTAGTGCAAAACTATCTTTTATTTAGTTTTACTAGTCTGTTCAAACCTTTCAGGTTTGGATACAGAGGGGTTTTAAATTTAGGTTTTTTTCAGTTTTTTGTTGGTTAGGAGGAAAAAAATTCTTAGAAGTTATCATTTTCAGCTTTTAAGTATATAATAATAATAGTAAGGTTTACTTTTTAAAAATCAATAGCCTAAAGCTTTCTTCTGATTTTGCATAAAATAAGCTCTTTCCTTTCTTCTCCCTCACAAAGTATAATTGAAGAACTCCAAAAGTAAGCTCAGCTGATATTGTTCCTGTTTTCAGTCTCCCTCATTCAAAACCATTTATATCTGCAGACTTCAGCATCTTTATCACACACATTTCAGAAACTCTTACTGCTGTCTCTAGAGGTTGTCCCCATTCTTATTGAGTTAAAAGGTATTAGAAATCAAATACCATTAGCAACAATGGCTCTTTGCTGAACACTCTGGATGGCTGAGGAGGAGGATGCATCTGCTCTCAGCCATTTCTGCAGATACCCAAAAGAAGAACAGAATTGCTCAGTGTAGGGTGCATGATTTCTGCACTAATCATACTGAGTGTACTTGGTCAGTATGCAGGGCTTTATTTCCCTTTTTTTTCCACTCTGTGTTACATAAATGAATTAAGGCATTTTTTGTTTGCTTGTGTCCAGAATCAGGTTCAAGATCTTTGCTAAACTGGTTAAGTCAGCAAGATTTCTGGGCAAGTATTTCTAATAACTGCTCTGAAGTGCTGGTTGCTCACTATAACCATCTTGAAGCTCCTCATCAGTTACCTCTCCCCAGTGGACATGGATTCCTGCTCATTCCTAGAGCAGGAACGTGGCCTTTGCAACACTGAGAGAACAAACTCCCCCCTCCTCCTCTCCCTTCATTTACGGGAACCTCACAATGTGGTATTTGAAAGCTGTGACACTCGCTTAACCCCAGTGAACTGATTTTTGTGATGGTTTTATCTTCCTGATCGCTTTTGCAATGGAAAAGACTGATGCTATTTTAGACTGAAAGATGAGACTTTCCAGTGTACCTTCAAGCTGAATGTGGGCAGTGCAGACAAAGGGTTTAGGGGCATCAGGAATGCTAGCAGTAAAAAGATGGCATGCAGCAACAAGTTTTTATAACCTCCAAAATCCTATCTTCTTTTCTATTTGCTCTCAGTTTACTAAGAATGGTAAAACATTCCTGCTGTTCTAGTAAACACATTTCAGCCAAACCATAAGGACATTATCAGGGCAAAATACTCCCAATTAAAAGTTAAATAAATGATGTCACTATCCTGAAGTCACAGCAAAAGCTGCACATTAAAAAGCACACCCCAAACAGCCGAAGAACCTCCCTCTCCCCTCCAACAAACCAGCGGTGTCCAAGCAAGTTTACTGTTACAGATGCTGTAGATACATGTGTTACTGCTCCATTTGCCTTACACGTGGGACTGCGGCAAATTGAAAGGAAAATCGCATCAGGTTATGCCAAGTCAACCAGAGAAATGTATTGTGTCTCCTTAAATGCATCCTTTCTCCCCGTTTCAGCTGAGCAGTGCCACAGCTGTGCTCATGCTGCCGGCAGTGCTACGGGTGTGTTAGGCTTTGCCTTCTCAGAAGTGAGCTACCTTGGAAGAGCTGCCCCTAGAAATGCTGACCTGGTGCTAAATACCCAGCCCCTCCAGGGCAATTCTAAGTGATTGCCCTGAAGGTGGGGGACCCAAACTTTAATGAATTCTTCTGGAAATTCAGGGCAAATTCACTGTCAAACAAGAGAGATTTAGCCAATTTAAAAGCATGAGTGTGCCATATGTTTTGTGAGAGTATAAAATAGCATTATTAGCACTAATAAAACTGTCGTGGTTGCAACATATGTGATTATTTGCTATATGTGGTATTCATTTATGTACATTCTAGAGAAGTGTGGGAGTGTTTACAAAAGGATTCATGTATTACCAGCAGTGACAGCTACACTGAAAATTGTCTATTTTGAGATTCAGGTTTTCATTTCCTTTTGACTTTTTGACCTTTTCATGGTTTTGTTATGCCTGAAGCTTGGTTTTGGGAGTGGGAGGGAGCAAATATTTCTGTTACTGAACTCAGCTACTGAAAAGAGACATTTTTTTCCCTAATCAAGATATATTTTTGAACAGGTTAACCCATTCAGAAAATAATAATTCTATGGTGTATCCAAGGTTCAGACCAACCAACACATAAAACTATCAAATGAAGGGTTGGATAAGCAAGATGCACTCAATATTTATCCACTGTGTGGGCTTCCTTCAGTTGCATTCACTGAGACACGGAACCGAAGGGAAGTGAGAGAATGTGTTTGCTAACAACCTCTAGCAGGACAGAGGAGAGTTTTGCTAAGCAGCAGTTTTCCCAGAGTCTGTCAGGAAACAGAGAAGGTGGTGCATTGTCCCCCATAAGCCATGAATATAAGTAGCCAACCATCAATGTTGCAACAACCAATAAGAGGCATAAAGAGGAGTTGGGTGTTTAATACAAAGTTAAATTCTCCAGTGCTTTCAGACACAAATGGAGAAGAATCCCAAGTCCTTGAAATATCTTGGTCGATGACATACCAAACAATCACTGCTTCCTTTTACTCTCCAGCTTCCAGAGGAGGGAACTGAAAACTGTATATTCTCTAAAATGTGTTCTCCTTTGCTATTGGTCTCTTGTATTTTTCAGTGCTTTATTTCTTTATGTTGCTTCCAGTGTGTTGCTTGCCTAACAGCATTTTAGACTTCAGAACTCAGCTGAAATATGACCCGCCAAATGCCAACATTTTCTGTAATGACCTAAATGTTGTGTGTCCTTTTGTTGCTTTCTGATTGCAAGAGGTTAAGTTGTAATCAAATAACTATGCCTTCACAACATCTCCAGGCAGTTCCTTTTGTTTCCTTGGAGCTTGCACTGCAGTCAGAAGAATCTACTCAAATCTTTTCTTAGCCCCATTAACTGGTGAGTGATAAAGAGCTATGCTCTGAAATATAATTTCTTACTTCATGAATGCTAAGCTCTTTCAGAAACAGATGGAGGTTAGCTCTGGGAGAGAGAGAGAAAAAAAAAAAAACCACAGCAATTTTGTGATGCTCAATATAACAATTCTTGGAGGAAGCCTCCTTTCATATTTAAAATCATTTGCTATTTAAACAAGCTGGTACATTTAGCACCACCCAGGCGATGACGAACCACTTCTCTGGAGGTTCTGACTGCTTCTCAGACTGCCTGCTCCCTAAGCACACGTATCAGCGTCCTTGGAAAAAATCTGTTAATATAATTTTACCTCTTCGCCAGAAAAAAATGCTAATCCAGTCCTAGGAGCTCTATTTAACTTTTGCTTCAGCTATAATATTGTCAATTTAAAAAGTACTGGATTTTGGATCTCATAAGAAATCACACTGGATGGAGCATGAAATCTGGAAATCCAAGGATTTAAAGAAATTGGTTATATAAAATTCACTTTGTTTTTTTCTACAGGGTGTTAGCCTTCTGATCAGCTGACATGAGCAAAAAAGAAGTCCAATATTACTGTGAAAGGTAAAACTAAGTTCAAGTGGTAATGCTGCATTTTCTATACTTGGCACCCATTATTGTCCATAATACATATGTCTGCAATGTTTTCTGATTTCATTTACTCTGATGTAAACTCAAAGGATTTATCCTGCTGTAAATTTTCCCCTTGTAACAACAAGGATTGTTATCACAAAATGATGGAGTGCAATGTTTCTGATTATGCTAATAATAAACCCAAAAGAAATCCTTCAATCTTACATGGCCATAAGCAGCAGAACAAATTTTCTTGCATGCATGTTAAACAGCAGTTTATTCCCTTTCTTTTCCAGAGAGATTTAAAAGGTAAGCTGATACAAGAAAATGACAGCCGAATCTGTAAAGTCTCTCTCTCCATTATCCATGTCTGCCAAGGTACTCATCTAGCAGTAGGTGTAGCAGTAGGTACTTAGGATGTATTGCTATGTCCTTAATATTGTTTTCACTACTTGTTGGTTTTCATTACTTATCCTGTATCAAAAACATGCTTAATACTCTCATAAAACCAAACTGGGACATGATTCCTGCCCAAATGTAAATAATTTATAACTATGTACTACAGATAAGCAAAATTCTTCTTTCATGTTCACAGAGGAGCTGTTCTGGCACAAGCAGCGATGAATGTGCTTTAAGCTGGTCTTCTCAAATACTCTAACTAGCAATAATTTATTTTATGCTGGATTTTAGCACAGCTTACAACTGCTGGGACACAGCATTCTCCATCACATTCCCAAATCTTTGCATAAACAATTACAAACATGTCAGACAATGCTCTGATGATACCTTTTGCAGGAAGAACTAGCCATTCTTATACATTTCCTGCGTACAAATGTGATAAAATGAAATTAAATTCAATCCTGCCATTAATTCTTAATGTAGCTTGTTTTTTCCTTTTTTTTTCTCTAGGAAAGATGCCTCAGGCAAGGCAAGTATATTTCAGTAAGGAAGGGATTAACATTTTCTAAATTTTCCAGTGTTGTTATCTCTTACCTTTTCCTAAATTGCTAATGTTTCTTCAAGTATTAAAGCTGCAATGGGTTCTATAAATCCACTTTCTGATTATGTGAGTTAAGCTATGCATTTGGGACCAAAAACAGGGAAAAAAAGCCTAAGTGAGTTATGTCACAAATTGCCTTTAGTGCTTCAAATTCAGACTATCAAATAGAGAGGCACATTGTTCAGGATTGTTCCAGCATTAAAATAAAGAGTAGTATAAGGCTCTTAGAGCTGTAAATGACTTACAGTCCTTTTGCCAGGGAGATAAGGTTTGTGAGTGGGAGTAGAATCTTTTATTAGACCAACCCCTATGGCCAGAAAAAGTAGATAGGAAGGGGTTGAGCACCAGGAAGATTTTCTCCTTTTTCCCATTGTGCTAGTTTTACCAGTGAAGACCTGCAAATTTTAGGTCACCCATGTCCTCTGACTATCACAGTTATAACCATAGTAACACAAGGCTTTTGAAAAGCAACCTGAAAACTAAAAATAAATAAAATGAAAAAACAAGAGGGCATCTTCAGCCTGCAGTGTTTTCAAACTTTCTCAACTTTGGCGGCTACATTGAGGTTACAGTAGGACTGTTCAGAATGAATCTTCATAAATTAAGGCCTGTGTATTGCACTGCTGAGAACAAAAAAAGTTGCTTTTTTCCCCCAGGTTTTCTTCTTTTTCTGGTAACACCAGAGGACAGGAGGGGAGAAATCTGGCCTCTGTAGAGTGGGCTTTTGTGAGGCTGCTTGCATAATTTTTCCCTGGATGGATGGATCTTTTAGGAAAGGCTATATTGGCAGACATTTCTGCACCCTTCATGCTTCTGTACAGGATTTAGAAAGTATTCATTGTTTGTACATGTCATGCACGGTATTTGACAATAATATATTTCCCTTACAATTTAAGAAGCTGCACTGTGTCCTTCGTTTCTTCCACATTGCCCTGTTCTTTCTCCGTGTTTTTGCAATTTTATATGCTTTCCCATGAGCAAAGTTGCCACTGTATTGGTTAATATATCTTTGAAAGTGCCAGGGATTTTTGTCTCCAGGACCATCTTCTCATTTCTCCTGAATATATTTTGCTTCCTGTCCCAGAAGCACAGAAAGTAAAACAAAATTCAAGTGTGGTGGCATAATTAGGCCACAATTTTATTAATAACAGCCATCTGGGAACAAGTGTTAATAACTTGTGCAGGATAGGTCACAGTCTCTTCCCTAATTGTTTTCACCTGCTGGAAGGCTCTTTCATCCTTCCCTGCCACCTCACTCTGTGCCAGTTCCCTGCCCTGCAGAGTTCTCCTCCCTCAATCCTTTCCATCACTACTCCCCAGCCTAATGTTGGGGCTCTCTGATTATGCAGGGACTAAAGGCCTAGAAAAAGTAGATTTTTCCCCTCTACTGATATAGTAGAAACTCTGCTTTCTGCTGTGCTCTGATCTGATTTGACTTTATCCATCAAGGTATGAGATTGTCATCAGATAAGTGTCTAAAGTGGCTTTCTGTCGCCTGCTGAAATGGGCCAGTCTGAACTTACCATTTCTAGTGACCCAGCCAGGTTCCTTGAAAAGGCAGAAAATTTCACCCTGTCTCAATCCATGCAGTGATGGATGAAAATTACCTGAGGCCTCAAAATGTGGTAATGACTGTAGCAGGCTAAAAACCTATCTGCCTACAAATCCCAGTGTAAACTGAGCGTGCGGGAGACTTCATGTCTTTGCTGTTTTCTACCCTTCTTGTAATTCTTCTACCAAATTCATGTTTGAATTATGTCTAAGACAAATAGGCAGTGTTTTCTTGAAGTCAGGTGAGGAACACCCTTTTGGTTGTGGTAAAATGTGTCCAGGACAAGGAAGTAGCTATTCCCAGCTGCTTGCACAGGGGCTGTGAGAATCCCTGCCCACAGGCATCTTTCTGCACTCACAGATGGCTCAAAACCCAGAAAATTACTTTTTCCTAAACCAAAAATATATGGTTTCAGCAGCTGATGTTCATCCTTAAAAAACCCCAGCAAACCCCATGACAGCACAGGACTGGTGAAGTTAATGAGAGAGAAAGCCTGCCTGGTTTTGTAAATGTACCCTTTCTTGGATGGAATTGCACTGAGCTACCGTCTGTGCAAACTCAAACAGAAAGTTGTAATTGAACTAGCGAGAACAGGGAAGGAAAACATGAGAAAGAAAGCAGTTTGACCAAAGTCCTGTAGGCAGCCAGTGGCAGAGCAAGAACTAATATCCTCCGATTCCTAATTCCCGGTACTTTTCTCCTGTCATCTGAAAATGATTTATTTCAGACACTCGCTATTTGCTGGTCTCAGTGGGTTAAATTGGACCAGAACATTTCAATGAAAAACAATCATTTTTATGTTCCAAGAATCACACTGAACAATCTTGCAGCTGATGTTTCTTAGGTAATACATAGCTGTTATATGGAATGAAAGTTTGCTGTAAGTGCTTGCTGCTGAAATGTAAGAGTGAAAGATGACTTTGGAGAGCCTCAGGAGCAGCTCAGGCAATGTGTGTCCTCCCACAGATAGAACAAGGAAATTACATAGTCAGGGACAAGGCAAAAATCATAACTGTTTTTTATTAGGCTCTGTCCTCTATTTGTTAGGATTATTGCCTTCACTGTCATCAAACCGTAAATCTGCTTTTTCTCCTTTACACTGTAATTACAATCTTGTTTGGGGGAAGTCATATTATAGGGGCTGAAAAAACACCCCCAAAGCCTCCCAGTACCACTAGCTTAAAGGAAAGAGATACTTTCTTTAAATAACCTTAATAATTTATTTTGCTCCTAATAATATTGCACAGCAGAACTATCTAAAATGTATGGCTGTAGTCTTTCTGAAATGAAAACAAGAAATTTAATTGAACATCTATCCTGGAGCTTTCTTTCACTCTCTGATAGAACATTACATGTAAAAATATCAGGACGCTATTTCAAGAAAAAGATGATGTTTCATTCAGGCTGTGGGGTTTTCTCTGTGCCATATGTATTCCAAGGTCTGCAAATGCAAGTTGTAAAACTATCATCATGATGAATGGATTGTGTTAATTGGTATTAAAGAATATTTATGCTGAATTGACTAAGTGAAAAACTTTAATTGGCCAGAGACACTAGGGTGATGATACCCAGGGAGTCCTATTAACACTGCTTTGATGTAGGAGCTTATCCTTGCAGTTGATGGCAATCAGCGTGGTGAAGAAAGTTGCAGTGTAAAATTCCCACCTTAGATTTATGATCCTGAGAGAAACAAACCACACTCAATTCTGCATGGTCTGAATTACAGATCTCTATTTAACGGGACAACATGGACCTGCTGTTACAATTGTATCTGTGATTACAACGCTCTAGAGTGTGCATTGCATTGTAATGCAGTTATTTATGCTGTGCCCTTTTGCTTAAGGCAATAATACATCAGTACACACATGAAAGTCCAAGGAAATTGTTGTGTCTCATTACTTGAGAGAATTTTCCTTAAGAGATGCAAGAGAAACTCAGAGAAATTTAAGTTTCTCCCTGTAATCATTCAGTAGTAACTCACACACCAATCTTCAGAGAAGTTTTTCTTTTGGCAAAATGTGTTATTCCCACACTAGATAGTTTTGTGATGCTTCTATTCAGTATCTCTGGAAACTTCAATTGAGATCCACACAGTTATGACCTGCACCAAGAAGCAGAAGGAACTGCATTTCTCTTACAGAGACCAGGTAGTGTAGTCACCTGGAACACTACTTCTTTTATTGGCACTTCTCTAATCCATTTTTCTGTAGATCTGGTTTATAAATACAACCTCATGTATCCTGAAACGCTATACATTCCAGTAAGAGCCCTTTTTCTCTGTCCTTCCCTCAGATCTGCAGCAGCAAAGAGCATTGGTGCTATGGAGGGGCTGTGGAATGATAGAATTTCCAATACAATTCTGGGGTCTTTCCATGGGAGACTTTGCAAAAGCAGAGCATGTGCTTTCTGAAAAAAAATAGGTAAGTGGCATCTGAGCCCTTTGACTACCTTAGAAAAACTATCAGAAAAGTCCACTTACCCTTTCACAACACTGAGTAACTTCCCTTAAAGGTGACCTCTACCATTACAAGCCAGGTGATACTGAAAACTACAGGGCTCTCAGGACAGACTCTCAGTCATCATTTGCTGTTTCTCATAGCACCGCAGCAGTTGAAAGCTGTTGGTTGGATGTGACCATTGGCAAGAATCATTTGTTCAGCCTCAGTGGCACTGGGTTGACTTTGGCTGAATATCAGTTCAGGTATCTTGGGAATACTACCTCAGTATGCACCCTTGACAGTGATGTCAAAGTGTGGAAAGATCATTAGGCTGCACCAAGCTAGGCTGCATGGACATTTACATGGCACAAGGTAGCCCTAACAGTGACACCTTTCATGAGAAAGCAGCCCAGACACCATGCAGGCTTGCCAAATTCCTCTGCAAGGTCATTCCATCTCAGTCACTACAGAAAAAAATTGTTTGGCAAAATTTTGCTAAAATATAATAGGGAAGTTTTGGTTTAAAGTCACTTTAATTCACTGTTAATATCTCATTAGCTCTGGTCAAAAGCAGAGTTCCTTGGTTCCTTAATATTACTTATTCTTGACAGCAAGCAGCTGCAGGATACCTCCTCAAGTCCACTCATGCTTATCATCACTGCTAGGGCTATTAATTCACTGCAGTATACTTTAATGTACTATAACATTTAGAAATGGCATTTGGATGTGCAGTAATACTACTTTGCACAATTAACCTCTGGTTCCCTTCTATATAAGCCTGTTCTAAAGAAATATCAGTTATGCTGTGTTATTTTCAAATTACATTGAGTTTTGTGCCTTTTTCCTAGTAGGTTGCCTTTTCCTCAGAGAGTAGTAACACACATTGAATTATAATAACACTTTATTTTTTTTGCAACAAAGCAGTATAAATCATAGAGATAAAAAAGTATATGATCCCCAACCCTAGATCAGACAGCGCCTGACCACAGTTTTTAAAATCAGGTTCTAGATCCACATGTTAATTTTGCAAACAACAAATGAGTCAATATAAAGAAGGGAATCTTTCTCCTTGAATAAGCTAATTTAAAAATTCTAAATAATCCTGCCTTCAAACCTGTGCCAAAGAGCAAATCATCCAGTTCAGGGACATTGTAAAACAGAACTTTATGTTTCATTTTATTGCTTAAGAAGCAATAAGAAATGTGAAATGTGAACCAGAAAGTTCTGTTAGAGTGTAGAGCAGAGGAAAAGTATGGAAGATGGCTTGCTTTCTAAATTTCATCTTTAGCTATTTTCCTTGAGACTTAGAGAACTAGAAAAGTATGGGAGGGTCATAAAGAAACAAGTTTTTTTAAATATCAGGAGAATAGACATGTATCACTAGAACAAGCTCCAGCTCCATTACAGAGGGATGGAGGCACTTAAATGTAAGAAATTTTCAGAGGAGGAATATATCATTTTAGTTTATTCAGGGTATGGTGGGTGAAAATTTTAAACTCATTCATTAATCCCACTAGTGAGGAGTAACTACAGATTCACACACTAATCTTGCTGATCTCACAGATTCAGCCTTCTGGTGGAGTAAACAAGAAAAAGTAGGTTTTGAGATCTATTTGATGCCTTACTGCTTTGCAGTTCCACTCTGTCAAAATGCACAAAATTCTTCGTATAGATAGGAATTTCGTTTTTTAAACATAGGTGCTTGAATTTTCTTTAAAGACTCAGCATCCCATCATGGAGAATGCTTCTATTAGACTCCACAACAAGCAGCTCTAATTCTGCTCTTTTTTGCGAGCGTATTTTTAAATTACAGTAACATAGCTGGCTTGTTATTATCTCAATTATGAAAGTGCATCCAAGATCAGAATTTAGCCAATGTATTTTTCCAATGTTTTATATTGCTAAACAGAATGGATTTGGCTCAGTCAAATCATGCTTTCTGTTGTTTCATGCATATGTTCAGCTGAAGACTATCAGAGTTGTATTTGTACATCTCATTGCAGAATTTGGCCCAAGGGTTTAGAGCTCCTAATATTTACAAAACAGATTGTATTCAATTTGCTGACACAAATATATAGCTTTAATACTGCGAGGCTTTAAAAATTTATATTCATGCCTAGACGCAGGATAAGAGTGGAAGTGAAATGAGTAAAATCTTCTTTTTACATTGCTTATTTTGTGGTAGAGTGATAGAACTCGGCAAACTAGTCTCATCTGGTTACCTCATTGCCTTGACTTTCATCCGAAGTTATCAAGGTTTTCACAAGAGCATGCTCTTAATCCCCCCTGCTTCTTGCTAGATTTTCTAATCTTGGACTATTATGTCCAATCACATGTGAACACATTTCTCTGGCATTTGAGCTGCACAAATTCTTTTGTGTGTTTCAAACAAGCTTTAATGCACCGCCAAGTTGTTCCGTTTATTCAGTACTTTCAAATGGGGAAAAATAAGTTCACAAAGCGGCTTAGAACTGTTCCAAGGGCATTGTTTATAGCAAAAGAAAGAGATTCAAAAACATTGTCAACAAAGTTTTCCCCTCAGATATACCTGGGAGAACATCTGGATTTGCCTCAAGTAACCAAGAGAAGAGTTTGAGCTAATGAATTCAGCCAAGATTAGGAAAACCATCTAAGGTTTTGATTTTGCAGGGCACAGATGTGAACTGCTGCACAAAGGCAAGGTTAAAAGAAATGCACAGAATGGTCAATGCGGGAGAAAGCAGTCCAGCAGGAGGGGATGTATGCTGGGTGGCTGCCAAGCCTCTTCTGCCTGGCAGGAAAACTTTGAGCAGCTCAAACACCTGTTGTTATGCTGGCCAGCAGACTGGAGCTCACATGACATGGTAAATGCCCACTGCTTGCCCATTTGTATGTTTCCAGCCCTCAGTACTCCTGAATAAAAGCAACTAGGGATAGAAAGACTGACTTTTCATGTGGGGCATTGCCCTGCAGGTCACTCTGGTCCTTCAGACAATCTGCACCCATGAGGACATGGCAACTTGGGGCTCCCACATGGCTCTGGGAGAGGAAGGCTGTTCCTGAGGTTCAGACATGGAAATGGTGCTTGAGAGATTGGGTGTGTGCTGCACCATGGGTGTGCTGGGTGGCCTTGGGCAGGATACTGAGGGCTTCTTTGTGCAGTTATCTACTCCATCACAAGGCAGACATTGCCTGCTGCTGAACCCCATGGGCAGAGTTTCACACCAACGCAGGTGAGCAGATGCAGTGCAAGATGGCAGCAAGGGGAAACCCCAACTGCTTTGAGGTTTCAGTATCTGTTCTCTATAGTGGCATCATAAATTCACACAGACATAGCAAACAACATCCCAACAGCTGGATAATGTGGATTCCAGGGTAATATCAGCCATTCAAAATAGATGCTTTTGGTTTTTTCTTTTGGGCTCATCCACAGGAAAAAAAGAAAAAAGTCTGGCTGGCATCTCTTCATTCCCTAAAACTCTTTGTATGAAATCCTTTTTACAAGGTTCATTAGAGCTACTTCTCTTCCTTCCCTCCCCCCTACTATACCTTTTATCACCCGCTTTCCCCACCTATCTGGCTTTTCACATTCCTCTTCCATTTTCATGCATCCTCTCTTCCCATGGCTTTGGCTATCACTTCTGAAGAGCTTGGACTGTGTCCCTGGGGCTGACTTCTGAGCAGTAAGCTCCAGTGCTTCAGGAAGGTGACCTGTCAGTAGTTTTAGGCTTGACTGAAAAATCAGCAAGTATCATGAACATGATAAGATTTTTGTTTTGCACCCTTACACACATGCTTTGGGACTTGAATCCTGAGTGGTAATGCAGCACAGAGGCTGTGCATGTGCAGAAGCAAAGGGAGAAATTTTCTTTAGATACATTAACCCACACAGAAGAAATAAACACAACTTTTGCACTGTTTGCTAAAAAGAAAATTGACTGAAAAGAAAATCAACAGAAAAGAGATGAGTTAGGCGTAGAGAACAATCTGTGGTCTCTGTTGCAACCATGGAGCTAAGCTCAGTTGGCTTATTGGAAATAGAGAAGGAGGAAAAAAATAGAACTTGTTCTGGTAAAGAAGAGTCTCTCATGCTGCTAATCAATTCAGTGGCCAAATTTGCTATTGTGATCTGATGGTTTAGCTCTGCCAACTCTTGTAATTATCTCTATTCCCATTCTCCATTAGTGGCCTTTTCAAAGGATATGAGTTTTCACAGTGTCAGACTATGCCATGCAGTGAATACCACACCATCAGTGCATTGCAAACATAATACATAATCATTTGTAAATGATTTACAAATATAGCCTCTTGTGACAGTAGGTGGAACACAGCAGTTACATGTCCCTAGGCCTCGGGGTTCTGGTTTCCTAATGGGGGACCTTTCCTCCCTTCATATTCTTTTCCTTGCAGGTTATGGTGTGGCAGCCCCATGCCATCCCATTAGCTGTGGGAAAATCAGAGCATATGAACAGAATAGGAGGCATTCAGGTATCTAGAGCTGACAGGTAGCACAAAAGAGCTGGAAGAGCCAGAGGACTCTGGCCAACCATTCACTCTGCGGACTATTCCCCTAAACATCATTTCACAAGGTGTTGTTGCAGAGAAGGGCATCACAACAGCCCACAGGCACAGCACAGCATTTGGTACAGGTCTCAAAAGTGCTGCCACACAGGAGCAATATTTTCAGATGTAAACAAAACTTACAGAAGCCACATGACGGAGCTGTAGAAAGAGCTGCTGTGGCTGAGGGTGAGCAGGTGGTGTAAGGATTGAAGGCAAAATGAAATGTCGGCTTTGACTGAAGGGACGTGTGCTGTTTTCCCAGGAATAAAATGTGGCTCAGAGACCATTTAAGTGCATGCAGATATGCCAAGAACAGTATTTAAGAAATGCAACATCACATAAAATATTTAAGTAATTAATCATAATATTTGAGAAAATAAGATACATCACACTAAAAATTCAAAACTACTTCTTTTTTAAAAAATAACAAACACAAGACTGAACAACCAGATGATTCCCAAGAGAATCTGATGATTAACTGGCTAAATCAGGACATCTGCAGGATGTAAGAATAATAGAAGGAAGGGGGAGTTTTGGCTACCACTTTTATAATTAGCAATTGTAATGATCTTAGCGGTGTCCTCCTGAAAGAACTTGAATATTCATGTTCAGGCACAGCATTCTGTTTCAGCGCTTTTGGTAACTGTAGCCACTTGCAGAGTCAAGCACACACTCAAATCAGGAAGTCAAAATGAGTGCTCCAAATACTTTCTGTCGAAAATTGTAAGGAAAGCTGTTATTTGCATGCAGTAAGATGGGGAAGAGAAACATAGCGTCCAAGAGCTCCCTTGGGATTTTTGGTTTCCTAAATAATCGTCCTGCTTCTGCTTCTTTTTTTTTTTACTTCTCTGCAGATTAAATTCAGACTTGACCCAAAGAAAACCAAAATACATCTGAATCTGTAAAGTTAGATTTCATAATGTCAGGCCAGACAGTAGCCAAAGGCACCCAAAGTAGCAGTTGCTATCTATAGAAAGTCAGGCATCCATTCGCTCTTCCTGACTGGATGCTAAAATTTCATAATGACCTAAGACGAGCCTGTAGGTCATACAGGATTGTTTGTGGTCTTGCTTAGTTAGTAGTTTGGTCGGTACTCTGACTGCTTCTCAGTTTTTTCACCTTCACAAATAAGTCAGATATATGTCTGACCAAGTTTCTCTGCTTTTTCTCTGGGTTTGTACCACAAAGAAACAAAGACCGAGGAGATGCATCATCTCTGCAGGGAACCAATTCAGTCACTTCTCTGAGAGGCTGTCGAAAGAGGGACCCCCACCTGCTTCTGATTGATCTGGAACCCTCAAAAGGTTGCATATGTTCATTGCATATATGAGGTGATGTGAGGAGAAATCACTTCCTTTGCCCTCTTTAGCCACTGGGAGATGAAAACTCGAACAGGTTCTTGTCCATTTGAGTGTGTGCACGTGTGTGCTTTGGCTGTGGGCACCAGGCAAAGCATGCAAACCCCAGCTAATGACTAACACACATTAACAAGCATCATTATGCTTGTGAATTGCTCTTGGGCAACCGAACGGTTTGCCTCTATCCAGGACAAGAAGGAATTAATTAGTGAAGAGCCAGAAGGCGATGGTCCAGGTGCACCCCATGTCCAGAGGAGTGGGCTAGCAGCGGCAATCTGGTATCTAGGGCACAATCAGCTTGGTAGGTTGATGCCTAGAGAAAACTGTATGCTTGTCAGGCTTCCTATCAGTCAGATCAAGCTGATTTAATTTCCTATGCTCAGGCAATGCAGTGGCTACCCAGAGAAAGACTCCTATTATTGTCAAAATCCTACAGTGAAAATCAAAACATACTTTTTCTTTTCCCCTGCTTAATTTGAAACTATGTGGGCAGAAAGCTCCTTCTGGGACTTCATTTTCCAGTTTATCTGTGGTTTTAGTTTGTTCCTTGCACACAAGCTGACTTCAGATAGAACACATGCTTCAGATACACCATGTCCTGTGAAGTGCACTCTGAGGGGACAGGTCAGCTTTCAAGCACAGAGGATGCAGGTTTCTTGCCCAAGCATCCATCTGCCAGAACGGAAGCCTCACTGCCGGTGGCTCGCCTTCACAAGCAATCTGAGTGGTGACGCAGTTGGCTCCAGCCATGCTCTGTACTTTGCATAGCTGCTGCATTAATTTAACCGCTCCTCTCCACTTCAGCTTTCAGTCTAGGGTTCATTTCCATCACTGTCAAGATGCTTCTCAAGTTCCATCAGCATGAAGTTCAAGTTCCTAGAGGTCCCACTCTTACCCTGGGCTGGCCTCCAAATCTTCCAGGTGCTGAAATGTTTTTAATGCTGGTGCACAACATGTCTTTTCTCAATTCCTCTCTCCAGACAAAGAGGGTGCTTTAGCAGCACAACAAATACTGCTGCTGATCTTCCTCTTCATTTGTGCACCCAGCATATTATACCATGTTCATTTAGCAGAGCATTTAAAATTAACCTATATAGCCAAATATGCCCAAACTAAAGAAAGCTTACAACATGAAAAAAAAAGTGATATAAATCTGACAGAGGTACACTCAGCAAGTTCAAAAAATTAAAATTATATTGAAGACTTTGCTGTTGCAAGCCACTGCAGACTAATCTTCACAGCAAGATCACAAGTGCCATTTTGGGCATAGGTACCTATATGCACAAAGTCAAGCTAAGGTGCCTTGCCTGTCAGGGAGGAAGAGTCTTTGCTTTAGTTGCTTAATCTTTGGCATCAACTTTGTTGAATTTTGGACAAAAATTTTATAGATAATGACTCAGGTGAGCAGCAGTTTATGCTGCAACTTAAGATCCAGCCTCAAAAATCTGCTTTTTAAAGTCCAGAAACATGTGTGGAGAGGAAATATATGCAAAATAGGGGAATGTCAGAGATAGAAACTGCAAGAAAATCCCTTTTTCCAGCATATTAAGCCCGGAAGTTTATATTTGCTTATATTTGCACATCCATATCTTTCCTTTTTTGTTTGTTGAAGACTTACTTTTAATTACACAGTAAATAGAGTTTAATGTTTAAGTACAAATTGTACATTTTGGACTGCATTCATCTACACAGATTTGCAAACAGCAGCAGTTGGACTACTGAATACTGATGTGCTGATACTGGAAGAACTACTACTGAGCTCAGGGACCACATTGCCTGTTCCTGTATACTTGGCAGCCAATGAGTAAATAAATTAGCAACAAGGGGTTTTGGCTTTTTGTGTGTGGTTTGCTGTTGTTGTTGTTGTTTTAAACTGCAACAACATTTGTGCAGAGGAGGAAAAAATCCAGAATTTGCATGGTGATAAAAAAACCTATGAAATATCCTCCTTGCCCTTAGATGGATGAATCATGGCCTATAAAGGCTGTCTGGACAGCAACCACAATACTCAGGGAGGCCCCTTGTCCCCAGACAGCTGCTGGCTTGGAGATCAGTGGGAAGGAAAAGGAGGAGCATCCTGCCTGCACACATTTCCCCAGAGGAGAATCTTTGCTGGCAAAGCCAGGAAAGATGCTTTTCAGTGATAGATCCAGTGTTTATTGTTTCATACAATATGGCCAGGCTTTTGGAAAGCAATGCCTAGGTAGAAAGGCATTGTCTTATAGAAATGGATAATGGATGGATCTGAGTTGATAAAAGGCTTTGCCTTTGTGTAGAAAGATTAAATAATTCCCAGAATACGCTCCCAGTAACACCCCTATGCACTGAATACTTGAAAGGGGGTTGTGTTATGAAGCTGCAGCAAAGTACCACCAGTCCCTTGGATTACCTCATTTGGGGAATGCTGAGGGTGTTCACAATTCTACACATGTAAAGATGCAGCAAGCAAAGACTGATGTTTGAAAGGTCTCTCTCCAAATAATAGGGTGCTATGAGTTTTTAGTGCAGGATTTTGTTGCAGAATTTTTTTGTATTGCTATTTGTCTGCTCTCCTCTTAGCTCAAATATTACGAGACAAAAAAAGCAAGAGAAGTGACAGCAAAGACAGATTTTTTTAAGTGTTATGACACTGATTCATGAACAAGCCTGATATCACACAGCTCATGGGTAGACAAAAAGGCAAGAGAGACATGAGCCCTGAACCTGAATTTCAACTTAGGGTTACTATTACATGTAAAGTATAGTTAACGTAAAAAAGTAAAAAAAGCCAAGGAATATGATAGAATTCCTATACTCATGCACCAAAAAGGATATGGGGTAACCCAAAGAATAACAAGATTCCTTAACCACTTACAGCTCATGGTGTAAAAAACATAAGAAATCTTATCAAACAATCCTTTATTTTAACAACTGCTCTCAGACCTCAAGGTATGTAAGTGAGCCCGTGTCACACGTCAGAATGGCTCATCATCTGGGCCACCCATAGTGGTGGGGACCTAAACCTCCACCCACAAGCTGCCTTCAGGATTAGGGTGAGGGCTCAGGGAGCCACAGAGGCCGCAGGTGCAGGAACACTGGCTCTGTAGAAGTCATAACCAGGGTAGCACAGAACTGCACCAACATCGTTTTCTCCGCACCTTTCTTATCTGGGCCAAACATGGTGCTGGGGACTTTGATGTCAGCACTGAGCTGCCACTAGGATTAGGGCTAGGTGTTCCATAATCCTTGGAATTATTATTCCTATTGTAAAACAGGGGATTTTTACTTGGTTGATTTCTTTTCAAAAAAAGCCAGTATGATCTGAATAGGTCTTTAAACCCCTTGCTGCTTGATGTTTTTTGCCTTACTCTGAGCATTTCTCTGTGCATATATCATCCCCCAGGAGTCATCTCACCTATTCCCATGCCTGCTGGCATTTTGACCTCTTCCAGATGCAGTTTTCTTGATGCCATCACTAGGATTCCCATCCTTTGCACCTGCTTTCTCAGTTAGCACTGCCAAGCAGGGGAAGCAATTGACTTGCCTGATTGCCCAGAACAGCCTGGCATTGCTTCCCTTGTCCCACTAACAGGTCTGCAGTGCTGCTCCCTTAGCTTTCTTTCCTCCAGGAGGGCTTTTCTAGATTGTGTCTGCCTTGAGGTGACCAAGTATGTGCTAGCTTCACTCCAGTGCTCCCATAGCAGCTGACAGATGGAGGAGTGCTCCCCAGGACCTCCAGCAGTACAACCCCTTTCAATTTCTGCATCCTCTCGTGAGCCTACTTCATTGAACAGTGTCTGTAAGTGCATATTAATGGTCCAAACTGCTTGAGCAAACTGCTGAACAACCTGCAAGGCTTCATCTGTCTTTTGACTAAAGAAACCAACCAGACAAACCCCAGGATTGCCGTGTTGTGTTGGACCATTCTTTTGCCTCCCCTTATACTGGACTTTCCCCTTCTCTTCCTGGAGAGGAATAAAGCAGTGCTGGCTCATCTGGGGATTGTCTTTTATTCCCACTGACCGGCAGCATTTTGTAAAATCTTCTATAGGAAAAGACCGGGTTTTTTTCTTGCTGGTGATCACTCTAATGCATACTGCTGCTTTCTTGTAATGTCTTGATAAAGGGTATTTTAGCCCTGGGGATGCTCATTTACTGAAGCCAAAATACCAGTAAGGCATCACCTTAGGTAATGGTCATAGCAATGTAGGTCAGTGAGTGAAACAAGAATGCTCGTGGATAATTTAACTCCCTACATGGGCACACTTTGGCAGGGGAGTGAAAGACTATTTTAAATAAGGATAGTCCATTGACTCTGAGGTAGTTTTCTGCACAGATAAGCAGAAGATTGACATGCCAGGGTCAAAGCACAGTCTTTTGCTCCTCCAACTGGCATAATTTAAGAGTGAGGGAATGCAACGGGAAAGCACCATGCTGGATTGCCTGACAGTAACTTATCTAAGAGCTCAGCTGGGAGAATATTTCAGGGTAAATACATTTTTCAAGGCATTTGCCTCTTTTCCATTTGGAAATTGTATATAAACATGTTTTTGCAAGACTGTTTGTAATTCAGAATGATTTACATTGAGTGAAACTCAAGTTTAGGCCCATTCACAGGAAGCTTATTGCAGCTTTTCAAAGAAGAAATTCAGTCTGATCCAATTTAACACAGAGATCACAAGGCATGCCTTCTTGCCTCAATTGGATAATTCTTTGATTTAGTTTTTTGATGTGAATATCAATTATTCATTTGAATTTTAACATTCTAGTAGTACTTGATGCTATTATAATGGTATATGCTGTTTCGGCAAATATTTCTGATATTACTTGTGAGAAAATTTACGGCGTGAAAATTAAAACCAAGGAAACGCAGAGTTCCTTCCAAAATACAGATGAATATTCATAGAAGCATTACAGCATTTGCCTCTCTCTGATGTTTAGTGTTGTTCATTCATCCAAAGTTGGAAGGATATAAGCTGAGACATGATACTTCAAGAGAGCAGTTAAATGAGGAACTGGGGAGATTAAGTTATAAGTTATAAGATGATTGTAAAACTCCTGGACATTTTGGGGCTGCAAAACCTTTTTGAAAGATGAGAGAAAATACCACTGGGTGTAATGTACAAAACTAGCTCAGAAAACAGGACGTTCAGATGCAAATTACTTCAAGAGCTGTGGTCCAACAGTACCTTGCAAACAGGAGTATATGGAGCATACTGAGATAAAAGAAATTTCAATAAGCTTAATTTTTCATCCACTGTGAGTGCCAACTACTTAATGTGACAACATGCAAAAGTCTACACCGGAGCCTGATATAACAATGGGTGTGTGAAATACTTTATAGGAAAACAAATTCAGGGAGGAAATTATATCTCCAAAGCTCTCAGGAGGCTGCATTCCTGAGAGGAAAGTTGACCAACCAGGAGCATGGCTCTAAAGGCAAAGCCACTCAAGAATTAATTGACCTTGATGTTTTGAAGTATTTGGTGGTTTTCTGGTTGTTGATTTTTGTTTTGTTCTTTTTTGTTTTCTTCTGCCTAGGATAAAGTGTTTGAGGCAGTCTCCCAAATGCAAAGGGGTTACATGCATCCCACAGAAAACTCAAGAGGTTTGACAAAGTCAAATGCAGTAAGGCTTTACCAGGGTTACACTAGAATAGTCAGCATTTTGAGCCCTAAGTAGTAAAAGTGAAATAATTGTGTAATTAAACACTTGGTTAAACCCCTTGGAAACCAGAAGCTGGGGGAATGTCTAATCATAGCTACCTGCTTTGATATGGTTGTAAGAAAACAAGTGAGTGGCTCTGATTTTTCTCACATATGGGGGAGTTGATACCGTAGCAGTTTCACCTCTACACCCCAAAGATGGAGCACAGGCACCCAGGAGGTGCAGAGCTACCTCACCTTTTCTTATTCTGCTAGAATTATTATGTATTCTGCAGGAGAAGCTGCTGCAAGAACAGAGATGCTGAAAAAAGGGAGGAAGCAAAAAACCAGACTAATAAAGAATACATACGATAGGTATAGAAGGACATGCAGAACGGCTTCAGAGAAAAAGCCTGGAGTTTTTGTGTTGGGTGCTAGTTCAGAAAGATTTTTTGCTCACTGTTCTGTGCTTTTTTTTTTTTTTTTTGGTGGTTGTTGTTGTTTGATTCCTGCTGTAGTCAGGGAAAGTAGATTAGAATGCATAACAGATATCTAATTTCAGCACAAATTTCCCTTTGTACCATACAGCACTTCAGTTGACTGGATGAGCACTCAAGTTAACCTCCTTGGAAACTGAAGGAAATATGACTACTGTCCTCCACAAGAATCTATTAATTTCCTTTATGTAACCAGGTAGGTGGTAAGAAAATTTCCAGCTGGTGTGTTTGAACGCCATTCTGCCCTGAATTTAGGATGAAGCTGCCCCAGGCCCCTGCTTCACTCAGTGTTTCATCAGCTGACATTTTGAAAGCTGCTTTTTCACGACACTGAGTTAAATTTGCAATAAACCAGTCATTCTTCAGGAGATCAAACACATTAAAAATATAAAAAAAGGATCTTTTGAGATCCAAAGATGTGGGCATTATTTTGATCCTTTGAATTTGTATCTGTATCTCCTATGTCCTTTTCCCAAGGTTTCTATTTCTCACCCTTCTATTTAAGTCTGAGGGATGCAGGAAAAGCTACCCCTTTACCCTGTCTCTTCACACAATAAACATTGAATGAAGTTCATACTGCCAGCATTGGCAGTAGAATCTCTTGCTCCCCAGCAAAAGAGATTAAAAGTGTCTCTTGGCACATCTCATCGGGGGACTTCTTTTATCCCTTGAATCAACAGAAGCTTTGGATCAACAAAAAGAACGGAAGCAGGTGTGCTTTTACCTCATGCCAATCTATCCTACTCTCCATCCTCAGAAAATTGTTCTTTAGCTCTCCAAAGGATACTCAGCACCTGGGTAACCATTTGTTTCTGCTTTATCTTGACAGTACAAACCAGAACAACAATAACCCTGGATGCAGAAGGACTCAAAATCACCTATGCTTTTATTATTATTATTATTTCATATACATGATGTATTGTATTAAAAATCCACACAAACCGTCATGTTATCAGATATGAAGCAATACTCTTCTTCAAGGTTATGTTAAGCATTTCTCAAATGCAGCTTTTAATCAGAAATTTCTGGCTGTCCAGAAAAAAATATCTCTTATCTTTGTGAAAGGTCTTTCTTGAACCAGAGCTTCACAGGCACTCTAAGACTTTGAAAGACTGATTTAACCTTCTGTCCCTTCCCACAGTCACTCACTTACACGTTACACTTTCAAGGCTATGTTGGCAAGGCTATTTAGGAGTTTTGCACTGAAGTAGATAGGGGAACTAGGGAGCACATGACAGGAAACTGCTTTTTATCATTGGCAGTGCTAGCCATTCAAATTGTACATGGGATTTTGGCTACAGTACGTTTTCTTGGGCTGACATAAAGACAAACTTGCAGCTTGCTCTTGCTATGCTCTAGTCTTATGTGACATGAATAAGCGCAACTCCAAAGCCATACTGTGTTTCCACATTAATGTAATTCTGCTGGGAATGGGATCCATCCTGCAGCAGGCCGGGAGCAGCTCTTCTGGGTTTTGTTTTTTGGTTTTCTGTGGGTTCTGATTTGGTTTTTTTAACGTTATGGAGCAAAGCAGCAATTTCCTGCCCGACTCTCCCAAAAGAAATGCCTTTGAATCAGCAAAGAGCCAGCTGTTCACCCAGATTTTTCTCCTCCTTTTTTGTGTTTCTCTTTCAGTTATGTATTTTTGTTCCCTAACCTGCCATAACCTATTTCCACACTTCTGAAATCACTTAAGAAAGAGCCGTCTCCCTGCCACACTCCATCCCACTGCCTACCTCCCCAACCTGTTGCTGGAATCTCAAATCCTCAAGCATTAAAAGAGGAGAGACTTTTTTTTCTCAGCTAAATTAACACCAATCTGCTCTCGTTAGCTTGATGTTCTCCTGAGAGCAGCCATACAACCTCTTCATTTCATTTTCCCTTCTCTTGTTGCTTAAGAAGTAGCACATCCTCACACCAGAGACACTTGTGTGAATCAATTTGCAGTGACCAGCTTAAATGTCTCCTGGGCCACTCAACCTTCTTTCATTTGGGTTTGTAGAGTGAAGAAATAGCTGCCTTGTGATGGCTGTAAAAGAAACCTGACAAGGGACAGAGGTGAAGTGCTTGTGTTGGCACACGGTGCTTGCTCCTCAAGTCAGCTTCCACAGCCACAGTGGGAGCATCATCAGGCCTGCTAAGCACGTCTAAAATATTAATCTTTTTTACGATTCCTCCAGTTTTCTTTGTACACATTGGACATTTAGGCATTTGTGTAGAAAAGCAGTCTGATTTCTTCCCTCAGGACCAGTTTTATGCCAGTAATCCTTGCCAAACTTGACACAAGCAAGGGTGAAATGCCGGCCCAGCTAAAGTCAATAGCAAAACTCCCATGAGAGTGAGAGTCCAGATCATACTGTCAGCTTTTTGCACAAGAACCAACCTTCTCATGCCTGCTTGTCTGTGGGGACGTCTGTCGAAAGAGATATTCCTTCCTCATGGAGGAGAAAGAGCTGGAAGGCAAGTAAACCAGGGCCAGTGTAGAGAGGATCTTAAATGTGATGTTAGAGCTTCTAAAGATGATCTTACTTTCTGTTTGAAAGGTGTGTTATAAATGTAGCTGACAGGTACAAAGCTCCCCCAGGTGTCTTCATCACCCCTAGAATGACATAACAAGTTGTAAGAAGCAATTTGTGCATTTTACCCCCGTCTGCCTTTTCTCCAGTGAGTATTTTCTGGAGAGGAAATAGCCTTAAACAAACTCAGAACCTCTGTGTGTTCTGAAAATCACACCTGCAGAGGAGGAGCTATCTAACCTCCTGGGTGATTATTCTTCTAAAAAACAAAGTGTCTTTTTTTTTTTTTTGCCATAAAAGAACCTCGATATAATCACATAACCATAAACCAGTTCCTTACTGGCCTCACTGTCAAGCTGCTGCACTAGCAGCTATCCAATTACTCACTAAATATCTGCGAATCGTTTGGTCTGTTAGAGGTGATTTGCAGTAGGTTGCAGACTCCAAGTTACTGTGTCTTGCTGGAGAAATAAAAGTCTTCGTCGCCATAGTTTTGCTGACTCTCTTTCAACATTGCGTTGTGTCATTTCACTGCACCCCAAAGATTAAAGTAAAATACAAAATAACATCTTCTAAGACTTTAGTGTCTTCTTGGCTCTAAAATATCCTGAGGGCAGGGAAAGGGGAACCTCAATATAATCACAACAGCATTTTCAGGATAGAAACTATGGAGGTTGTAAAACCAATAAAAAAGGTCGATGCTTTTGGTAACATTGATCTCCTTTAGCTGCAGTTTTGGGTGAGCTGAAGACTGTTCTATGGCTGGAAAATCCTGTACATTCCCAGAGAAGTTAACAGAGAGCATGAGATTTTCATGCCCAATCCTCACTCTCTGGTAGGAATAAACAGGAGTAGCTATTTCCTTGTTCTTTGTCTAGGCTATGCAATCACATACAAAAATCTCACATGCTCTACACTTGCAGTTATTTAAACTTCTGGTGCTGCTGGTTCTGTTTGAAGCCACATATTCCCACTAACTGTAATCAGAAATATACCCGCTATCAAAGGCAGAATACTCCCCTCTCTGTCCAGCAGATTGGTTTACTGCAAGAAAACTACCTGAACAAGCAAATATCCCAGACATGTCAGACTTCTAACAGAGCTATGAATTCTGGTAACAGTCAGAGGTAGAACATTAATAACCAGATCCATAAAACAAATCTAAAAACTGCAGAATAATAATAAAAAAAGATATTTATGGAGGCAACACAGGAGATGCAATAGTAAAAGAGCCTCCCTCTGGATCATCAATTCATGAGTTCTGTGATCCTGAATAATGGGCATGCTTCCAAACAATAAAATAAAACACATCAACTATTCAAAATCACTAACTTTCCTCTTGCGTTCCTTAAAGGTGAATTGCAGCAAATGTATAAATTTTAGTGTGCAGTAACTTGTGTGCATTTTACTACCATAGGAAGTGAATATCACAGTATTTATTGGAAATCATTATCTTCCTCTGCTTTTTAAAATTTAATTTAAAATTTGTCACAGCAGCAGCAAAGCTGATACAGCCTAATACTGGTGATGGAGTGACACTTTCTGAAAGGACTCCTAGGGAAGATCTGCCACGATTTGCCAATAACATCTGTAATGATATTTTCCTATCAAAAATTCCAAAATATTTATTCCAAAATAAAATAATTAGATGTTTGTGTCTAAAAAGGACTTAGGGACAGGAATCATGACCAGTAACAGAAGATCTTTAACTGATCTAAGCAGCAACATCAAAAAAATCAAGCCTCCATGGAAGCAAAACACTCTGCCCTATTTTCAGTCTTATTGGTTAATTAATTCTCTAATTCTTTATAATAATTTCATTTGGGACTCTGAGAGCAGATGTAGCCACTTGCTCAATTATGGAGTGTTTCACACCTGCTCTACCCAGACAGAAGAGTCAAGCAGATGAAAATCAAGGCATTTTTTGGCAGAACGTGCATTTTTTATTATTCCAAAACCCTCCTGCTGGTAAAAATCCCCCCACCACCTTAACTAACACACATGCTTCTTAACACGAGGAAATCAGGCCTTTGCTATTAGAATGGTGTCAAACACCTAAGGATATGCTTGATAAAAGAAAATTATGAATCAAAGAGGGATGTAGTCAAATGCACATGAAATATGAATCTGAGTTTTTGGGTATGCACACCTGTATTTGTCTGTTTCATTGTAGGTGGACAGGCAAATATAAAATGTTCTTATCTGACAATCATTAACCAACTCATTTTCAGTAGGTGTTGGAGTAGAAATGCATATTGTTAAGTTGAATACTGTTTTCATTTCAGCCTGAGGAGTGGTGAGGTTTTTCTCTTCTGACCTCTTTCACATGATCCCATGCTGATTTGAATAAATGGAATTTTACCATGAGTTTCATGAAGTCCCTAATTTCTTCCCAGGAGCCTTCTGACAAGACATAATCTATGATTGCTTCTTTTGATGTTATCAGATCTGTCTCCTGCAATCCACATGTTTATGGAATAAGTGCATCTGGTAATTGGTTATTCTTTCATACAGGCTTACTGAGAAGGACTGGACTCAGACACTATGCAGTGCCTTCAGATCAGGCCTTAGGATTGTGGACCTCTGACCTAACTGCAAACAATGTTAAGGCAAAGCCAAAAAAGTAATGCTATTAAATGCAGGGAAACATCAAAAACAGCAGCATATGGCACATATGTAACTACTAAGTACCTACCAAGAAATCCTTGGTCTGGCACCATAAATCCTTAATCCAGAGATACCCCCAAAAGAGAGCCCCTAAATAACCTTGTAATAAGAATTCCATATTAAAGAATGGGCTCTAACAGTCTCTAATCCATTTGGAGCCTTCTTCAGTATTTGCTTCTGCCTAGCAGGAACAGTTAGACAGAATGCCAAAATGTATATTAAACTGTTTAGTCTCTTAAAATCTTTAAACACTAATGGCATCACAGTCAAATTGTGGCATTCAGCCTCAGATCCAGACAGACAAGGCTGAATGTGATCAAATGTAGACAGCTAAATTGTATGTTCATATCAAATGTGTAAGGATCCCTATCTATGATTTTCCACAGGAATGTGTAAAAGGCCTCTGCTGAATTGTTGTAGCTCATGTTTTAAAGAGGTAGACATGGGTTAGGCAGCTAACAGAGGAAATGAAAGATTATTTATCATTTGATGTTTTATAAACTATTCTGTAACAACCTGCAAAAATGTCAGACACAGAAAACCCTTCATTTGGCATTTCCTTGCTGTGTTCTCGTGAGGAATCCAACTCAGCAGGGACTTATGCCTAACACCTTCAGATCTCCCAAGTTTCGGCTCCCTCTACTACCACAAAAAAAAGAAGAACAACCAGATAATGGTGGTAGAAAGAATTGTCATTTTTTCAAACATCTAGCCCTAAGGAAGAGCAGATCATAACAACTTCTCCCAGTTCCTAACTAGAACAGCAAAAGAGACAATCCCCTTTGTGTATTTTGTACAGTTTATTTCTTCAGGGCTCCAGCAGCTGTTTCCTTCCTTTGGTTTATTTCAAATTAACACCACAATTTTGTGAGGAAGTGCTCAGGTGGAAAATAAAATGGTAGCACAGTCCTTGTTTTTGATGCTGAAAGCAGTGAAAAACAGTAATAAGACTGGCAGATTCCCTAACAAGTATAAAATCTATTTCACTACAAAAAGATATTGGCTTTCCTTTAGTTGTTGGTGATGACAGAGCCTACATGTTGGTGTTCCAAAAATTTCACAAAAAACTTAAACTGCCTAAAGCTCTCCATAGAGGTATGTGGGATAGGGATTTTCTTTATTGTGGGAAGGCTATAGAAGTAGTACACAAAGGTATTTTGCAGATGGAGTCAAAGTAGTAAAATTATTTCACTGCTGGAATGTTTCTTTCTGTGTATGTTCCTTAATTGTATCTCAACTTTCCATTAACAGAAAGAATTTGTTTATTTCAGGCAAAAGATGGAATTTCTTCAAGAAGGACAAAAGATAAAAACATAAATTTATTAGAATTATGCTTTCACTTCTCTAAATGACATTGTCTGAAAGCAGCTATCTGTTGCTTTGCTTTATGTAAAGGTGCTATCCCATCCTTTACTGATGTAAACTGGCTTCTATTCAGAGTTCCACAGAGGTGTACAGAGAGAAAACAGAGACATTTGCAGAGGAAAAGATGGCCATAGGACAAGGGGTTATAGTGAATGGGGTGATATCAGGCTGGTAACTGGTCACTAGCGGGGTTCTGCAGGGCTCCATCCTTGGCCCAGTTGTTCCTTCACATCTTCAACTTGGATGCAGGACTTGAAGGGGTTCTAAGTAAGTTTTCAGATCATACAAAATGAGCTGTTGACACGGTTGAAGGTAGAGAGGCCCTGCAGAGAGACTTCAACAAAACAGAGGGCTGGGCAATTTCCAACCCTATGAAGTTTAGCAAAGAAAAGCGCTGGATTCTGCAGCTGGGGTTGGGAAACCCTGGATGTACATACAGACTGGGTACAAGAGACTAGAGAGCAATGCCATGGAAAAGGACTTGGGGGTCCTGGTCAATGGCAAGTTGAATATGAGTTGGCAGTGCCCTGGCAGCCAGGAGGGCCAACCCTGTCCTGGCCAGCCGGGCAAGGGAGGGGATTGTCCTGCTCTGCTCTGCACTGGAGTGGCCTCAACTCCAGTGCTGGGGGCAGCTTTGGGAGNAGTGCTGGGGTCAGTTTTGGGAGCCACAATATAAAAAAGATATAAAACTATTAGAAAGAGCCCAAAGGAGAGTGATGAAGATGGTGAAGGGCCTTGATGGGAAGTCATATGAGAAGGAGCTGAGGCCACTTGGTCTGTTCAGCCTGGAGAAGAGGAGTCTGAGGGGAGACCTCACTGCAATTACAACTTCCTCATGAGGGAAAGAGAAGGGGCACACACTGATCTCTTCTCTGTGCTGACCCACAGGGAACACAGGACCCAAGGGAATGGCATGAAGTTGTGTCTGGGGAGGTTTAGGTTGGATATTAGAGAAAGGTTCTTTACTCAGAAGGTGGTTGAGCACTGGAACAGGCTCTCCAGGGAAGTGGTCATAGCACAAGCCTGATAGAGTTCAAGTAGAGTTTGGAAAAATATTCTCAGAATACGGTGTAATTCTTGGGCTGTCCTGTACAGGGCCAGGAGCTGGACTTTGATGATCTCTGTGGGTCCCTTCCAACTCAGAATATGCTGTGGTTCTGTGATTTTCAAGCCTGCCAAATTAGGTGGGAAATTATATTTCTTATGGCTGTCAGCTTTATCTCACTCCATTCCTGACAGGAAACCCAAAAAGTGGCATGACCAATTCCCACAGATTGTGAAAATGTAGGTACTTTGGATATGAGTCACCTGAATTGATGGCTCAAGCACTCCCAGCTGCTCAGTTGCTTTGTATGCCATTAGGCAGCTTATTACCCCACCAGGCCCACCCGGAGAGCTTGCCCACAAGGCAAGTGCAGGCTTCTCCAGAGGTCTCCTTTCAAATGGGATGGGATACTGATGCATCAGTTTCCAGCCCCTGTGGAGACCACTGCCTTTTAAGTGTGGGGCGGGGGCAGGGGGTGGACTCGGACAAAAATTCATGTTGAGCAAAATGGAGGGAAAGCAAAAAAATACTTTCAGCCTTGCTATAATAAGGGAACCTTGAAATTTTGCTAGTTCCAGACTAAAAGTGCCGCTGTCAGTCCACTGCATCTGTTGGCTAATGAAACAAGAGATGCCAAACCAGTTCTCTACCAAGGGTTACTTTGAAAATTTCCCAGAGGATTGCTATGGGTCTTAGAGCACATTGCATCATGTTGTCATCTTAGAGCATTGCATCATGTTTATTTTGGGCTGTGGAAAGAAATGCGCTTAGAATTTGTTGTTTGGATCTAGGGATCTGCTACATGCTCAAAAAGGTGAATCAGACCTCTGATACAGTGCTGCAAAAGCCACAAATATCAGATACTAACTAGAACCTGAGCAGCAAAAGAGCAGAGTAATAAAAGTTACCAAATCCTATTTTGTTTTGTACCCTTTCCTCAAAAAATGTGAAGAACAATTTTCAAAGGTCATATGCTATGGAGATCAGAAGGGAATCCTCTGAGGGTTGATGGAGTGGGTTGATGCTGGCTGGGTGCCAGGCACCCACCAAAGCCACTCATTCACTGCCCTCTGCAGCTGGACAGGGGAGAGAAAATAGAATGAAGGGTTCATGACTTGAGACAACTTGTGGGAGAGATCACTCATTAAATACCATCACAGGCAAAACAGGCTTGAATTAGAGATACTAATGGAATTTATTGGTAATAAAATCAGAGCAGGATAATAATAAGAAATAAACCTTAAAAACACCTTTCTCCTACCCCCCTTCCCCTTCCCATCTCTATCTCCTACCCCACAGGTGCAGGGAGACAGGGAATCTGGGTTATGGTCAGTTCATCACCTGTGGTTTATCCCCCTGCTCAGGGAGAGTAATCATTCCCCTGCTATATACTGTCCCTCCTATGGGAGACGGTTCTCCATGAACTTCTCCAGCACAAGTCCATCCATGGACAACAGCTCTCTATGAACTGCTGCAATGTGAGTCCATCCCACGGACAACAGTCCTCCCAAAACTGCTGCAGTGTGGGTCACCCTCCCACAGGGTGCAGTCCTTCACCTGCTCCAGCATGGGGCTCCTCCATGAGCTGCAGATGGATCTCTGCTCCCCCATGGAGCTCCATAGGCTGCAGGGGCACAGCTGCCTCACCATGGTCTGCACCACGGGCTGCAGGGGAATCTGAGCTCCAGTGCCTGCACCACCTCCTTCTCCTCCTCCTTCTGCACTGCCCTTGGTGTCTGCAGAGTTGTTCCTCTCACAGACTCTCACTGCTCTTCTCTGGCCACAATTAAAATTGTGCAATAGCTTTTTTCTTCTTCTTAAACCTGTTATAACAGGGGCGATACTCCCATTTCTAATTGTCCTGGCCTCAGCCAGCGGCACATCCATCTTTGGAGCTGCCAGGGATTGGCCCTGCCAGACATGGAAGAAGCTTCTAGCAGCTTCTCACAGAAGCCACCCCTGTAGCTCTCCACTACCAAAGCTTGGCCATGCAAACCCAATACTGTTGGCTTGGGAGGGAACCTGGGATATGGTGATCATTAATTTTCTGTATTTGAAGCTTATTACAGTAAGACTGCACTGACATAAGAACAATGCAGGAACAAACCTTTTTCAGTGTTTGGCTCCTGAATATATAATTTTCTTCATGCTTTTCAACATTTTGATCCAGTTCTGGCTTTGGTGTTAATCACTTCAATGTATATGTAAATACTGCTGTTGAGCAATGACTCTAAAGAATTTTACTGAATTACGCAATGTTTTTAACCAAGTTATCAAATTTCTTCATGAAAGTTTGCATGGTGTTAACCTCTCCTTTTGATGGTTATTTTTTATTAAACCTGTGTCATAATGTAACTTTTCTGATAGACACTTGTAAATACTGTGACAGATTTTTTTTTGTGAGCCTGTCTAAATATCTCAGAAATAAAACCAGAAGGTGTTGTGGTTTACTCTCACATAATTGTGTTTAAATAATTTGCAGTCTTGCATCTAATTTAATAACATGAAGTGAGTATCCCAATAAATAAGGTTATTTCCATGTTCTGCTGGAAAAGGACTAATAAATGTATACAGATATCTAGAGGCATATATGCAGGACTGATTTCTGTAGAAACTCTTCTTGTAAAGACAATTACAGTACCTGGCTGAGTAGCTCTGTTTAAAATGAGGAATTTGATGTTACTTACTTGTCCTTCAAAGCACCGGATAAACGTATTAAACTGGACCTCAGCATCCCCCTTAATAGTATTGCTGTTGCTAGGAAACGGTTATCTGGACCCCATCCATAAGCCTTGTCTTTGGGACTGCTTTCATACTTAAAGCCCTAGCTCTGACATCCTTGAAATTGTGTTTTCATTTTTCATTGTCCTGCTACTTTTCGCCATTTGTTTTTGCTTACAAAATCCAGTTTTGCAAATGAGCAGATAAATATCATGTAACTAACCAGCTGTGTAAAAACAGAGATCTCCTTCAAATTGCATCCTCCAAAAGTATTCCTGGAGCTGCTTTTTTTCTTCACCATTTGTCCTGGGATAAGTGTTAGTGTGGATGGGGCCACTCATGAAAGATCATCACTTTCCAAGTATTTACTGAAATATCTATATTTATGTGTAAAATACAAATTTTTCTTTCCCTTCACTGCTGAGGTATTTCTTGCACCCACCCACTGCAAGATTATGCTTAATTAGAGGCTTCATTGTTTTGTTTGATGCTCTTTTAGTTCATTTCACTCTGCATATGAGACTTGCCACGGATTTACTAAAGGGAAAGGACACTAGGTCCTCTTGCTTATCAAGCTTATAAATAGATTGCACGATTTATCTTTCAAAAATCCTAGCAAAGCCAAAATGATAATTATAGCTGTATAATTATTAAAATGTGTTCCTAGCTGAGCTTGTTATCGCCTCTCAAGAATCAATGAAGGAATAGATGCAGTGGATTTAATGATAGGGTTGTTTTAGTGGTTCTTATTTTACAAAGCAGAAATAAGGAGATGGTAGAAAGGTCACAGAAGGTGGCAAAAAGGGTGAATTCAGCATTCCACTATAGAAAGTGCTCTTTAGGATCCTCCAAGGGTGTTTCTAAAAAGCTAGTTGGAGATATAAAAAAGCCCAAGAATCTAGACTTACCCCATTTAACCTTTTACATATCCCTGATTCAACACAATCTTCAGATATACATTGCCAGGACACTTTTGCCTCAGCGTATCAAACTTCTGACCTTGCAGCTGTTGTAATTCAGTCACAGCAACACGTCCTGCAGCACCATGTTATAAATAAAGGTAACTTGCTCATCAAATGCCAGAGGCTGGCCAGTGTTACACAGACTGATCCTGCAGTTCTCACACAGGCAATACTACCACTAACCTAAGACTTCGTTCATGCCACTGATGGCATCAGCTGCCTTTTATTCATAGAGGTATAAATTGGCATGCACCCAGAGAAAATCATGGGTTTAGACAGAAAATCCAGTGTGAGTGGAGTGTCAAAGGGCAAATTCCTGCATGCAGTAATCCTTCAGGCTTCAGTGCAATTCCTGAAACCTTGCTCCATGAAGAGCTTGTCCCCCCAGGTACCTGAAACGACTGGGAACCTTGCCTCTGTGCAAAGTTTTACATCAATGCTACTGAAAACAATTTCTGAGCCATTTTCAATGCTCGTTTCTTACACTGCCCTCTTATGGAGTTGGGCTGCTTTAGTTGGGCATGTAAGGTCTTCCTTCTGCTTCTTGCATATGACTGTGTATTGCAAAGGCTCTCATTTAGCCCTGTCTTTCTGCATTTCCAAATTGAAATTCAGCTTCAAAACAGAGAAGAAAAAATTTGGAGTTGGGGACAAGGTGCTGTAAGAATCATCTTATTGTCTTGAAAGGGGGATCCTGATGTTCCCTTTTCTGGCTATGAGCCTCAGATGAAATGCTGGAATGCTTGATTTATATCACTAATAAGTGATATAAAATTTGTTTTGCTGCCAATGCAGGCTGTTCAGAATGCAGGATGTGAACTGATAAACATGTACTGTAGATCACAGTGAGCCCAGAAAAGAGACAACACTGTAAAACATCCTACAGAGCACAGTCTTGCCATGCAAATCCCAGCATTAGTGATAACTAACCCTTCAGTGAATTCAGAAATTGCCCTGTGAATCTTTAGCATCAAAAAGACACAGACATCGTCCTTGGATTTTACATCCAAATCCCAGCACTCACTGCAAGCCCTGATTTCAGAAAAACAAATTGTTCCAGTATGAAGCCTGCCTTTGGGTGAGGTTGTTAACAGGACAATATATTTATAGACCAAACTAAATACAGATTAGCCAAATTCTTGATTTACTGAGGAAGACCTGATCACAACTTCATGACTTGAATTTGCCTGGCTGTCATTCATTAAAATATGAGTACCAGCTATTTCACCCTGGGCCCAGTGGCAAGGCTAAACCGTGCCAGATTAAAGGAGTGTAAGATATGCTCCAGCTGTCCCCTACAACTCCTCTGTCCTAAATATATCTCTTCAGTGGTTTAACTGGCTTAGTTTCCAGGAAGACTGGCAGAGATTTAGCTTTATATGTGGCTAGCAAACTGAACAAGCAATAAATAAAACAGGGGGTTTAGGGAAAGTTTTGTTCTCACAACACAACACAGAATATAGGACTTAAGAAGTAGCTTTGCTGTCCCTGTGTTTTGTTTTGAAAAGAATTTTTGAAAGGCACGATCATGCAGAATATAGTTCTTCTCTCATTTGTATTATTCTCTTTCAAAATCTCAGTAAAACTCTCCCTTTTCTTATGTCTTTGCCAACATACCTTGGCAAAAAACTTGGCAACAGTCAGGTTCTGCTCTGCTAAGAACAGCGTCTATCAGGCTGTTGGGGAAGTTCTTACTGCTTCCTTACACTTCCCTTCTCCATCTGCTGCTTAATATGCAGCATTTATAGCTCCTGTGGTAGGGAGCTGTCTCGCGGTTGTGGGTTTGTGAAGGAGCTACTGGTCCAAGGACAAAACTCTTAGTTCTAAGTTCTAGAAATAACATTAATTTTCAAGGTTCCTCAACTGTGTTGGCAAAGGGATATTTATGGCAATGACAGACACCTTCAGAAAAAGGGTCAAGGCACAAGTTCCCCAGTCCACTTTTGTGCATGGGCCTGACCCAGAGGAGAGGAGAAGTTCGGAGA
>VZTZ01016855.1:0-14612 GCA_013400955.1 Drymodes brunneopygia
CTTATGCAGAACTTTCAGCCTTTTACTTCTCCACTCTTTATCTGCACTGAGGCACGACCTTGTCCTGGGGTGGAGGGGACAGGCCCTTCCCTTGTCTGTGATTTCACTCTTTCAAATATATTCATATATATTTGTATTTATGCACATCATTTCTCTAAGCAACAGAAATTTCTCCATCCAGGTCACTAAAACACACAAAAACTTTTTTGCTTTTTTTTTGTTTCTTTGTTTGTNTATTATAAATTATCACTGGATAATTTCCTGTGCCACGGGGACATTAATGAGAATAATGGTAATTAAATATGCAGCACCCTGGCATCCATCCAGCTGCTAAAAAATCCAGCTCAGCACCTGGAAAATTATCACTGAAAAAAAAACCAAACAAAAAGTGCTGCTTTTTTGCAGGGTATTTAAAATTAGAAGTGCTCAGGTGATGCCAATTGGAGTAAAAAGCACCTCTGCTCTTGTGGTTAAAGAATGTCCACTCCAGGNGTGATTTCACTCTTTCAAATATATTCATATATATTTGTATTTATGCACATCATTTCTCTAAGCAACAGAAATTTCTCCATCCAGGTCACTAAAACACACAAAAACTTTTTTGCTTTTTTTTTTGTTTGTTTGTTTGTTGTTTGTTTTTTTCCTTCTTGCCAGAAATCCCCCCTTTCTCTTCCTTCTTTGTGAGAATTTCTCCCATGCAGAAAAAAAAGGTTTTCAAACCCCTGAAATTCCACTTCATCCTTTACAAAATGTGGTGCAGAAGAGGAAGTAAAAGAGGTTTGTGGCCATTTAATAAAACCTGGGTGGTGCAACAGATTTCCAGCTGATTTTTCTGGGATTCCCACAAGAATCACACAAAGATAAAAGCTCTTGGCTCAGAGCTGTGGCAGATCTTTTTTTGCTGCTGGCATTTCCATTTTCCTTCCCTTTCCTTTGGTTTTCCTAAAAAGTGAAGGCAGGAGGAGGAGCCCACCGAGGGGATTGCCAGGCTGAGAGCAAAAATCACCCTGGGGAGCTGAGTCAGGCCCAAAATCACCTCCCTGATTACCTGAAACAGGATATTTTAATATTTATATTTATAATATTTAATATTATAAATTATCACTGGATAATTTCCTGTGCCACGGGGACATTAATGAGAATAATGGTAATTAAATATGCAGCACCCTGGCATCCATCCAGCTGCTAAAAAATCCAGCTCAGCACCTGGAAAATTATCACTGAAAAAAAAAACAAACAAAAAGTGCTGCTTTTTTGCAGGGTATTTAAAATTAGAAGTGCTCAGGTGATGCCAATTGGAGTAAAAAGCACCTCTGCTCTTGTGGTTAAAGAATGTCCACTCCAGGAGAAAATATTAAGCATTAATGCTTTTTAATGCCTATTTTGTGATGTTTTCATCAATTATTGCACAAAGAGCAATGAGGTGATGGTGTAAAAGGAAGATTTTTGGTTTCTTCTCCTCTCTGTCCAAACCTGAGGGTGAAGAGAGGATTCCTCAAGGGTCAGAGAGAGATCTCACAGCTGGGCCTCAAAATTAGGCTCAGCCTAAACTTGGCTCAGCCCAGGGGGGAACATCCAAGGTCACGGAGCCTCAGAATTTCTGGGAATCATGGAAATCATGGAGCCACAGAGTCCTGGATGATTTGGGTTGGGAGGGACCTCAAAAATTGTCCTTTTCCTCCCCTGCCATGGCAGGGACACCTTCCCCTGTCCCAATGTCCAGCCTGGCCTTGGGCACTGCCAGGGATCCAGGGGCAGCCACAGCAAATCTGGGAATTCCATCCCAGCCCCTCCCAGGCAGGAATTCCATCCCAAATCCATCCCAAATCCATCCCAAATCCATCCCAAATCCATCCCAATCCCATCCCAATCCCATCCCTCCCTGCCCTCTGGCACTGGGGACACATCCCCTGAGCTGTCAGAGTCCCCAGGAGCAGCAGTGACAGCAAAGGGGGAATGGTTGGGCTGAACCTCAGCTTCCCACATTCCCAAAAAACTGAGGGATTGACCCCAGGGTCCCTGGGACACCTGGATGACACTTGTGGACGTTTTAGAAAATTTAGAAAATTAGAAAATTTTCAATTTAGAACAATTAAGTTTACTCATCAATAGGAGCTGTGCTGGGCTCCACGGGTCCCACTGGAACAGGGAATTATTCCCTTCTCTCCAGGACTGTGGTTTTGCCTCCCTGATGGGATTTCTTGGCTGATTCTGTGATTCTGCCCCAGCCCAGATCTGAAAGTGCAGGAGTTTGAGCTGGCCCTGACTCAAAGAAGTGCCCAGAGACAATGAATGGCTACCAGGGACAATAAAATCAGCTGTCAGCACATGAAACATTTGTTTCCCCATGCTTGGGCATCCCAAAATATCATCAGATCTGTCCTGATAAAGGGCAGCCTGTTAGGGATGGGCTGAGGAGCTTGGGAAGATCAGCTTTGATTTATTTTATCATTATCCAAGTGAGGGAAGAGTTCAGAGATGCAGAACTTGGTGTTTTTGTAATGGATTTGTTTTCCTCGTTTTTCCACAACTGAGCAAAGCCAGGATGAAATTTCTAAATCCAGACACAGAACATTTCAGTGGCTGTTGAGGAGGAACTCACATTTCACTGACTGCAGGAATTCTGAAGGAATTCTGAAGGATAACCTAAGAAATATCATGACCCAAAAAACTTCGTGCCTCTAATGAAAAGCTGGAAAAAAACCTTTGGGATCAACTGTGTTCATCCTGGGAACAAGGATAAATATGGGAAAATACAGAGGGAAAAGACCAAGTAGAAAGAAAAAGCGCTGATTTTTATGATCCATACATAAAATCCCATAAAATCCATCTATAAATTCATGTATAAATATGTATAATACATGTATAATATATGTATAAAGTCATAGATAATCCACATATTTGTGATTTTTTTTTCTTTACTTCAGCAAAGGATCTGGGAAAATAACTGTCCACCCTCTTGGAGGATAAAACTTCCCAAAAGTAACCCTGGGAAAGCTGCAGAATATTTAATTCTCGATTTAATTTCATTCTAATGATTTAATAAAGGCATTAATCGAGTTTGCAGTGCCTCCCTCTCCCTCAGCGTGGCACGGAAAGAACAAACTCCCCTCTCTGGCTGTGGAAGGAGGATTTGTGAGCGAGATTTAAACATTTTCAGAAAGAAATAAAGCACTCAGACACCTCAAATGAAGTGAATTTGTTTGCTCCCACAATAATTTAGTCAATGGTTTGATGGCAGAGAGAAATAACAACCTGCAGATGTTGGATCACTGCTCAGGGCGTTTGGACACTTTAAACATCCATTAAATCTCCTAAAATGAAGGAGGGTTGCAAATGAAGCCCAATTTTATTTGTTTTTATGGTGAGGTCGGATCTCTTTGGACATTTTTTATCATTAAGGCACTAAGCAGATTGTCAGGGATTTACTTAGTGAGGCACTAAGTTATTTTTCTTCAGGATTAATTCAGCACCTGTTTCATGGCTTTGCTTTGAGCCTGCCAATGCCTCAAACACCCTCGGCTGAAAAACAGATCTGCCCATAAATAACATTGAATTTAAATAATTATGGATATTATGCAAATACTCATAATGACGAAAATCTCCCCCTTTTTTTTTTTTTTACCAGAAATGTTAAATGTTGCGTTCCAGAAGCAGCCAAAAATTCAGCCCTGAAAATATTGAATATCAAAAGCTCTCCAATAAAGAATTTCTCTTTTATTACTTGTTGCAATTTAAAGCAGACACTGCTAATTGGTTCTGATCTTGATTAACACATCTTGATTAACACAGCCAGAGCTGCTCCAGGAGGATTCCCCAGCACAACAAGTGACCAAAATGTATAAAGCTAATTTCATCTCATGCTTTCCACAGCTGGAAAGGCAGCAAAAAACCATATTTATGCTCATAGTTTGTGTTTCAGCTGTTAATTAATGACAACATATTAATTAGAGATGCAGCAACCCTGCTCTGAGATAGGAATCACAATCCTGGGCTAAAAACTCCATTTCCACACTTTTTCCTCCAAACATTCATTTCTTTGCCACATTTCATTACTGCCAGTATAAATTTAGATTAATTAGGAGAAGAAAAAGGCAAGTTTTTAGTAGGAGGGAGCCAGGGAAATTTGTAAAAGCTTGGTGCAGCCAAGTGTGGAAGACAGAAAACCAATTAACCCACAGAAAGCAGGGCTGGGGGCTGGAAAAAGGAATGGATTGTTCATTGCTGCAGCCATTCCTGCAAATTTCCAGCTGGAAATTCAGGCTGGATATTCATCTTTTCCCTCTGAGTAAACTGGGAGAGTGTTGGGGTCCCCACTTGGCGAGGAGCTGATGAATAAATGGGGTTTTGGAGGCCTCGTTAAGGCAGGGGGATAATGAGTGAGTCTCCAGGCTGGGAAAGAAATGGCATTTTCTGAAGGAAAATGGGAGTGGATTTCTCCCAGCACCTCCAGGAGATGCAGCAGATTTTCCATTTCTGCTGACAGTGAGAACAGAGCTCCTCACCCCCAAAATTACAAAAAGAGCCTGAGCTGAATCTCAGCTTTAAAAGGATTTTATTTATCCCAATGCAACACTGAAGGACTCACTTTTACCACTCCACTGAATCCTGAAAAAACTGTTTTTTTTTTTTTAAACACCCTCCATAATTACACCTTCCAAGCCATTATTTCCCCTTACAACAACAACAACTGTGCTGCACCACCAAACAAAAATGTTGCTGCATGTATTATCCCAGCACATAATGGAAACAGGGGAGCCCTGCTGTTCATCTCCAAACCTCTGAAAAGGCTTTTTGGGGTTGATTTTGTTGGGCCCTGACAGCTCAGCAAAGGAGGAGAAAACGATCCAGGAGCGTGAGGTTGTTTCTGCAAATTGAGCCTTTGAGGGAAGCATCACCTTGCAGATCATTGGAGGTCGTAGGAGCTCCAAAGGGGTTTTTAATTTAGGAAAAACATGGATTTTTCTCTAAAAACTGCACAGGTAACGCAAGGAAATGATGCCACAGCTCCATGGCAGGAGCACAAATCAATTCCAGCCAGGGTGGGTGGGGAGAGCTGAGCTGCTCAAGGGAAAGGAGGGGTGATAAAATAAAAGCTTTATTTTGTGTATTGAATAAAAGCTTTCTTTTGTGTATTTAATAAAAGCTTTATTTTGTGTATTTAGTAAAAGCTTTATTTTGTGTGTTTTCCGTCCAACCCCATCAATTCTCTTCCTTTTGTTTTGTTTTTTTTTGTCATTTTTAAGTTCAATATTGACGAACTCCAAGATTTTAATCCTGAACTTGAGCATTTCATCACTTCTTGAATTTCTCACTCCTTGAATGCCAAAGAATTCTGCCCAAATACCCCTAAAAACAAAGTGAAAATGATCCTGGATTTTAGGGGCTGTCACTCCAACGAGCCAGAAATAAAGAAATAAATCCTGCAGTGATTTTTAAGCCATTACATTTTGATTTCCACAGTGAATAAAGCCCTACCCCTATTCCTGCCCCTGTCTGTGCTCACTGCAAATTGCCAGGTTTTCATATATTTATTTCTCTTTATTCTGTTTGATATCTTTTATATAAAAGACAGGAACACTTCATCAATTTATTAAAAGCCTCCAATTCCCACTCATGGGAACAGCTCCTTATCAATTCCCTCCTGACCATTCACTCTCTAAAATTGATAATTTCAGCATTTAGAAGGTATTTATCCATTTTATACCTCTTATCAGCTTTTCCCCACACTGAAATAAGTCAGAAAATTGACTGTCACACGGATTTAGATTCATTTGACACTTGCTATGGAAGCAATTTCAGCATTTATCTGTATTTTTTTTTTATTAAAATTCTTTTATACCCAATCGTGGAACATCCAGGGAGGAAGAACAACCCAAAAAATTCAGCTGAAACACTCTTGGAAAAAGTCCTTCTATATTCTAGATATTAATCTTAGAAATACGTATTAATAGTAGAAATTTATACATTTTAAACATTTTTTAAGCCTTAATTCTAATGCAAATGTTAAAGATTTTATGGTAAATTCACTAAAAGCATCTTCCACTGCATTCTGCTGAACTCTGCCTTAAGAAAAGGACTTTTAAGTCAAAGATATTTTCATGATGTCTTTCTTTCAAAATGCCATAAGGATTATTAATGAATATTTACACCTTGATCTAATAATTTACAGATAGGGAAAAAAATATTAAAATAATCCTTATCTCCTTCAAAATGGGCTTTTTTTATACAAATCACCACTGAGAACTGAAAACCAACGTTAAAAACTGTATTAATTTCATTAGGCACTTTGAAAAATTCAATTTAACACAAACTTTAGGTAGATTTTAATGAATAAAAACAAGGACAATCAGAAATTTGTCATTCTCTGGACTTCCAAATCCTTTCCCTACAGAACCCCATAAATTGGGCTGATGATTCCACAGAATTTCCACTATTGAAGGAAAAGAAAATTATATCCAAATTTTGTCTGTGTAACTCACAAACAGTGCTTTTAAAATGCTAAAGAGAGTTTTTAACTTCAGATCCTGAATTTTTTTTCGGAAAGGATTTTTGCTCCTGCAAAAAAAAACCAAAAATCTTTTCCAGTTTTTCATTTTTCCCACAATCTCAGTGAATAATAACAAGAGAAAGCAGCATTAAGTAGCAATGAGCACTAATCAATGCCAATTTGCTCCTAACCACAATTAATTACATTGCTGGGCACCCTGCAAATGGATTTTTATTTTAAATTAAACGTTTCATTTATTGATTGTTCTGAGACATCAACAGACACTGCAAGGGATCCTCTCTCCCTGATAATGGAGTTAAAAAGGCCAAACATTAAACAAGGTGCCAATCAACTGATCCAGGGTTTTTTTTTCCTTTAAAAACTGAGAAAAAACTCAGATCAACGACTGGAAATAATCTTTAGTCCTTTTTTTGCATGTTTTAAAATACAATTTAATTATTGGGGCCAGGATTTCATTTGGAACCCACCCTGGGCAGTGGATTTTTGGGTTGGAGTGGATCAAAATCCAATTTTCTGCCCCTGCTCACAAGGGTCAGCCCTATGGGGAAGCATTTCCAGATCCTTCCTGAAATATGAGGAAAAGGACAAAATATTTCAAATAAATAGGGGAGGGAAATGGGACAAAGATTTGACAGAATAACCTGATTTTTTTCCCAGAAAGGAGAAGTCAGAGACATCAAGGTTATGAAGTTTTAGAGAGGGAAAAAAACCCAAATTTCATGGAAATACAACTGGCAAAGAGCACTGATGGATGATGGAGTTCCTGATCATGCAGTTTGTGTTCTCACTGCACACAAAGAGAGGATGAATCTCATCATGGGGATTTCTATGTCTTTTTTTTTTTGTATTTATGCCACGTGGTGATTTCTGGTATTTACTGTGAGAGAGAAAAGTGGAATCATCAATTAAAGCAAATATTACAAAAAAAAAAAAAAAATAGAAACAGCTACAAATCATGTCATAAAGAGAGAAAAAAAAAGGCCTAAGGAGTCAGCAAAAATCCAGTTTTCTCTAAGTGAAATAAAAATAAGTGAATTTGATATTTCAGTGAGTGAATGAGCAGCCCAGATTTAAATGAAGTGAATTTTGCTCTCCTTTCCAAAGGCTGCAGCCGTGGCTGTCAGGGCTGATGAAAGGTCAGATCTCAATTAATTAATTACCCCTGTTCACTGTCTGAACCCTGCTCACTTACAAGCCTTGACAGAAAGAGACCAAATACTGAAATATCATCTGAATTATTAAAGGTTTTCCCTCACTGATGACTGCAGCACAAAAGCTGAATATTGCCAAGAGCTCTCCTCACAAATTGGTTAAAACCAGCTGGTTTTAATCAACTTCTTTTTGCTTTTGCTGTTTGATTTCTGGAGTTTATAATATTTATAATTTATCTGATCAGATAATTTGTTGTTATAAATGAGGGGTTTAGGTATCAAATTTCCACACCAGTAAATTTTTCCCATCCCTGGCAGTGCCCAAGGCCAGGTTGGAGCACCCTGGGACAGTGGGAGGTGTCCCTGCCATGGCAGAGGGGGAACAAAATGAGCTTTAAGGTCCCTCCCAATCCAAAAAGCTTGATGATTTTATAAATCAGGGGATTTTGTTGGTGAAATTTAGAGCTCCCAGTGAATATTTTTGTCTCTACACTCGTTGGTAGGTGTTGCTTTGCCTGGCACGTGAGAATAGCAGAACAACAAAGCAAGAGATCCAAGAATCCAAAAACTTCTGCTAATGGAAAGCAGAATCCAAAATCCAAAACACTTTTGCTAATGGAAAGCAGAATCTAAAATCTAAAATCCAAAACACTTCTGCTAAATGAAAGCAGAACCCCAAATCCAAAGTCCAAAACACTTTTGCTAAATGAAAGCAGAATCCAAAATCCAAAATTCAAAACACTTCTGCTAATGGAAAGCAGAAATCCAAAATCCAAAACACTTCTGCTAATGGAAATCCAAAATCTGGAAAGCAGAATCCAAAATCCAAAATCCAAAAAGCTTCTGCTAATGGAAAGCAGAATCCAAAATCCAAAACACTTCTGTGAATGGAAAGCAGAAATCCACTTGAGTGGGGAGGATGAAAATAAAATGATTGGACAAATTTACCTGGTGACATTTGGGTTGTCACTGCCTCCCTCAAATCCCTTGGGTATCTTCAGCTCAGGAATTCTGTTTTTACCCAGCCACCCTTCTCAAAGTTTTTGTGTTTATTTTGAGGGCAATCTGCAGATTTTCCCAGGAACTCTGGAGCTCCAAGATGATCCAACCCACCAAGGCAAGGCAGGAAATCCACTTCGGTGGGGAGGATGGAAATAAAATGACTGCACAAATTTACCTGGTTCCATTTGGGTTGTCACTGCCTCCCTCAAATCCCTTGGGTATCTTCAGCTCAGGAATTCTGTTTTGACCCAGCCTCCCTTCTCAAAGTTTTTGTGTTTATTTTGAGGGCAATCTGCAGATTTCCCCAGGAGCTCTGGAGCTCCAAGATGATCCAACTCACCAAGGCAAGGCAGAAAATCCACTTGGGTGGGGAGGATGGAAATAAAAGGATTGGACAAATTTACCTGGTGCCATTTGGATTGTCAGTGCCTCCCTCAAATCCCTTGGGTATCTTCAGCTCAGGAATTCTGTTTTGACCCAGCCTCCCTTCTCAAAGTTTTTGTGTTTATTTTGAGGGCAATCTGCAAGTTTTCACTGGCTTGGAGCTTTAAAACTCAGATTTTTGAGCTGACACGAAGCAGTTGTCAGAAAAAAAAAAAAAATCACCTGCACCTGAAAGATCAAGAAGTGAAGGCACAGAGGAGGTGAAAACTCCCCCTCTGTGTGACCCAACCCCGTGGGAGAGTCAGGTACCAAAAATCTCCAATTCCAGCTGTGAAACCTGCTGATAAATCTGATAAATTAATTAATTAATTCCTGATAAATCAGGAATTTCTCTTCCTCAGCCAATTCCAGTCTGAGATTTCCTCCCCTGCTAATGGCTCCTGAACGACTCGAGAGCAACATCGAGGATGCAACAGCTGCACTTTAAAAAGCATTTGCATTTCACTGAGTGTGCCGTTAAATTTCCATTAAATCCACGTTTACACACAGCTTTCTAATTCGTGAAATTCGTGGTAATAAAGGAAACGATCTGACTGGGCAGGTGACACTCGGATTTTTGGGGATGTTTGCATTCCTCTCTGGATTCATTCAGGGTCACCTGCCCTTTGTTCTGGGCAAAAATGCTTAAATAAAAGTCAGGAGCTGCTTGAAAATTAAACCCTTCAACTTCTTTTATTTGCATTTAAGTCCAAAATCTGTCCTCCAAGGTTTATGATGATCAAGAATTCCAGGAATTCTGGATATATATATATATATATATATAATATAATCACCAGAGGGTTTACCCCAAAGCTGTAGAAAGTATTTTTAAATGGCAAAAATCATCTATTTCAAAGGCAATCTTTTGAGTAATAATATGAACCAAGGAAGCAAACTGCAGATTCCAGTGGGACTGGAATTAGGAATTCCCTGAGAAGATTTTGGACTCCTCTTTGTCAAAGTCTCTCAAAAATCACCCTGTGGTGGTCCTGCTTTCTGGAAATTCCTTACTTTTTTTAGCATTGTTGCACACAGATTATCTCTCACCAAGCCAAACTTCACCAGTAATTGATAATAAAGCTGGCAACACCTGAGCTCATTAAAATTTTACACAGACCTCATTAAGGAAAAAAGAAAATTAAAATCAGCAAGTGCAGAGCATCCCAGCGTTCCCAAGTCACACTGTAGGTGCCTTCCTGATCATTTTGCTTATTCTGAGTGTAAGGTCAGAAATTAATTGCTATTTTATTAATTATTGACATTTGGATGAAAATCAGCATTTTGATGAAAATTTGACCATATTCAGCCTCGTCTCAAGTGCTAAATGAACATTTGCAAGGCTCTCCCCGGGGTGGGATCCTCAGGAAAAGGAAGAATTTTCTGGGCCACTTTGGTCCCTGAGGGCCCATAAAGCAGAGAGCCCTTGAAGGGTCAGTGTGGGATCGTTGCTGATATTGGAATTATTCTGGGAATTGTTCAGTGATGGGAATGAGGACTCCACAATCAGCTCAGGGCTCATTGATGTTGCCCTGATTTTTGCATTTTTCTATGTTTTTACTTCTGTAGTAAAATTTCTCATGCATTTTCTATAAACACAGTCCTTGTTTTTGTAACCGACCTAAATTGTTTTGAACTTCTGGATTGTTTTCATTCTTTTCTTCTAAGGTGGAGAAACATGATAAACTGTATCATTATCCTGTAAAATTATAAAAATAGTAACCTCATTAACCAATCCACAATTGTCTTTAAAATATATAAAAATAAAAAAAAAATTTAAAAAAACCCCTTTTTCTGATCCTACTAAATAATCCTAAACTACTACTAAAAAAATCAACGTATTTCTTTCATATCCAACAATGCAACACATTTCTGCTCTTTTTTTCCCAAAATAAAATCCACAATGCAGGTACCAAAGGCCAGGCAGGATCAGAGGGATGCACAAACCCTCGATGAGGAGGGAATGATAAAATCTGGGATCAGGCTGGGTTCCCACCCTGGCAGCACCAACAGGAGGCTCTGATGGATCCCAAGGGGATTTTTTTGGTCCCCTGTTGTTTTGGTGAGCAAATTTCCAAATATTTGAGCCAATTTTGAGGAGTTTGAGCTCATTCCATCCCGATCCCCCCCTGTGCCATGTCTGACAGCCCAGCAGCACCAACCCCAGCCCTTCCTGCAGGAAATTTGTTTTCATAAATAACCTTAGAACATAAGGGCATTAAAATCATTGGTGTTTACATGAAAAGTAATTGAATATCAATCAAAACACACTGGCAGTCTCCTGACAGCTCCAGTTCTGCTGTAATTCACTGAATTAATCAAGCCTTGACACTGGGATGTGTTATTGCAAAGGCTGAGGAAGGAGCAGGAAATTACAAAGTTAAGAAAAAAAACCCAACAAAATATTCTTTTATTTTTTTTCCTCACTGTGTGTGAAACTTTCCAGAGGAGGAGAATAAGGCATGAAAATGCTGCCATAGCTCAGGCTCAGCTCATTTGTATTTCAGCCCAAAAAAAATCCACTAAAATGATGGTGAAAGGATGGCATCAGGCAGGTCTTGACTCAATCATGACAAAAATGACATTATGGCACCTGCACACCCTCAGGACATTCCTGTATCACCTCCTCTGATTCTTAGATGTGTCTCTCATTCCTTAATGAGGGGAAAGACCAAATTAACTGTATTTTATTGATCTTCCTCTGTTTCTGCAAGGAAAATTGGCAAGGGAATCCAATGTCCCCAGTTGTGCAGGCTGGAATCTTCTCGCTGGCTACAGGAGAACTTTGAAAGGCACAGCCAGGCCAAGGCTTGCAGAAATTCCAACAAACACCATTCATTTCTGGTCAGCCACCAGAGCTCCTTTGAAGTATTTCAACCACAGAACATCTGCATTTTAAAATTGAAAAAACATCCCAAAACCTCACGAGGTGAAGGTGATCACTGAGTTCCTGCTTTACTCCTAAACCGTTGGGGAACAGGATCAGGAGCTGTGGGCAAAAATTCTCCTGTATGCAGGGATTCAGGGGATTTCTGCTGCACAGTCAAGCAAAAATAGCTAAAACTGGTTTTTTCATGCCAGCACGATAATGATACAGAAAGTTTAGATCTTAAGGGTTAATTACTGATTGTGGGTACTACTGGTACTGTTAAATTTTGCAGCTGCTCACTAGACAATGTATGCCACTTGCTCAACACTTATTATGCTTGCCAAGCAGAAGGGAAAGGATGTATGGCCATTGATAAGAAAGAGAAAGGATGTATGGCCATTGATAAAGAAGGGAAATCAGAACCAAAGATCCTGGTTTTGAGTCCTGAAAGCAGCTCAGACCGGCTCTGGGCTCTGGACTTGGACTAGGAACTTGGAGAGCATGCTCAAAGAAGAGAGGTGAAAAGTTCATCAGAGGAAGACCTTTACTTCATCACTAAGTGGCAGTGCGCAGGCAGGCGTGTTGTTGGAATGCTAATGACTTTTGGGCTAATTATAATACGAAGCGGGGACAGACAATGAATATGTATAGGTGCATTGTGTGAGCTAATGCATCTGTACCTTGTAACCAGATCTATACCCAGCTGAGTGCCACTAATTTGGAGAAATTATTCTCCCATGTGTCACAGCGCTGGCACAATATACCTACTGTACAACTTTATTGAGTTGTGGAGTCTTTCCGCGTGTCAATAACATCCCAATTCCTGTCACCTCTGATCCCCCCAAGAGATTTCCCAGCACCATCTGCTGGAGCTGCTCCAGGAATTGCAGCCTCCAGCTCCAGGCATTGGATGCAGTGCTCAGGGATAACTGCAGAGCCCAGGAAACCTATGGAAGCACAACTGTTGCACAGCTGGCAACAAAGAAACGCAGGTTCCAGAGCAGTAGTTGAATTTTCAGGCAGGACTAACTAAAAGGGGTTGCCCTTTTTATTTTTTTCTTTATATATGTTTCTGAAGACAATCAGGGATTGGTGAGAAGGGTTAACACCTCTTTAAGTTTACAGGACAAAGACATGGTCAATCATCTTTCTCCACCCCAGGGGAAAGGAATGAAAAACAATTTACAAGTGCAAAACAATCCTGGCCAGTTAGGAAAAACAAGGACCATGTTTACAGAAAATGCATGGGAAACTTGTACTACAAAGTTACAGCCATGGAACCCTGCAGAAAGCAGGGTGACACACAACACCACATTCCATCAGGAAAATGTGTGCTCAGCGCACTCTGCAGCCTGTCCTTAAACCAAATGGGTCACTTCAGAGCACAAACAGGCACCTGTGTAACCAAAATAATCTTCATTTCACTCTTACAGACACACAGACACCACAGAGGGTGATTCCCTTCCCAGGCTGGTCATGCTCTGAGATAAAGTGATGAGGAGATGATCTGCTGTGGGGAATATTTGTGAAAAAAACCACAGGATATTCTTCCCCATTCCATCTCCCCTCTTCTCCTGTAGCACAGACACGAGCAGGGGAACTCAGAGCCATCAGGAGGGGAACTCTGCCATGGGATCTTCCCTCTCTAAATGACCTTCCTGGGAATGCTGGCACATCCCAGCAGCTCCAGTGCTCCCCTTGCTGCTTTCTGACACTTTGCATAGAGGGAAAATGGGGAAAAAACAGCCAAGCAGGTTTCACTTTCTGAAAAGGAGAAGGTTTTAAGATCAGATTTCAGCTGGCAAAGTGCCACAAGATGCTCAGGAAAAGAAAAAGCAAGATGTTTTAAACCCTCACACTATTCCCACATCACCCAGCAAGGAATAGAAATACCTTCTCCTCAAAGCTTCTGGCAGAAGATATTATTTCACTCCATTTAGAGTTGTTTTCTTTAAAAAAATGAGCTCAGTGAGCAGATGTTGAATTTCCCCCCGGTAGAAAATGAAATCTGCTTTTTATCCACACAACAAATGCAGGCACTCTGAAACAGAGCTGACAAATCTCCCCTGGAGCTCCGTGCTCTGCCCTTCACTGCCTTTTGTTGCACCCATCATTAGGATCCAAATTGGATTTTTCCAGCCCCCCTCCCATTTGCTCATCCAGGTGGAAACACCACGTGCCTGATTTTTAAGTCTGCTTTCCCCCCCTCTTTATTAGAAACAGTGAATTTTATGCTCGAAAGAGAAAGGGAAAAAAAAACCACCAAACCTGCAATAGGTCTTCAATTGTGTGGAAATAATTTGTTCTGCAATCCTGAGCTGGCTCCCAGAAAGTGTCCTGCTTTTACCTCGTGAAATGTTCAAATGTGGACAAGTCAGAAAGCAAATATTTGGAGCAAAGAAGCCGTTTAAATGAAGATATTTAGAGAGCTGTGAACTTGGGGAAGAACTTTATGGCTGGGAAATTGCAGCACAAGCACTGGGACAGGAGGGAATCCAGCAAGTCCTGGATTTCCCTTTCTGCTCCAGGCAGGAGGAGCCTGGAAAAGCAGGGACAGGCAGGGCACTTCCAGCCCATCCTAAACCTCCTCTGCCTCTGTTTCCCTGGAAAAGCAGGGACAGGCAGGGCACTTCCAGCCCATCCTGAGCCTCCTCTGCCT
>VZTZ01016862.1:0-21078 GCA_013400955.1 Drymodes brunneopygia
GGCAGCGGGACAGCGCAGGGGCGGCTCTGAGGAGACGCGACTCTTGCTCCGAGGCGGCTCTGAGGGGACGCGGGGACCATGGCAGACCACGAAGCGGGGTTCAAGTCCCGGCGGCCGCCAGGTAACCGCCGCAGGGGGAGCGGGCAAGGGGCTGTCCCCAAACGGCCCCGCAGCGGCCGCTCCTCGCGGGCTCCGTGCGCGGGGCGCCTTCGTGTGTCTCTCTCTCTCTCTCTCTCAGCTTTTTGGTTTCGATTTTAATTACTCCTTTATTTAGTCGCGGAGGAAAGTTTGAAGATGCTTCACCAAAGTTAAGCCCGCGGGAGCGGCGAGGAGCGCTCGTGCTTTGCTTCCAGGGAAGGCTCCGCTTCCCTGAGCCCCGGCTGCCGATGGGGCACCGGCGCCGCGGATAACGGGGGATGCTGAGCCCGCTGCCCCGGTTAACGGGGGATGCTGAGCCCGCTGTCCCGGTTAACGGGGGATGCTGAGCCCGCTGCCCCGGTTAACGGCGGATGCTGAGCCCGCTGTCCCGGTTAACAGGGGATGCCGATCCCCCAGTCCTGGCTAACAGGGGATGCTGAGCCCCCAGCCCTGGCTAACGGGGGGATGACCCTGCTGCCCCTTCAGGTAACGGGGTCGCAGGTGGTGATTCCCGGCAGGTGCTCACACGGCCCTTGGGAATGTGTCAGAGCATCACCACGAGCTGCCCTGGTGGCACAGCTCAGGTGGCTTTCTTTGGTGTGTGGTTTCCTTTCCTGTACAGTAACTCAGATCACGGAGGGGAAAACTACGCAAATAATGACAAGCAGAGTCAACAGAAGCAATCCCTGGGGTGCTGCACCAGTAAGTGAGAACTTAGGGATTGGTTTTTGACACTATTGTGGCTTTTCACTGCAACCAAATCCTGTGTAGGTGTGACTGAAGGAAGTGCTAAAAGTCCTCAGGTGGGGCAATGAGTTGTACTGAATTTGGATTTGTACTTCTTGGTATCGTTGATGTGGGGTTTGACAGTCCAGTTAAGAAGTGCCAGTGTGTGACGTGGGTCAGGACAGTTTGGAGGTGATGCACTGAGATAGCACAACTGACAGTTTCACTCACTGGAGGCTGAAATGTTTTCCTGTTACTTCCATTGTTCAGAAACAGGCAACAGAAAAGTCCTGATTTATGTTACACTTTTCTCGTTTGCAACCAGAGAAGGAAATGTATTTATAAGATTGCTTTGTGTACGAAGCCTTTGGCTGGGTAGTTTGAGTTGTTGTATAAATAACTGTTGATCTCTTTGGCCTCATGCCCAATGGCACATGCTGGTTCTGGTATCCTTGGAGAGGATCTGCATTTCATGTGTAACTATGATAGTTATTAATACCTCACCATGGTCACATCCATGCCAGTCTTGTCTCTGCAAGCCTTTTGTGAACCCTCTCCTGAGGTGGTTTCTCCTGCAGCTCTCATGTGATCACAATGAAATATGGAGTAAGTGGCATTTAACGTAGTTTTGGTTATTGGATGTCGTAATTTGGGGTATTTCCCATGTGAAATGCTCTGAGAAGCGTTTGTGAAGACATCTAGGTCCCATTGAAATTGACGTTTTGTTTTCAGTCAGAGCACATTTTTGCTGTTTGATGGTGATGTGCTTGTTTGGATTGTGGAGTCTTTGCAGAAGGAAATAAATCACAAATGAACCGTGTGCCACACCTCAAGTGGTAATGAGGACTTTCCCCTTCCGTCTTAGCCTCCAGCACTAAGTGTAGACTATAAATTCTTAATACAGCTTGATGGTCCAAATGATCATTTCTTGCTAAAGGAACAGTAACTGTTCCAGTCAGCCTTAAAGGCATTGAAGGCAGATTCAATTAAGTTTTTTATTTTTTTAATAGTCTTTCTCCTTGTGGTTTATTTCTTAAAGAGGTTGCTCAAGAACGTTTACATTTTTTTTATTGCCTGCCTTGATTTGCCCACCACAGCAGGCTATAAATCCATGGTGTGGGCTTGCCTGCCTTTCAGCTCAGGATAAAATTCCAGAGGCAGGTTTAGGGATACTGTCAGCCATCACTTAGTGTGGGGTCAGCCTGTGTTTTCAGCCTGTGGGGTGGGCAGGGATAGGAATCAGCAGCAGGAGCTGCAGCATTTCCTCTGCACCACCTCTGTCAGTCCCACCTGAGTGCTTTGAACTGGCTGCTCTCAGGATGCAGTGTCCATGAGCCTCGCTGAGAAATTGGGCAAGAAATGCCTATTGATGATGTTTTCCAAGTGCCACGACAAGATGGTTCAGAACTAGATCATTCCACAAATGCCAGGCATGTTTCTTGTATTTCATATAGTTTTCATCAAGACAGCATCTCTCTCTTCTTGTATTGTGAAAAACAACACATTGTGCTACATAAAGCATCCTCTTTGCTCAGTCTTTAAATTTGATATTGTTTGAGGTGTGACTTCTACATGAAATTCAGTATGTCCGGGATAGGAACATGATGTTTATGGGTGCTGAGTGTCACCCTGGGACATCCCTGCTTGGCAGCAGACTCCTGGCAGCCTGTTAGGAGTCTTAGCTGGCAGGATAAGAAACTTCCTGTGGCTCTGTGAGTGCCTCCCAGTCCACTTTTGCAGTAATTACGCAAGTGCATGGACTTCACACAAGATGGGGAAGTGCAAAGACCTTTATTGCGCAGTGAAAATTCCTTAAATACAAGCACACAAATATTTATATGATGATATACCATCATATAAACAGGAAGGATGTCCACCACAGTGTTCCCCAATCACAGATTTTACCTATTATGGTAACAGGTAAACAATACCCTACAAGGTCACAAACCATAATTGTCACTTCCAATAGGTCCAACACTGTCCACAAACCCACAATTCTCTCCCAGCCCATCCCTGGTGACCTGGATGTATTCCCAGGGTCACCTCTGGGCCCAGGAAAGAGGCTCTTTCTCCAGCCCTCAAGGCCTTTCTCTCTACCACCACGTAGTGCACCCCGACACACATTTTGTCATGGCTTTATCTGGGTAGCATTTGAAACCACCAGCTCATTATTTGATCCCAGAGTTGCCTTCAGCTGGTGTTTTCTCCTGACGGAGAAATAAGGCATGAGGAGTTTGTGGCCAAGAAATTCTTTATGGTGGCTTTAGTTCACATCCGGCTAATCTTGTACCACATCTTATCCAGCTTCCCAGATCCAACGGGTCTGAGAATTGTGGTTTTCTCAGAGCTGCACCTGTGGCAGCTGGGACAGAAGCCAAGTTCTAACAGTGCTGTCCCAGGGCTGGCAGGCTGTGGGGTAATTGCATTTTACTCCTTATATGAGGTTCCTCTGTCTTCTCAGAAAGCAAAGGAACAGGATTTCCACGGCTGCCTGTGAGTCACTCTGCTGGGAAAACCTGGGGAAGAGAAAGGCTTTTGAGAATTGATACTTAAACCTTGGTACACTATTGCACAAATGCCACTTGGACAGCATTCTGCCCTCAGCTATCTTGCACAGCTTAGAGAGACCAGTGGAAATCAAAGCAGAATTTGGCTTCTTATTTGACTGTTGATCTAAACCTAATGCATTTGGCCAGAGGGGTAGTGCTAACAGTGACTTATTTCAAGGAATAGTCAACATAAATATCCAATTTAGGCACTTTAACTCTTGGGTTTAAAAACATGAAAATTTCTGCTCTTTTGTAGAAGATCCTGATCCTGGCCTCGGTGTGTGTGGATGGATCCTGGTGATCACCTCATTTGTTTTCACTGTTCTTACATTTCCTATCTCAATATGGATGTGCATAAAGGTAAAATCATTCCCTGCTAAGCTGGATTAAAACTAAGCTATGCAGAGTGGTTGTTACTGTTCTCAAATGGATTTACTTGTTCTAAACACAAATTACTCCAACTCTGTTCTTTCCTGAACTGTAGCAGACAGTACACAGCAGACCCCAGCACTTCAGTGCATTCATCTTCAAACCAAAAATAAAAGTGCTATTACAATATTTGGTCAAAACAATTCCTGTATTGACATCTTTACTACATCTGCCCAGTTGTCATTAGTAAATAAGCTGATCTGAAGGATCAGAATAATTGCAAGAACCCATAACCACTCTTAGAAAACTGATACTTTATTTCTTTTTAAGGAGATATCCCCCTGTATATCACGTCTAGATATGAAGTATGTAAATAGAAATCTGTATGTACAAAGATGTGGCTGCGTGTGACACATTTGAAGACACGATGTCATCTGTGATCACTCTGAGGTTGATGTTTGCAGTTTCCAGCCAGGAGGAGTTATTTCCTCCTGGCTTGGCTGATGTGTGGCATCAGAATTGGAGCTGGAAAGATCCCTGCTGGGTCACAAATGCTGCTCTTTGTTGTGTTGTTGCCAGGATATTCCTGATGGCTGCTGCTGGTCCCTGGACCTGCCCAGGTGCTGTCCTGATAAGAAATATTCCTTGTGGACTAATGTCCTGATTTTTCCTTTTGCTCTTTGCTTTCTGACCATAAAGTTTAGGCTGAAATTCTTAAAAGCAGCCAGTAGAGAAATGTGTGTTAAATTTGAGAATCAAGACTGTCTTAGCCTGGTGTGTTCATAATTTGGAATCCATCACATGACTTGAGGAAAGCCGTGTGTGACATCCAGCAATCTCTTACAGATTATCAAGGAGTACGAACGAGCCATCATCTTCAGACTTGGACGCATCCTGAAAGGGGGAGCAAAGGGACCAGGTATGGCCTGGACAGCAATTTGTTCTAATTAGTCATCAGCAAAACAGTAATTGTGTAGAGACGTTGCAGTAAAGTGGCAAATGGATTTCTCAAGAATTCTGTAACTTCCAGTAAGAGGATGTGTTACAACAGGAATTGAATCTGATGAGTCTTGTGAGTCTCTTCCAGCTCAGAAAGTTCTGATTCATACTATGGATTGAGAAGACAGCAAACTTAATTTTACCCAGCTGTCCTTTGTTAATGTATGATCTGCAGGCAGAATCAAAAGCACTAAATGTAAAGGGAGGAATAATGGCATCAAATGGGTTATTTGAAAAAAGCAGTTTGATTTATCAGTTAAACCCAATGAGTCTGAAAGCCTTGATGTCCTTCAAAAGTAACAGAAGCCCATAGAGCATTTAAAAGTTTTGAGAAGTTGCCTGTGTATATGAGAAACTCTGAGATCTGGAAGAATGTTATTTTCAGCTGTTGCTCCTGTTACTCAAAGTGACAGAAGGGGGCAGTGGCTTCTTCCTTCATTTACATGCAGGCTTTGCAATGTTCCACATTGCTGTAAAGTTGAAGAATCTCAGTGAGCCACTACAACAGAAGGAAGGAGATTGATGCTTGCCCCACAAGTAGCTATGTGGGGAACACTTTTAAAAGAAGCTGTTAACAGTTCTAGGGTTGGTTTTTTCCCAAATGTTAAAAATCTCTGAGGAAGCGATACCCTGATAAATTGAAGTTTCTCAGCATGTGGTTTTGAAAATCTTACCTTGGTTTGGAAGCCACTAACAAGTGTTGTTAGAGCTGAGCTCCTTGCAAAGAGCTGCACAGCCACAACAGTTGGATTTCAGCTTATTGCAGTAACAAGTTTTGTCTGCTTTAGTGACCCATTTTCACATCTTCTTGAATGGATCTTTTGGCACAGGTTTGTTTTTTGTCCTGCCTTGCACAGACAGCTTCATCAAAGTTGATATGAGAACCATCTCATTTGATATCCCTCCTCAGGAGGTGAGTTTGCATTTGCCTTTGCATCTACTGAAGTACTTGCAGAATTTTGTGCACTTTGTTTTTCCTCTCCTCTCAGTATTGGGTAACGTGCAGTTTGAATACAGGTTCCTTGTGCAGGTGCAATGTATTGTGAAGAACACATATACACCTTAGAAATGTCATCCAGTAAGGGAAGAGCACTGACAGAAAACAGATGATGCTCTGAGGACCAAATGAGATAATTGAATCCTGCCTGCCTGGGATGGGAGGGGTTTGGAACGAAGGCTGCTGGACTTCATACAGCATTCCCTAATTGCTTCTGTGAAATCTGGAAGATTTCCAGGCACAGCAGGGATCTGTCCTGTGCCAATTTATCTACATGTATAAACTGGCACAAGTAATGGGATGAAATTGGAATATACATCAAATGCTATTTATAGCAACTGGGAGAATGAGTGGTCAGCTCCCTTTGCTGGATTTGTGTGCATGAGGCTTCTGTGCCCTGCCCTGCACAGGAACATGATGAGGCTGGTGCCACTCTTGGCACATCCTAAAGAACAAAAAAATTCCTTTGATTTCTAGTGTGATTTTCCTTGGACATCCTAACTTTGTAGCAGAATATCTCCAGAGCATTAAGCTGGCTGAACTCAATGCTGCCAACTTGATGGATAACAAAAGAATAAAACGCAACCATCCCTCTAAAAATAAGTTAGTGGACAATTGTATCCTGCTGGTTTTAACTGTATCCCTCATGTATTGGGTGATTTTGTGAGGCAGAGATGCTCCATGCAACTGTTTCCTGTCAGATCTGCTCGTGGGTTTGTTGCTCATGGTTAGTTGTAGATTGAGACAAATGGCAGCTGTCCTAGTACACTCTAAAGGGTAATTGGGAGAAACCTAATCAGTGGCAGGCAGAATGTGCTTGCAGCTGCTGATTGCCATTAGTGAGGCCATCAGTAATCTGAAGTTTCTTTTGACTTGATTAAATTATGCTTATGGATTTAGGTTTGTTTGTGTTCTGTATGTGGGGGCAGAAATCCATTTTTATTTGTACAACATGATCTCTGTGCATGCTACTCATTCTTCAGCTTTTGTGTTATGAAAAGCCTGCTAAAAGAGGTAGTTTAGGGAGGGACAGGGCAGGTAAGTCTTGAAGGCTGAGTAACTCACACGTCCCTCTGTCTTGTCAAATAACACAGCAGTAATTGTGTACCATGGAATGAGGGCAGCTCTGGCATGGCCCTGGTTCTCTGAGCTCCCCAGGGCAGTGCCTCCCTCCTGTCCCAGGGGCTGCAGTTCTGCAGCACAGTCCCCACTGTGCTGAGGCCCTGCTGCCAGGCTGCCTCACACAGCCCTGGTGGAACCTCACTGAAAGGCAGCACGGGGACCTGCCTGGGTGTGATTCCTTGCCAGAATCACTGCTTAAACCTTCCCAGGTGAAGATGAATTTCAGAGTAAATAATCTCTGCTTTTTTTTTTCCTTTTCCTGTCACTGATATGAACTTGCAGATCCCTCTGTGAATTTGAGGAAGTGGGTTAAAAATAACATTAGGGCAAAGCTAATGGAATGTATTTTTCACTGAGAAGTTTCTAATCCCATATTTAGTCTCAGCTTTGCAGAGCTGTACTGGGAGGTTAGTGAACACTGGGGCACATTCACATGCAGGAAATGTGTATAAGGACTTTTGTTTTCAAGACAGTGGGAAACCAGCACTTGGTGTAGTAAAACAAACACGTGATTGTCATAATAATGACCCTTGTATTTATGGAATAATCTGTACTTTCCCCACTGCTTTTCAGATCCTGACCAAGGACTCGGTGACAGTTAACGTGGATGGAGTGGTTTATTACAGGGTGCAGAATGCCACCCTGGCTGTGGCAAACATCACCAACGCCGACTCAGCCACTCGGCTCCTGGCACAGACCACCCTGAGGAATGTCCTGGGCACCAAAAACCTCTCTGAGATCCTCTCTGACCGTGAGGAAATCGCACAGCGCATGCAGGTATGAGCAGCTTGGAGCAATCCATCAAACAGCAGGTTAAGCAGCAATCCCATGGATAACCTAAAGGTGTGGATTTATTTTCTCTCTAAGTGATAAGTTGTGATTTGGAGCTGTAGGCAAAGCCCAGACAAGATCTCTGGGGAGGGCACTCTGTAAAGTAAGAATGAAGGACTAAAGCACTAGTGGCCAGTGGGAGTAGCAAGTGGGAATGGGGGATGCAGGAGAGGAAGGCTTCCCTGGATCCTTGTGTCAGTCCTTCACTTTTGAAGAAAACTGTGCCACAGAATTCCTTCAATATATTAATCAAGCTCTGGGATTTGTTGGTGGTTTAAAACAGTTGCGGTCTTATATCAAATCATAATACAAATACTAAAGCCCCAAAAGTCTGAGAATTTGTAGAGAATTCGTTTGGTTCATTGGGCATTCTTCAAGTTTGGGCATCAGTTTGAGCCATGTGCGTGGCTTCACTTACCTGCCCTGCCTTCTGTAGGTCACACTTGATGAGGCAACAGACGATTGGGGTATTAAGGTGGAACGTGTGGAGATCAAGGATGTGAAGTTACCTATCCAGCTGCAGAGAGCCATGGCTGCAGAAGCAGAGGCTGCCCGGGAGGCAAGAGCCAAGGTAATGACATCAGCCTGGGGGCTGGATTTGGTTTTTCCCCAGTAAGAAATACACCATTCCCTCTCAAGCCTCGTAGATACAAACAAGTACAGCTTGAAGGAGAAAGTATTTTCATCCATCTGTGGGGAGTGCCTCTGGTTTCGAGAGGCAGCACTGAAAGAAGCACAAAAGCTTTTGAGGGTAGAATAAATACTTGCATTGCATTCTCAAGAGCTAACGCCAACTTTTGTGATCCTGCATTCTGGATGGGAGGATACCAGGCATGGCTGAGCAAACAGGGGCCTGGAGAGCAAACAGGAGTGGCTTGTGCCTGGTGACAGCACATGCCCAGGGCAGGTCACTTAGCAGGGAATGCCCCCGTGGATTCCCCGTTCCTCCTGTGCAGGATGAGTTCAGGTTGGCTGTTTCTCCTCCGCAGGTGATCGCGGCCGAAGGGGAGATGAACGCGTCCAGGGCGCTGAAGGAGGCGTCCATGGTGATCACGGAGTCTCCTGCTGCTCTGCAGCTCCGCTACCTGCAGACCCTGACCACCATCGCTGCCGAGAAGAACTCCACCATCGTCTTCCCCCTGCCCATAAACATCCTGCAGGGCCTCCTAGATGTGAAGGATTAGGGAGGGTGGCAGGGCCGAGCTCGGGGTCAGCCCATGTTTGCAGCACTGAATTCCTTGTGTAGTGTAGCTTGTGGCAGTGTTAGCAAAGTGGGTTTGCTGAGGAACCTTTTTGTTTTACTGAGTGTGTTATAGAACTTGTATGTAATGTTTGTGAACGTGGACAATCGCAATGTTTGAAGTTGAAAACCTCTCAGGAGGAGTACAAGCAGGCTGTGATCTTAAATAAGCTTTATCCACACTGTCCTGGATAGGATGCTTCTAATCTAAAACCTCCTTTTCAAACAGAATAGAAAACCAGTTGTGGTAGAGGTGCTCCAACATTTGGAATTATTCCTTCTACAAAACGGGTCTGTAGCCCTGCAAGGAAAGTGGAATACTGTCCTGGGGACTCCTGAAAATCAGGCTCATGCTCTCTAAACCAGTCCCCATTGATGAGAAACAGTTGTTAGTGGAACTTCTGTCTGTTCTGCCACCCAGGAATGGCACAAACATGCCGTAGTTATGGATACAACGTGCTTGTGGTCACTGATGGGCTGCTGTTGTTATGGGGCTGTGTCTGCATAGAGTTATGCTGCTTCAAAGCACTGAAAAGGCTCTGCCTGTATCTGTTTCTCCTAAAAACATTTTTTAAAAACCAAAGTGCTGCATTTTTTCCAGGTCTAAAACCTTATTTCTCTAGGAAATGACATGTCTGTAACTAGCAGGGAGGGTGGTGTTAACAGAAGATGCTGCACTGGTGCTTTGCCTGTTGGTGCTGCTCTGTGCAGACCTGAGGGGTTGTTGTGTCAGTAAGGGCTTACACTTCATCTCCAAAGCAGCTGAACCTCAGCTCACATAACCCAAGCTGTTAAATTTCCTGTTTTGTACCTCTGTAGTAGATGTGATTACAGACTAAAATGAGAAGAATTGGAGTCTGCATGGGGGGAGGCTCTTCAGGCTGCCACCAGCACTGAGTCTGGCATCTTTAAATTCTGGGAGGTGGCAATGAAACTGAAAAGCCAAGATCAGTGATGTGAGTACCCCTCTCCCACTGGGCAGCATTACTCCATAAGTTGTTTTTTATGCCCTTTGTGCCCCAATCAGCTCTGTATTTACAGGTGTTTTAGGCCTGGGTACCTGTGCCTTGACACGCTGTGCCTTTGTCGCTGGCAGGAGATGCCCAAGTGCTGTTGCTTTTCTGCCTGTCTGCTGGGCAGGTTTCCCTCTGCATCACCAAAGCAATATACTCTGTGTTTGTCAGGGTGGCAGCTCATGCAAGCTGAGCTTAACTTGTGGCTGGGAGGAAGAGAATCAGTTAACAAAGCTGGAATAATTAGCATTGCTGTGTTCAAGCACTCGGAGTGGATAACAGAGCAACTGCACAGCTCCAGGTCAATCCTTAGGGAAGATGAATCACTCTGTAACTCCCACTGCTGCAGGTGCCACCCCTGTGAATTCTTGTTGACACCACAAGATGCTTTTTGTTCTCATCCTGAATAAAAAACATGCTGTTTACTAATGAGTGACTTTCTGAAAGAGTAGAATACTGTTTATCAGGGTCTCAAATGCATATAATTCTGAAGAGGGGAAAGCAAAGCAGTCCCAAACTCCTCAACATAATTTCTGTAACTATTTAGTAAAAAGTCCATGTCCAAAAGGTGGCACAAAGAAGGTTTTGGTTTCTAAGGTATGTTCAAACATGGCATCTACAGCTGCTGTTTAACGTTTTCTTCTTCGTCACAAACCCCACCATTTCTGTTCTTCCCATATTTCATACAAGCTTTATTGTATTAAATATAATCAAAGCAAGGAGTAGGGTCAATGACTGGTCGTGATTGTTTTCGGAAATTATTGCACAGCTAATTGGCTATTAACATCATTCCCTCGTTAACATACATCCTGCCGGAGGAAGGAGCTCTGGAAGGCATTGAAGGCACTGAACTTGCTCTGTTTCAAACACTCCTCACACATCCACATCTGCCATTGCTCTCTGCAGGGGATCCACTGCCCAGTAGTCGTCGTCCCAGCCCAGGAACCAGCCGGAGAAGGTGGGGGGCTCGAAGCCCTGTTTGACAATGGTCACCGGGGTCCTCTTGTCCCGCGTGGAGGGGTCTGTGTCAATGTAGCGCTTGGCTGGGGACACAGGAGGGAATCCCACTGAGCACCAGCCCTGCACAGCAGCAGCTCAGCTGGGGCTGAATGCCTGCCAGAGAGGCAGCTTCACATTGGCCATTTGAACAAAAATACCCACTGAAAGTTTGTACCCCATGGGTTTATCTGTGCCCGTTAGAATATAAATTGCCTGTCTCGTGATCTGACAGTGGGAAAATGAGAAAGGGATAGTTCAAAGAGGAAAATGGGATATTACCAGATTTCAGTGCCTCAGTCTTTTCCTCTTCTTGGGCATCTTTCCCAATCCATACAAAGACCTAAAGATAAAAATATGCATATTAATTACTTCAGCAACAATCAATCTCTTTATGAAGGGATAATTTAGATGCAGCCTCAGTGACCAGAGTGTGACACAAACCAGAAAATCCTAGTGTTGGTATGCCTGGGTTATTGACCAACATGACCAAAGCCATTGGTCAATAATGAGAAGTTTTTTGCCTGCATTGTATCTCCATGAATTGTAGACCCTTAAACAAATTCTACACTAGCTTAACATCAGGGGAAAGTAGCAGATGTTTGAACATTTTTCCATAAAACATCAAAATTCATCACTGAGTTGCCTTGTGGCTGATTTGTGCTGAATCTGTAAGACAACAGCACTTCTGGCTACTGCGGTTCAGGTCTCGACCTAGAGCCAATCTGTGCCTATCCTTTGCTCCTCTTGCCCCCTGTACATGTGACATACCTGATCCCATGTGTCCAGGAGCATCACATCATCTGTGGCAAGGTCATCCTGAGTCAGATCTCCAGGAACTTCTTCAATCTGGAAAGCAGAGGGTTAAGATGAGCAGAGGCTTCAAGCATCACTTTACCTGTACAGGACAAACCCACACAAAGAAAGACCAGGTGTAACCCTTGGTGGGGGTCTCAGAGCAGCTGAGCCTGAGCCTCTGCCAGCCCTGCCAGGTGGATGTTGAGTGAATCCCCCAGACACTCACGGTGAAGCGGCCGCTCTTGTTGGAGCACGCGAAGAGACGCGGGGGGTGCGTGTCCATCTTCTTGTCCTTGAGGCGGGGCGAGGTGCGGTACGCAGCTTTGCCACCCAACGCTGCCCAGAAATTGTCTGGAAAACACAAACACAGACTGCTGCTTCCCCTGCTCATGGAACCCACACCAGGGTTATGGTTTGGGTAGGACTTGAAGCACTCTGCTGGGTCAGAAAGTCCCAGTGGCCTACAGACATGAGAGCGCTGTTAAGCAATGGAAATACCCCGGAGAAGCCTCTCTTGCCCATGTCCACATCTCCTTGTTCTGGGAGACAAAATATCCATGAAATAATTGCTGAGGATTTGCAGCTACATAAAAGTGATCCCAGACTCCACCATGACCCCCTCACCTGGCTCTTTGCCCTCAGCAACCTGTACTGGGCGAACTCCCAGTATCTTCAGCAGCTCCTGTGCTCCTGATTTCTCAGCGTTGCTGGCTCCTTGGCCAACCCACAGGTAGGCAGCAGAGGGAGTTTTCAGGACAAAGGCATCATTGGAGTTCAGCTGGCTGGCAGTAGGATCCAGCTGAAAAGAAGGAACACTGCAGGTGTCAGATGTAACTAACCCCTACACAGAGCCTGTTACTTCAAAATGAAACCAGAACTTACAGTTGAATAAACTGCAAACAAGATGTTCCATACGAGCATGTAAGGCTATCAGGTGTGTTGTATATTCCCCATATCCCAGTGATGAGTTAGATTTTCCACATGGGAAGAGTAAATATCTGTTCCAGTGTGTGGTTACAGGTACACATGACCTATAGCAGGAATGCCTGGCTGTCACTGTGCCAGTCCTGGTGGTTATGGCAGGAAATTTAGGAGCTCACCATGGAGCCCATGGCAGAGCACTCCCTGCTGCCAACATTGATCAATCATTAACACCAACTCCTCTCTGTCAACAAGGACAGGCCTCTTGGACCTGGAAACTTGGGAAGTTCCTGCAGCCATAAACCACTGCCCTCTCCTCACTAGGACTTACTCTCCCTTTGTTGTTGCACAGAGGGCTTTGTGTGCGTATTCTCTCAGAGCAGTGGGGCTCTGAACCTGTGTCCTGGCCCAAGTTCCACTTCCATAGAGGGAATTGAACTCTTCACCTGGCTCATGTTCCCATCAAGGGCTGTACTCACGACACCAAGGCTGACTCTCCCTGCACTTACCTCCACTGCTCGGGTGGCTCCGGAGGTGCTGGAGCGCACCTGGAACAGCCGCGTTGCTGCAGGTGCTGTCTGGCCTCCTTCTCTCGAGGTTCCACCCTTGTAAACAACCAAGGGCTTTCCACCAAACATGCTCATCAGGTGAGGGGGCTCTTTCCCTTGCACCACTCGTTTCTGGAGAAAAAGAAACTTGCTGTCAGTTTTGAGGAGCACAAGACTAACGAGAAATGGCACTGTTGAGCTGGAATATTCACGCAGCACTCAGCTGGGCCAGGTGTTTAATATATTAATAATCTTTATTCCCCCAGTGTTGGGGTTGGTTTCTGCTGGGTTATGTTTGTCTCTTTACCTGCACGGGGCTGCCTCCCAGCTCCTCATCCAGCTGCACTGTGAGGAATGCAGAGGTTGTAATCTCATCCTGCGTGGAGTCGGCACCCTGCCTGGAGAACAAGGCCAAATCCCAGCTTTATTCTCAGCCTTTCCTTCCCCCTCCCCACACACCTTAGAGAGATCAAGAGGAGGTAAGGAAATCCTGTGTTACTGAATCTCTGCAGCACTTAATTCAACACAAAGGAGAAATTCCTTATCCTCTGTTGTAGCACAGCGAGTACAGGGGGAGATAAGAACCTTTCCTAGATAAGCACCATTTTCCTAGATAAGCAGAGCTTGATCCAAAGAAGGGAGTAACTACCAGTCGTGGGGGGAAATGAAACATCCCAGACCTCTGGTATTGTTTTGCTTGCAAGGAAGTTATCCAGGGTGAAATTTTATCCCCCAAGACTCCTCTGCAAGTGGGAGCCAGCAGTGATCGATTTTCCGCGTGGACTCAGCCCCGCGCAGCCCCAGCATTTCCTGCCTTGCCCCAGGACAAGTCCCTTACCAGGTATAAATGATCTGTCCCCGCTTCCCGTCGTGCTGGTAATCGTACAGGATGATGTAGCTGTCCCCGCCGTAGAACTGCCCGTACGTGGCGGGGTCCACCGGCACCTTCTCGGAGCCTTCTATTCTCCAGATCTGCCGGCAGAGGAGCAGAGGCGCTGCAGGACGAGCCCGTTCCCGGCCCGCGCTATCCCCAAATTCCGCATCCCGGAGCTCGCGGTGCTGCCGCGCCCTCTGCCGGGACCTGACGGGACAATTCCCATCCGCTCCGGCGGCTGGTCCCGAACGGAGCTTTGAGGCTTTTCGAGGGGGTTTTAAACAGCCAACCCTCGGCCGGGAGCTCTGTGGGCTTCTGGACAGTCCCCAGTCCTTTCAAGCCCAACTCCACCTCTGTTTCTATGCTCCAGGTCATGAACCCAGGTGCTCCAAGACATTCACCCCTCACACATATAATGGCAACAGGGAGAATAACCAGGATGAGGAGGAATAAATCCATGTCCACAGTGCTGGGAAATCGTGGACTCAGAATCAACCCCACTTATCTGCAGGGCTTTCAAGACCTCACTGCTATTTCTGGAGTCAGAAATTCCCCCAGCAGCTACAAGACCTCAGTGTTGATGGCTCTCCAACCTCCATTTGTCTCGCTGCTCTTGCAGCAATGCTCTTGTAGCAAAGAGAAGTTTGGAACCCTTCCCAGAGGGACTGTGCCACCACTGACCTGTTTCTTGCCAGAGCCATCATCCTCCATGCCGTGCTGGGCAGCCATGGCCTTGGAGCTGTGCAGGGTGGCCGCGTCGAAAGGGACCTGCTCGATCTTGGCCACGTGGCCAGAGACATGAGGCTGCCCCAGCCCTTCTGTCTGGTCCCTGTCCCGCCAGTTCTTGAAGAATTGCTTGAACAAAGGTGTCTCACCACTCTCAGGGAGGACTTGGATCTGAAAGGAAGGAGCCTTTAGAACTGTCTCCCTAAGAACAGCAGGGTTATCTATTCCTTCTCTTTTTCACTCTAAAGAGGTCACAGAAAAGGTAAAAGAGGATCTGAGAGGGAGAAACATGAACTACCAGTTGTGCTGGGGGAAATGCTGGTTTAGTCCAGGAGCAGCACTGCAGAATCTCCCAAAACAGAGCAGATCTCCCACAAAAGGAGCTACTCGAGAGACCAACAGGGACATGGCACCTGAGCTATCTGAGCTCTGCAGGCCCTGGCCCGTGTGGCAGAAATGAGACCCCAGTGCCTGGGGCTGCCACGGGTCCTTACCTGGGTGTGTTTGGGATAACCCATCTTGTCAATGAACTCTGAGGCTGTTTTCAGTGCTGCCTTCTTCTCTTCAGAGTTGGCACCTTTGCCTTTAATGAAAATAGGAGAAAAGGGGTCAGGTTTTTTTACCCAGAGAAGAAACTGTCCCAGGTACCTTTTACAGAAACAGAAGGGCCCAGCCTTCCAGATAAATGATGCCAAATAGCAAATGACAATTGTTCAATCTCTTTTGTGCCTTTTGTGATGGCTGAGAGAGAACAACTGCCTTTCTATTTATGATATCAATTATTTTTTCCCTGGTTCTCTCTCTTACCTTTCCAAACAAAGATCTTTCCATCTGTGCCATGGTCCAGGATGAAGCAGTCATCGGTGCTCAGGGCTGCCTGGGAGAAGGGGTTCTCATCTGCCACCAGGGACACTGCCATGTTCCCAGCCCCATTGGAGACCTGTGACAACACAGACACAGCACAGAGGTCACATCAGGCTCCCTCTGCTCCCTCCTGCTCCGTGGCTGTAGATCAGAACTCAGGGAGGGGAAGGGAAATCCATTTGAATGCACTGGCTGCTGCAGGCACTATTGTTTTCAAACAGGATACCTCTGACACAGAACAGTATGGCAAAAACACAACATTTACTCTGAAGATTTCAAGTATTTCTAGCAATGGGAAATATCCTCAGTGCAAAGGAAATACCTTCTAAAGCAAACCAACTACACGCAAGGACTGGAGGGTAACTGGGAACAACCTCCCTGTGTCAAGTGAGGTTAAAAATCTGAGTTCCTCTGCTGACTAATGTATGAAGTGCCACAAAACAAACCACCTTGGCAGATATTCATCCCATGGATACCAGAGGCTGCTTGGAGAAAATTCCACCCAAAAAGTCCTGGACATTCTTCTCCACTCACACAGCTGATGGCAAATGGCACCTTCCAAGTCATTGCTTCATCTGAGTGTTAGAAAGGGGCAGGTCCTGCTTCTCAGGCTCACTGTTTCTGGTGTTTTCCTGTCACTTTCCTAGCACAATGCCTGACTGCAGAGAGGAAAACTCCCTTTTTCCCCATTTCTTTCACACTCCACCTTTCCCTCAAATATTCCTGGAAGTCCCAGCTGTCTCACTACAGTCAAAAGTGGTGACAAACTCAATGGAAGGTACGTAGATGTGCAGTGTAAGCAACCAAGGCTCATACATAAAACTTGTTAAACAGAATGAGGTAGGAGTAGGACTCAGAGCAGCTCAGCTCCTCTCTGCTGTTGCATCTCCATCTAATTTTACAAAGATCACTCCGTTCTCCCCAGGGTTATATCAGGGTTCCTTGTTACCTTGTAGAGCTTAGCCAGCTTCCTGTTGGCTGTGTCGGTTTTGGTCTCATCAGAAACCCCCTCTGGCAAACTGGGCTTTGGTCCCAGGACCTGTGAGGGAGAGAAAAATCATTACCAGCCAGTCCAAGAGGATATTCCTTCCCAGGTGCTCCAGTCAAGAGAATGAGTAGAAGAGAACTCCAGATCAATCACGTAAATTCCCTCTGATGTCCCAACAGGGCAGAGGAGCGGGTCTGCACTGAGCTGTGTTTGTATCACACACACCACACACCCCACCCTTTCTTCCACACACCACACTTGCCACTCCAGCAGGGCCAAATGGACAAAGGCAGTAACCTGGAGCATTTCCTCTCGCTCGGATCCCTCCTCTGCCACGAAGACCTTGGCGCGCCCGTTGCGCTCGTTGTCCCGGATGCCCTTGGCCAGCACCGTGGCCTTCAGCCGCTCCTGCCGGTTGCTCTTGGAGCCACACCATTGATAGATGTTCTGGGGGAAGGAGAAAGTCACTGTCACAGCACAACAACACCTCTCTAGGTGAGACAGGACTCTGCTGGGACTGAACAATGTCAGTGTTTCAGGATGCTCAGCACTGAGATGGCTTCAGCAGAATGGGGAAAAAAACCTTGACACTTCACATAAGTGAAGTGTCAGCCATCTCCTGCCCTGGAATTCTGCCACACCCGCCTTTGATGTGCTACTCACACTGCCGAGGTCCAGGATGAAGCAGTCCCCTGTGTTGAAGCTGTCCCAGCTCACAGGGACCTCTGTGGCCCGGACCGTTCTCCTGCCTTTGACCTGCAGCAGCCTCTGCACGGTGACCTCGTTGGGAACCACGTGCCTGAAGCCAGAAGCCACACCACCAGCCTGGGGGGAAACACAGGAGCAAGGATTCACACCAGGACTGGGGGGAAGAGTGCATTCCTGTGGATAGAACATGTCCTGCCTCTACCAGAAATTATCCAAAGCTCAGAATTCACTTTCTCTACTGATAAAGAGACACTGGGAATTATTTATCAATGCAGGCAACAGGACTCATGTCAGTTACCCTCAAAAAAAGCACAATCAAGTTTAAATGAAAGAAAATAACGAGTGGGAAATAAACAAAACAGACAGATCAGGAAAGTCTCAGAAGTGAGGAAGTGTGAGCACTTTGCAAGTGTGTGACCTGATACCACTTTCCTTGTGCCTTTGGGTTCCTAACAGACACAACTGCTTGACTGCATGTTTTCACTGCTATCCCACTTTATTGTGATGGCAGGGAGGAGTAACTCCCACTACTGCTCATCTCCTTTACCAAAACATTGCACATGCTGAGAGGGCGGGCTGAGCACAGACTGCAAGGTCAAACTGTTATGCAAGTGGGGAGAAATCAAATCTCCTGGGTAGGCGTTTCCCATTACTTTGCTGCTTCTTAAATTCATTCCAGGTGTCTTGGGGACTGTTCTTTCCTCTGCCTCTCGAAGAAAAACAAAACCTTGATTCCTAAAATTTTCTGGGGCTTTTCTTATGTATTATCAATCCAGCCAAATCTCTCCCACTGGGATCTGCTGTTCTCCACCCCATGCAGTTCCAAATCACTGAAAACCTCTGACTGAAAATGGGTTTTAAGCAACTGGAAAAAGGGCAATTCTCACCCTCCTGGGAATTGGGCAGGATGCCATTTTTTACAAACTCAGGTCAGTTGTCACCCACCTTGTATTTGATGCCAGATTTGAAGTAGCCCAGGAAGGTGGGGGACTCGTGGCCCTGCACCTCACGGTGCTGCACAGCCTTTCCCTGCAGGTGCTCATCCATCTGCACCGTGAAGATGGCAGCAGCTCCACGCTCATCCTGAGAGCTTTCATCACCTGGAACATGGAGAGAGACACTGGGAGGGAATGCAGGGTCTGCATTCAACTGTGCAAACACACGGGGAGAAAGCAGATTTAGCTGGGATACTGCCAGAGCCTGGGGTTTGCAGGCTGTGGGGAAAGCCTTGGCATTCTGTGCCATGGACTGCAGAGGGCAGTTAGGAGAGGGAAAAAGTCACTCAGGGGGAGCACAGCTGACCTCCTCCTTTCAGGCAGAAAGGATTTCAGCCAGCCCTTTCACCTGAGATCTTTTCTTCCCTGTGAAGCTTTGCAGAACAGGGACTTACCTGTCCTATGACCAGGAAAAGCTGTTTTTAGGAGTAGGGCTGGCTGTCCTCTCTACTGCAGACACCATGCCAATATTTGAGGTGAGTAGGGCCATTTACAGACCCAACTGCATTCTCACTGTTGTGGTTTTATTTCCTTGGGTAACATTTCCTGGCCTTGGCTGGTGCAGAGGCTCAGGGGTCACTCTGGGCTCGCAGGGACACTCCCAGCACTCACCCAACCAGAAGTGCAGGTCGTACTGGAGGTTCCCGCTGCGCTGCTTGATGGTGTTCAGCACCAGGTAGGAATCCCCAGTGAAGAAGTCTCCATAAAGGTTTTTTGGCACTGGGACCAAATCAAATTTCTCGACCCTCCAGATCTGAAGGCCGGGCTCCTTCCCAGCCTTCAAAAACTCGGCGTGTTCCACCATGCTGACAGGCTGGGGGCAAGACAGAGGATGCTGTTCAGTGTTTAAATTAAATTGCTTCTCATCTCTTAACTTGTTGTGCCAGGCAAAAAGTAGAAAGATTCCTTTTTTCTCGTGCACTGAGTTTTGAAAGGGGAAAGAAAAGGATGGGTGTGGAAAGAATCCCTCTCCATTGCTCACGGCTAATTTTCACTTCCAATCACCTCTACTTCCTGGCTTATCCTCTTCTAGACTCTACGGTGTCTCTCTCTGGATTTTAATCTCTATATTTTCCTTACTAATTTATAACTTTTCAGTATGGCACATAAACGAAGCTCCCCATTCCAGGCTGTCGGGAAGAATCCCCTTTTAACTTCACACTGTACATCCTGCACAAACATGATTTACAGGTTTTCTAAAACCAGATGGAAAATGCTGTGATTATCAGCAAAGATTTAGGTAATTAACAGGTTTCTCAAAGCTCATCTGTTTTGACCTGTTACTTTAACTGCTCCCTTGTAGACATTACATTAATTTACACAACATCCTGGCCTAAGGACATTGCAATTTTGGTTTAATATGTTTATTGCCATACTTATGCAATATATTAAGAGCATGCAATATCCTTTTTTTTTTAACAGACATACTAAACGCTTTCCCCTCTTATAAAAGAATTCACTTTGGTAATTCTGAAAGGAAATAGAACATTTCTGGTGTATTGGCAATGAAGTCTGTCCATCCATCACATCAAGCCTTTGAGTGCTATCAGGTAACAGGGAAGAAAACATTACAATATTACATCAGAAGCATTCAGTACTTTGACAAAGAAGATTTTTCACAGCAGCTGATGGACAAAAGGAAAATGTGCTCAGTTCTCAAGGCAGAAATAAAGAATGTTACAAACTAGAAAGCAAAATAGCAAGTTAGGTATCAAAGTGATTCCTAAGCTGAAATCAGGTATCAAAGATGGAAAAGAAATGAACTTTATCCATGATTCCAGTCAGCCTGACTCCTCCCAAATTACCACTAAAAACTGGACAAAACCCTGACAGAGTTAAAGGAGAGTGACTCCTGTAAGTAGCTGGAAACCAGAAGTTTGTCAGCGTTTAATTGTGATGTTCATCACTTACCACAGCTGAAAGCACAACAGCTGCTGTAACAACATATCCAAGCCCTGCCAGAGACATGGAGCTGACACAGTTCAGCTTCAGAGCCATTGTGCAGAAAATGGTGAGGAAAAGATAATTGAAGTCCTTTCTGCCCATTTCTACGAGCAAATGGGCTTCTCCCTACTCCTGCAGAGGCTGCGGGGAGTCCCAGCTCCTCTGGCTGCTGGGGAAGATGAAGGGCAGAAGCCAATCTTTTATCGGGGACAAACACACCCACCCCCTCGGCAGCACAGGGGCGGAACGCGTTTGTGCAAACAATCCTGTGGAGTCGCAGAGCCTCCCCCCGGCTCTCACCCAGCCCGGAGCGCAGCAGGCACTCACTGCACACAATGTGCGATCCATTACCGCCAGCGCAGCCGGGGTCACTCGGGCCAAGCATCCCCTCGCGGCGAGAAACTCAGAGACAGCGGCACAGAGGCAACATTTTGTCAGCTGGGTTGATGAGACGCAGAGGAGCAGCACGGCTGCTCCAGCTGGCAGGGGATGCAGGGAAAGAGACTTTGGGGAAGACAAGCACTGAAAGGATTCAACTGAGCGAGCTGAGGATGGAGGGGATGCACCCTCAGCTCCCTGAACTTGGCAGAGGGGCAGAATTCAGCCCCACTCTGCACCTGAATGAACCTCCACACACTGTCAGAGTGACAGCTCGGAGGGTTTGGGGATGCACTGATGGATTTCAGTAACAACAGGGAGGGTTTGGGGATGCACTGATGGATTTCAGTAACA
>VZTZ01016862.1:21221-32164 GCA_013400955.1 Drymodes brunneopygia
GAACCTCCCACTGATGGATTTCAGTAACAAGGGAGAGTTTGGGGATGCACTGATGGATTTCAATAACAACAGGGAGGGTTTGGGGATGCACTGATGGATTTCAGTAACAGGATGGGTTTGGGGGTGCACTGATGGATTTCAGCTCCCTGGTTCACAACAGAGCATTCAGAGCCTGGTAGGTGACAGAACAAAAGCTCATTCAGTAATTCAGTAATTTCACAACGAGGTGTTTCTGAGGGTGTAGCAACACCCTGTGACAGGAACACAACAGCCACCAAACCTACCCAGCCCAAAGGAATTACAACAGGGCTGATCACAGCACCCCAGCAATCTGCCACTGATAAAGAGATTATTCTTCCAAAAGTCTCACACTACAGCAAGTTCATCTATCACATTTTCCAAGTGTTTGCAGTGAGTGAACTGTGCAGGAAAGTTTCCCTGTGGCCACAAAATGAGGAGTTGTGCTGCTGGGCACTTTTGCTCTCAACACACCCAGGGGAGAATTACTGACAGGCTGAGCTTCCCACTGGCAGAACCTCTCAAAATATGCTTAAATAAGGGGCCAAACCCTCCACACACAAAAGTCCACACCAAAACTTCCACGAAGGAAAGAGCAGACCCTGCTTTGTGCTTTCTCCCCTCTCCAAGAGGATATTTCCTTTCCCTCTCTCCTGAGAACACTCTGCTGCTCTCTTGTCCAAGCTGATGCATTTCAATTTGAAATGTCACCTTGGCAATGTACCTTTGAAAATTTCACTGGAAAGTCTCAAACTGAAACAGACAATAAAAACAATGTGCTAGTCCTGCTGGTATTTCTAATCTCTGTGAAGGAAGTTCAGAGTGTCAGAGGTCTAAGTCTCAGTGAAAAACATGCTGGAGCCTCGACTCCATGGAAGGCAGCTGTGAAAGGCTTTGGCAGCTGCAGCAAACCCAAACCAAAATGCCTGGGTTGCATAACATCAGAAAGAGATGAGTCCTTTCCAAATGGAAAAATACTCTGGAGTTTTTACTACTAAATTAAATACCTGTAAAGTGTCACACCTGGGCAAACCTCACAGACTGAAGGCAAAAAGACCCAGGATAATCTTCTTTGTTAACATCCCACTGTAGGATATTGTAATCTGCAGATAGATGCAGATACAATATTTTTGAAAAACTATTTGTCTTCTAATTAATTTGCCATTTTGTAAGTCCAAGCTTGCTTTGCCAATGAGCTGCAAAATGTAAATACAGGCAAAAAAAATGGAAAGAGTGTATAAGTTGTATATTATAGTGCTCTTTCATAAAATTAATTAAGCTGAGCTATTCCTGGAGGGAGTAGGTGTAAATCTACCCCAACAGCTGGTTTGGGTTATTACTGCTGGCAGCAAATGTTGCATTGTTAAATCAACCCCAGAAATGTTTGCTCTGGACATTGTTCTGAGGGCATTTGCCAGCTGAGATCGCCAGGGCCCTACTGAAAAGGGCGTCCTGATGGAGCCATGGAAAACAGGCACTTTCCAAGTTGCTGCTAATAAAAGTGTCCAGCTTGGTCCCAGAAAGGGTGCTACACACAGCCAAGGTCTTATGCAAAGGAAAGTTGTTTAAGGAAAACAAGGAAAGGGCTTGGGATACAGGATTTCAGTGCAGATGGATCAGCTAAATGACACTTGGCTGCGGAGTGATAAAAACAAGAACTTAGGAAAATCACTCCAGTGATTTGAGCAATCATTGGAAGACAACAAGTTCATGATGGTCTCCAGATGTGCAGTCACAGCAGCAGGACAGGCCAGGCTGGGAATGCCTTGGGATGGAGCCTGGCCTGCAGGAACAATCGCAGGGATTTGCTCCCGGGCACCCAACAGGAAAGGCGACACTCTGATCAAAGCCTGGCTGGGCCACAGAGCAGGGGCAGTGGCAGCTGCTGCTCCAGGGAAGTGTGGGATGATCTCCCCGAGGCTGGAAGCTGTTTGCTGCAGGGAAAGGCCAGGAAAGGCAGAGAGGCCCCAGTCCCTGTGCTCAGCAATCCTGACCCTGCTGTGCATCCTCCCTGAGTGCTGCAGCTTCCATTGCCTCAGATCCGGGATTCAGCTCTTGTCTCTCCCGGTATCCAACCCAAAACACCTCTCCTGTCTCCACCCTGCAGCCTGGAACAATCAGCTCTCTTTGCCTCCCTCCCTAAATTCTTCATTTCTGCTCTGCTCTCTCATCTCCCTTGTCTGTCACAGTCAGCTCTGCCCTCACAGGCTGACACCAGCAGCACTTTGCCTGTTTGTCTTTACTCCCCCAAATTTCTGCCAAGGAGCTGCCCAGTTCTGCACCACCAGCACAACCACACAGAGTAATGTCCTGTTTCCTTCAGGAAAAACCTGTGGACACTGAGCCTGGCATCCCTTACTCTACCTCATCACACTGTAAAATCCATTACAGGGAACAATTAATTAGGTGTGGTTTCTCCACACCAAATACAACTTCACACCTACCACCATCTAGAGCTTAATGATGTATCTAAAGTAACTTTCTACAAGATAATAACATCCAACATTTGCAGCAGGGAAAGAAAGAAAATCTTTATTTCATTCACTAACTGGCCACTAACGAGAAAAATGAGCAAAACATTTTTTGAGAGGCCTGGTTAACTTGTATTAATTTGTGGCAATTCACACCTGAAAATACCCATAAATACAGTCAGGACTTACCTGCCCAGGGCTGCTCAGGAAAGCTTGGCTGAATGAAATGAGACAGAAACAAGGGTAGGCCACATCCCCATGTGGTTGTGCTCATTTGCAGCTCCGGCGTCAGCTCGTGATGGGTTCAGATAATTTGTCTAAATTTGCTGCATAAACAAAACCCACACAGGAAGGGCTGCAGCCAACATGACATTTCACCACAGAGCATCCAAACCACCTGCTGCTCACTGCTGGACCAATTCCTGCCTTCCTACATGGTAAAGGCTGTATTTTTTATTTTAGTGGATGACACTTGCAGAATATCAAAATAACTTGCAAATACAGACTGAATTTCTTAAACAGGAGAACAGTAAATCTGAGTAGAGTCTGTATCCACACTACAGTCATGCTGCAAAAATGCCCCTTCTGCACCGATCCTTATTGTACCTTGGGGGCAAACATTTGCATTTCCACACAACAAACTCCCTCTTTCCTTTTATTTATTTGCCAAACGTTGCCTGGAGAATATGAACTGCTCCAAATAAATAACAATATATGTCCTCAAAAAAGAAAGCCTCCCTTATCTCACAGCACTCCAGAACTTGTATACCAAGTGCCAGAAGAGGTGAATCACTGCTATATTTCTGCTGCAGCAACAGGTAAACCCTAAATCCTTGTTTTGCAAGAGGCAAAGGGGTATAATCCTCCTGGCATGATCAATCCGAGGAAATCCTCAGGTTGTGCTTGCCACAGTAACACCCCAGAGCAAGGGCTGCATTCCCCAGGTCTGAAACAGCAACACTGAAGAGATCACACAAACAAAAACCCCAATAAAGTTATTTGCTTGCTTCAGGTTCACCCCTGTGCACTTTGAACACAATCTACACTGTCTGACTACCCACATAGCCATTTCTTTATTCTCTGGTCTGCTGCTGACCCATAAAAACTCTGATGAATTCACAAAGATTGTGAGAGTGACCAGCCCAGGATCACTCGAGTTCTGACAATCCAAAGCTCAGAACATGATGCTGCTGAATATGGAGAAAGTTCAGCACAGGATCCACAGTGATGACAGCACACCCTGAAAATGGAAATACTTGTTTATTCCTTCAGCTTCCCTGCCAAACCAGTACAGAATATCAATAGTTCTTCAGTAAACCATTGAAAATAACTCTGGCAGGACTCCAGCTTTGTTACCAAGGGGACAGGCATTGAAAAATATCTAAAGTGATGGATTAGCTCGGTTTTCAGTCTCCAGACAGCCCTAAATTCATATATACACAAAACTTAACCCAACCCCTTTCCATTCCTTGAAGAAGCCAGTAAACAGACATTATTTGGGATAACAAAAACTGGCATGGACAACCTCCTCCTACCCCAGCCATGGTGGCTCCATAAAGTATTTCAGCTCCCCGTATGAGGAGCAGCACAGTTAATGGCATTCCCTGCAGCCACATCTTAACAGAAAAGCCACACATCCAAAAAAATTCAAACTGAGTTGCCCAACTCAGATCAAGAGTCCAGGACATGAAGTCCAGCATTAGCTGTACAACTGGCAAGTAGTTTTTTTGCATTTGTTAAGTTAAGATTCCTACTAAACCACTTTAGCAAGTTAGAAGGCCCAGAAGATTTGAGTATTGTTCACTTTTTCCAGCTGTTTGTTTGCACAATGAGTCACATCAGCTCTATTCTGGGCTCTGTACCTTTTGAATACAACCCACTTGGTAAACACAGAGCTTTCAGCCCGATGCACCCAGGCACAAAACTTCAACACACAAACCTGAGTTTCTTCTCAATTGCAGTGCTGTAAACTGGGGAGGATATTACTTCCACGGGAGGAAGCTTTGGAGATTAGACAGGTCTGCCATGTGAAACACACCCAGGGAAAATCTGCTGATACAATCAGCTGGTTCAGAGCCCTGCCTTGAGCATAAGTGAGAGCTGAATCATGCACTTAAACACTCACAGCACAGGGAAGGCTGGATCAGTGGAAACCACCGACCACTTTCATTCACTGGGGAGCAAAAATAAATCCTGAATTATGCTCCAACACAAATCGTTGTTCAGTGCTGAAAAAATATTTAACGAGTGCTTATGTAACACATAAGACATAAACCAGCACATTAAAATATGACTACCTCCCCAAATTATGTCCCTGAGAGGGAGCTGCTGGTGGCAGCCAGAACACGTTGAGGGAGGCAGTGAAGACATGCCTGTGGTCAGCTGCAGGGAAATGACACAGATGTTCTTCCTCCAGTCTCCAGGTCCTGCCTGTTCAGGGGAAATCATCTGCAACTTTATGCAAACTCTTTTTCCCCAGAGAACAAGCTGATACATTCCTCTGCAGCACAGAAGTTGTTCAATCCGTGATCCATAACCCAAAGAGGAACAGAGTAATACATTATTGCCAGAGAAAGGCTGGAAAGCAGCAGAGAGGGCCTCAAACAAGCCCAAAAGGGAAGCACAGAGCGTGGCCTTGCACTCCTCGTGCAGCATCAGGCCCAGGGAACGGGGTGAAAGGACTTAGGAGACATTGCTGCACGTGGGGCAAGGACAGGAGAGGTACAGGCAGGTGTTAGGGTTGAGTACAAGTGAGTAAAAAGCACATAAATGAATTTTGCTGATCCCACAGTGACACGGCACAGCAGGTCTGGTGTCACCATGGGGCCAGTGGGAGTCCATCAGCTCCTGCCTTCCACACTAGCTCCACACAGAATTCAACTGTCCACATCAAAAACCTCCACAAGAAACGAAGCAACATCAGGATGAAGTGGCTTCCTTCACAAACACCAGCTTCCAAGTGAATCCCTGTGGAAAGGGAGTTATCAGAGCTCCCCTCTCCATTTTGTCCCAGCTCTCCTGACACAGGCAGGTGTGGCTGGGCTGTTAATGACTGTGGCTGAGGATCCAGAGCTTCTCACGCAGGCAGTTCCCAGCTCCAGAGGCAGCCAACACAACCCGTGGGAGCAGCACAGCGCTGGCAGCAGCAGCGCCCGGAGCTCCCATCCCGCCGGGCACAGCCGCAAGAGGGCAATGCTGGAAACACACACGCCAAAATCAACCCTTCTTCCTCGGAGCTAAGTGATTAGCAGAAGAGGGTTTAATTTTATTTAATTTCGAGCAGGATTCAGGCTCTGGTGTGGAGGGACCACAAGCACTGTCAGAGCAGACAGCCTGAGAGAAGGGAAAGTCCTCGCGGTGTCAGCGCTCACTGCAGCAGCCTCCGTCCATCTTGAGAGATCCCGGGATGATTCATTTCCTCCAGTGTTTTAAAGATGCTGTTTTGAATTGTAGCTGTGCTTTTACTGCATGTGGAAACACTGAGTAAATAACATATGTTTAAACTTTGGGTTTGGACAGTGTCCCACTGCCTGACTGCCCTAATACAGACAAACAGTTGTTTCTCCCACTCCAGTTGTGCTGGGACCTCAGCTGAGATGGGTTCCAGCTCTCCAGGTTCTCAGTGGGAGATGAATGAGGAACAAAAAGGAGAAAAGGAAAGACCAAAACCACAGTCTATAGTCAGGAAAGAACACTTTGAAACAGGCAAAAGGAAAAAATACATAAATCTTCAGAGTCCATACCATCTACCCCTTCCATCCGGGCACCATCATGTCCCAAATTTTGATCACAAAAACCTGACAACCTGGAATATCCTGACTGGAAATGCAGCTGCTCACCAAGTCCCAAAGCTGGGAGAACTGAACGAAGTAGAATAAAGGTCGTTCTCCAGAGGGCAGTGTGAGATCCCCAGAATACCAAATCAACCTCTCCCACGCCAGCGGCACCACCAGGCTCCCTGAGGGGCCCGGAGCCAGCAGGGCCATTCCAAGCTGGCATTTCCAGCCAGCCCAGCACTGCAAAGCACCCCAGAGCTCTGCTTAACTCCACTCCTGTCAGAGCTCTATTTAACCTTGCAAATGCATCATTAGTGGATAATCAGAGATAAAGACCTGGATGTCCTGCTGAGACAGGCTGCTACTGCCCTTCCTGACTTCTCTGACCACACTTTCCTCCCCTGAGCAGGTGTGAAGTATTGAGATGACATTTAATGGACACTGTCTGACCTGATTTCATGTCTGATGGGATTGATCAGTGCCACATTAACAGGCAGCTCTGTTCCAGTGCCCTGGATACCCCCCTGGATCAGCAGGGTGCACACATTGATGGACACAGGCAGCCCTGTGCTGTGCCAGGGAGTCATTCCCAGCATTTCCCTGCTGCCATGGCACACACAGGGCAGTGCAGCTGGATCTGCAGGGCAGGAACACCCTGCCAGGGGCAGCACAGGCACCCAGCAGCAGCCAAAGGCACCCAGCAGTGGCTGACAGCTGATAAGAGCCTTAATGAATCTGCTCTGGCCATTGATGCCGTTTGCTATCAGGGTGTAGGACACAGTGCAAATATTGAAAATCTGCCAGCATCTGTGACTTGCTGGGAAGCAGAGATGAGGCAGAGGCAAACCCTCTGAAATCCAGGCCTGGTGCACACACGGTGCTCAGACACTCCCACCACCGACTCATTTACCTTCCTCCTCCCCACTGAAATGTCCGAACGAACCTTCCAGTCAGAAATCCCTGATCATTCCTGACTGCCGAAGTCACAAGGACAGACCTGAGGAAAACCGCCTGAGCACTTTTCCATTCTCTTTGTGGAAACATCTGCTGTGAGACAGTGCTGAGCCAGCGCGACAGCTCTGCCGTGCCCCGGGGCTGCTCCGGCTGCATTCCTTTCTCCCACTGCTTTGTGGAACCTCCTGCAGTGAAACACCTCCCCAAAGTGCCAAACCCCAGCTTTCAGCTCAATAGCTGTGCACTATCCCCACCTAGGGAGCTTGTGTCTGACACAGGAAAATAGTTCCGGCATGGCTCACAGCTGAGAGCACCAGCAAGTTTAGTGCTTTTATGGGAAAAGAATCAATCATCCAGAGCATTTCTCTGTGATTCCCTTAGGCTTCTTAGTGTCTGAAGTGATTAATTAATGATTAAGAGGCTGAAAAGACACACACTTGAACTAATGCTGCGAGAAGAAGAACAAATGAAGTGACAGAGGTACACAAAGAGCTGCACAAAAGCTTCACAAGAAAAGATAACTGGAAGTTTTCTTCCTAATGCAAAACCTCAGTGCACAAGACATCTTTTGAATCTTGAGTCTAAAAAGATCCAAAAGAGGTTAGAAGTAAACACTTGAAATATCAGTATATCCAATTTTCTTTTCAGCTGAAATTGTTAGAAGGGATATCAAATACCTGGTCTGGAGAACCAGACAATCACTACCAACAGAAATAATACACAGCTTGTTACAGACAAATTGTCCGTATCAGAATCTTCTGCCTTTTCAGGAAAAACATTTGATAATAATCAGGCAAGGCTGAGACACACTCAGAACTTGATTATTCACATGATAAATCCCGAGTGCTGTGGAAGGGAACAGAAAACAAGAGCAGCTGCTTCTCTCTAGGCAGGAGTTACTGTGCCCAAGCTGCTTCATATCTGTGTTTAACCATGTTCTGCTTTGCTGCAACCAAACTGCAACACTTGATCACCTCTGCTTAAAGAACAAAAAAAAGTTTCCTTAGGTCTCCAGATTCTCAAGCGAAACAGGGAAATATTTCTTTTGTGAAGCTGCACATTTCTGTCCAGAATCCTCTTTCCCATACATGCCACTCAGTAGCAACCCTAATGTCTGGGACTGGGATTAAAATGGAAAGCTTGTGTTTGTAAGTGAGCTGAAAGCAGATAAATCCCAAGCACTAAATACATCACAGGGCTATTTTAAAAATGATTTGGTTCCCACCAGAATTCTGTAGAACACCCAAGCTACAACAGAAAGTTATTTTATCTGGATTTGGGATGGGGGAAAGCACTGGCTCAGTCTGGGTCAGCAGCTGAACCTGCTGCTCCTCGTCCCAGAGGAAGGTGCTGACCCCTCCCCTGGCACAGAGGCTCAGGGACACTGCTGCCCACACCACCAACACTGGACGTGGCTGAAGCACTCCCAAAATGACACAAATCATTACAAAAACAGCCCTGTCTGTAATGGAACACATCATGCAGCCTTTTAGGCAGAGCTGGCAGCAATCCCCCCTGGTAACATTACCAGAGCCATGAACCTGGATTGCAGAGTGCTCCCATCCCTGCTTTGGTGATGAAAGGAACAAATTCACAACGTGTTGGATTTGTGCCTGTAAAATCCAAGTTAAACTAGCAGCAGTAGCATTTCTGCTTTGTCACCCTTTTGACATTCAGAAGCAGCCAAAGATTGATGGCTGGTTCAGTTTCCCCACTGTTTTCCCCATAGCACTGGAATTTCATCCAGCCAGAGAAAGCCTCCACCCTGCCAAGAGCTGGAGTCATTCCTCTGGGGACACTGCAGGTACTCAGCTCTCACTAAAACTCATCTAAGCTCTCAAACAACCACTGGAAAGCCTCTCCCTCTCTTTAAACATTTAACATTTCAGATGGTCACCATCCACTCATGTCACCAACGAGGTGGAACGAAAATTCCAACCCTGTCTTCATGCTGAATTCCAGTGAAATCCACAGAGCTGGATTTCCCACCACTCCGGCAAGGCTGGTGATGGTACAGATGGACACTGACAACACTGACACCTTGGGATGGTGCATCCCAGGTCAGCATCCCCATTATCCACTCTGGAGATGGACAGAGCTCAACCAGAGCCTGAAACCACCCCAAGCCCAGGCAGGGGGGCAGGCAGGGAGGTGGCAGTGATGCCAGCAGCACCCATCCCATGGAGCAGATGTTAAACGGGGCTGACTTCTGCTTCTCTGTGCTCCTGCACGGGCTAAGTTTCCATCTCCCACCTCTCCGTGGTAGAAATTATGGAATAAACTGTCTCGTGGCCAAGAGAAACCAGTTGCAATAGCCTGTGAGAGACCCATTCCCCAGTACTCAGGTTTCACTTCATTTTTCCAGATGGATGCTATAAGGTATTCTGAAAACAGTTGAGAAACCCAAAGGAGGAGAGGCATATAAGGAACCCCCACCCCTCTGAGTCCAGAGCAGGACACCCTGAGCTGAGCCATGCTATACTCCCACAAAGGAAATAAAGGAATTTTTGTTTTTGCTGATAAACTTGCATCATGCAGAGTTGGTAGTGGAAAATGGAAATTGTAATGATCAGTAAGAAAAATAAGAGACTTAAGGGGAAACAATGCTAGTATCATCCTTGTTAGCAAAGTTGGATTTTTTACATCCAAGAGCAAATAACATTCAAAGCAGTTTTATTCCAAAAGGGATCTACTTACTAATGAGGCCTCCTTGAAACAAGTCATCCCCATAACTTTTTTTTTAAACACTCTTCCTAGGAAACATTTTAAATATGTTTTCAGTGTCTACATTTTTTGAATTTCTATTCAAACAGAGCTTTCAAACATTCTTCCCCCAGGCAAAGAACAAAACAAACAAGCCCCCACTGTTCCCATCGCCGCTCGCACTGCTTTCACCGGCGATCACACGCGCACCGGGCTTGCGGGGGCTCCTCCGCCCCCCAGCCCCGCGGGACGGGANTGCGGGACCGCCGGGACCCGGGCACCGGGCCGCGAGCACCGGGACCCCGGCACGGCTCACCTGGGCACGGGTGCAGCCAGCACCGGTACCCTGGGCTCAGTTAACCTGGCACAGGTACCCCGCAGCGGTGAGCCCAGACACGATGCTGGCACCGCCCGTGCCCCGCTGGCCCCAGTGGCGCCCGGACCTGCCCAGCCCCTCGGCCACCCGCGTGTCCCCCCAGTCCCTGCACGGCCAGGCCTGTCCTGCCCTTCGGCTGCCACCATGGAGCCGCCGCTGCCTGCGGCCTTCCCAGGTGAGCAGAGGCCGTGGGACAGGGGTGCCAAGGCACAGCAGCCCGGGAAATGCTCACCAGCAAGCCCAGGGAATGCTCGGAGCTCCCGTAGCCCTGCTGTCCTCTCGCTGCTGCTCCCACGGGAACAGGCGGGTGCTGAGGCTCCGAACAAAGGCGCCCTTCTCTCCCGTGCCGTGGGAGGCTCGGGCCGTGCCCCCGTGCCGGGGCAGTGGGGCCGGGTGAGCCCTCGGAACCGGGTGACAGCAGGAGGTGAAGGCAGAGCAAGCGCTGCGAACCCGCAGCTTCCACACACAGGGTCAATGTCTCTGCCCAGGACNCCGCCCCCCGGCCCCGCGGGACGGGACTCGCTCCCGGGCGGCAGCGCTCCCGCGGAGCCCGGCACAGCCTGGCAGATCCTCCAGATGCCGCAGGAAATGCCCCGGGACAGGACCCGGGTCAGGATCCGGCACCCCGGCCCCCTCCCTCCGTCC
>VZTZ01016862.1:48221-81210 GCA_013400955.1 Drymodes brunneopygia
CTGGGGAGGCAGTGGCAGGGCTGCCCAGCTGGCAGGGAGGCAGTGGCAGTGCTGCCCAGCTGGCAGGGAGGCAGTGGCAGGGCTGCCCAGCTGGCAGTGCTGGGGAGGCAGTGGCAGGGCTGCCCGGCTGGCAGGGAGGCAGTGGCAGTGCTGCCCAGCTGGCAGGGCTGCCCTCAGAGGGCCCAGCCAGAGCGCGGCCGTGCCGCAGTGAACGTGCGGAACTGCCCGTGGTGTGTGGGGAGAGAGCCTGGCCTCAGCCTGACCCTGGGCCTCTTCCCCAGAGCCTGGCACTGCTCAGGAGCCATCCTGGCTGCCTCTAAAGTTGAAAACTAAAGATGCTCTCAAGCAATAATGCATCAGATGCAACATGAAATACTTTTGCTTTCACACATCTCTCATCTTCCTCTGGGGCTGTTCTTGATATTCTTCAGGCACCTCTTTGTTTTTTCCTGCATATGTAGGTGTATTTCCTGTTTGTGTGAATCTGGAGTAGAACATGACCTTCTGCAGTTTGTTACTGAAGTGCTGTTCTGCTGCACTGTGCTCTGTAAGAGTATTTGACAGGAAACCCTTTAATATGTTCTGTACAAAGAGCATCAGCCTTGTCTGTGCAGAGCTGTGTGCTAGCAGTGGGAATTGGTCTGGCTTTCCACTGGTGGTGTGAGAGCTGCTCCAGGGCTTTAAAGTTGTCTTGAATTTGTGGTCTGAGTCCACACTGCTGCTGCTTTGTCTGTCTTGAGGTGGGGAGAAGAACAGGGATGATGGGTGTTGCTGTATTTGGACGCTGACTGCGCTGTTGGCACCTAAATATTTTATAAAAGGCTAAAAGTGTCCTCTCTTGGTTCTTTGCAGAAGAAGTACATATAATCACTTAAGCAGCTGGCTGACAGATGCAAGGAACCTCACCAATCCAAATACTGTAAGTTACTCTTCATTTAGCTTAAAAGCAAGATTGCTTCTCCCTGAGCAAGAGGTGGGAGGTTCAAAGCAGTGCAGTGTTCTCTGCAGGAGCTGCCCCTGTTCTCTGCACTGCTCCTGTCCCCAGGTGCAGAGTGCAGTGATTCACTTCCCTACTGCAGCTGGAGCAAAAGGGCTTCTTCTAAAAGTCTTCTTGTGCCACTCACCTTTCAGGCTCTATTTGAGCAGTTGGAGACAAAATTGGGATGAAATCTGGACCAACCTTGGCTTGTGTTACTCCTTCTTGCTTTGTCAGTAATGAGGTGAATGCTGTCCTTAGGCTGGAATGTAAATTGGATCTCCAGCAAAAGCTGGCCAGGTTTTGTGGAGGAAGATTCTTTGAGGTCTCTCTGCCCATACCACAGAGCTGCTGTTCTTCAGCCTGTTTCTGAATGCCTCTAAAATACTTTAGCACCAAACTGATCAGAAAACTCTGCTGTGATGAAAGAAAAGTTTAAAGATTTTGTCTGAATTAACAGCTGATTAAACAAATCCAAGAAGTGGCTCAGGGTACAAGTCTCGCGAGTAAAAAGTAGCACCACTGCTTTTTAGGATCTCATCTCATGAGAACAGCCTAAGCCTTGGAAGGTGACAGCTGGAGAAGCTGTTCCTGCTTTCCCAGAGTGGGGAATGCTAGAGCAGAGTTCTGAAGGAGCGTGGCTTCTGTGGATAATCTGCTGTGTGTGTTTCCCTTTGGTTTTTTAAAAAGGCTCATTAGTAATGAAGGTGGCAGTGAAAAGGCTCCTAAGCTTTTCCCAGACTAACTTTGTCTCTCCTGACCAGGTGATAATCCTCATAGGAAACAAAGCAGACCTGGAAGCACAGAGGGATGTTACATATGAAGAAGCCAAACAATTTGCTGAAGAAAATGGTGTGTTTTTTTCTCTTGGGCTGGTACATTTCCTACAAGATAGTGATGTTAAAGTGACCCCTCAGCACTGATAGCTGCAAGCTTACACTTCCAGAGTCATGGAATTGTATGTACATGCTCCTGCTGTGCCTCAGGCAGTCTGATAACTGTGCTTAGTTCTAGAAATCAGCTTGTGTTGATGCCTTAACATGGTCACAAAACCTTGTTTAGTACTAAAATAGTGTCTTGCATGTAATGGGAAGGTCATGGGGTGTCTTGACTTTGGGCTGTTGGAGGTATGCTGTGCACTGACTGTTAAACCTCTGTCTCTGAACAGGTTTATTGTTCCTCGAAGCAAGTGCAAAAACGTAAGTGACTTTTGGCTGCAGGAATGGTTCACATTGGTCTGTTTGCTGTGACTTGAAAGTCACTTGGAACTGAGACCTCTGGCTGCATTTCAGGCAAAGGCTGGTTGAATTCAAATGAACTGATTTGGATTTCAGGCCTTACTTGAGTGTGGAGTGTGTTCAGTGGGTAAAGGGTTCCTTCCCCTTGGTGTTCAGAGCTGAAAGTTTGGTCTGTAGGCAATGACCAGTCCCTCCAGTAACTGAGGAATTACCGTGCCACTCTTGGGGCTGGCTCTGTCACTGGGGAGCAGAAAATGTGGCTCCCACTGCCACCTGTCAGAACAGAACTTTGTAACAAAAAGAGCTTTTGATCCATAGTGGTTCCCTTGTGTTTAAGCCTGTCAGAACTGCCCTGTGCATGTGGCTCAATGCCTTGGCTTGGTTTCTCCTCAGTGCTTTGGCACATATCCCATATTCCTGCTGGTGCTGACGGGTTGTAGTGGCCAGGAGGGCATTGCCCTGTCCCGGGGCTGGGCTGTTGGGCTGGAAGAGGATGGGACATTGCCTGCCCAGCTCCCCCTTGAGCAGCACTGCAGCCCCAGTAACTCCTGCTGCTCTCTTGCAGTGGAGAGAACGTGGAGGACGCGTTCCTGGAGGCTGCCAAGAAAATCTACCAGAACATCCAAGACGGAAGCCTGGACCTGAACGCGGCCGAGTCGGGCGTACAGCACAAACCGTCAGCCCCGCAGGGCGGGCGGCTAACGAGCGAACCCCAGCCCCAGAGAGAAGGCTGTGGCTGCTAGTGACCCCTCCGTGGCTCCTCCTGACCCCTCACGTCTGGCTCTAGGGAGTGGTGCTTTTGACCGCTTCCCCATCTTCTGTACATCTTACTGGGTTTAATTAAAACTCTGAGACAAGTTTAACACAGTACTAAACTGCTAAACAACTTTAGATGTAATCAGGTTATCAAAGGCAAGTAGAGTAATAAAACCTCTCCTGCATGGTAAATCTAGAAGTTTTTTTTTTCCTTGATTGTCCTTGTGATAGTGTCACCGATACATAATTTAAACTGAGCACTGATGCTGGACTCCTGATTTTACACTTTCGCAGGGCTTTGTCTTGTATGGTTTATTTTATGGTTCTTTGGCCTTTCTTCCCCACCTCTAACTGTTCGAGCTGTCCGTAGTAAAGGATAAGTTTTTGCTGTGAAATGACTTCCGATGGTAGCGAGGGGCTCTGTAATGATGTGCTTTTGTTGGAAGAATTCCCTGTGGGATGTGCTGGGGTCAGGGTGGCGCAGGGAAGTGATCTGTTCATTCTTGTGCTCAATAGCTTTACGTCATTTTTTTTGCCACTTTTATCCTTTACCTTTGTTAACAGAACGTAAATATGTATAAAATTTGAAGGAACTGAGCTAACAGTTAAATACATCCTGTGTATATGATTTTAATGAAGAAAATGATGCCTGGCATTAGAGCAGTGTGTAAGAACCCCCCGTTTGTACAGTCTGAGCTCTCTGTGCCCCCCTGGCAGCACAGCCCAGCTGTGGCTGTAGCTGCTGGGTGTCACTGGCAGGGTCCCCACGGTTCTGGGGACACAGACATTAACACTAGTGGGGTGTGGCTCTCATCTGCACTGTGCAATGCTCCCCTCTGCACTCAGCAGTGCTCTGCCTGCTTCTCTTTGGCATTCTGGGCTTCAGCCGTGGCCGGGCTCTCGCACACCTCCTGCTTTTGTACCTGTACCTTTGGGAATGGGCAGAGGCTGAACTGGACAGTTGGAACAACATGTGCTCTCTAGGGATTTTTAACTACTCTTGTATTTTTTAACAGTGCTGTGTGAGGGGGTTTTTAAAGGGTTTTGCTTCAAGCGTTCAAGTACATCCTTCCTGGGGTGCCACAGCCTGGCCTGTGTGAGGGGGTGTCACGTGGTGACCCTGCCTGTGGGGGTGTTGCTGCACTGCTGTGGGGTTTTACTGGGGCTCCGTGTGCAGCTTCACCTGGAAAATGTCACATGGTGTAGGAAGGGGGTAAGTGCTTAACCACAATCCAATGTCCCACTTCAGGCTTACTGCAGTGTTTCAAATACAAAGTAGTCTGAAAATCCCTCTCTAGACACTAAAACTCTACAATGTTCAGACTTGTAAGTAACCAGTGGTACCAGAGTATTGTACAGTCAATGTTAAATAAAAGCCAAAACTGGAATGTGCAGACCATAGGATTTGGGTAACTCGTGTGCTGTCCCTTTGTTTTGTCTGGTTAGTCCTTTTTTAACTCCTGTTCCTCAGTAGATGGGTATGTTCAAGATCTCCAGCTCCTGCATCCTGCTTAACCCAAGGCTGCACCAGGGTTTGCCCAGGGACCACGACCTGCTGCTGATGTGAAGTCAGTGTTGTAATGACTACAGCTTGTTGAGGTGCAATACCTGTACTCCCAGAGTAAGTTACAGTAGGTCTTATTGTTTCTGTCACAGAAAGGATCTGTTTGGACTGCTGTACTCCTCATTTGATGTAACAATGCTATTAATCTAAATATTTGTAAATAAAGTACCTGTATCTAGATAAACCTCCCTGGTGTGTGTTACTGCTCTGGCCCCCTGTGCTGAGCGTGGGACCTCTGAGGGGGGACAGCTCCTTGGAGTGCTGGGATTTGTGTTTGGCCTTTACTGTGAGCCTTACTTGGTGCAAACCTCACAGGGTTTCCCAGAGGAATCTGCCAGTGTTTTCCAGAGCTGTTCTCTAAGGGAAGCAGGGCTGGGTGGTGTTTGTTCCCAGTGAACTCTGACAATGGCACAGAAAAATGTTATCTTTAAAGAGGATGAGAAAGGGCAAGACTCAGACTGCTGCCAAAGCCCAGCCCCGGGAAAGGGTGGGGAGGGCTGGGACAGTCACTGCACAGCCACTGGCCTGTGGTGTCCTGGGCCTTGCCCTGCTTCCTGAAGGATTTACAAAGTGGCTTTTCCTCTCCTAAGTAGAGTGAGTTGATTGTGACTTTGTTAAGAAGCCATTATCTGTATCCACCTGGTTCAGCCCAGTGATGCAGCCAAACCTTGGGGGAGAGCAAGAGGTGCTCACCCAGCAGGCAGGAAGAGGGACAAGGACAGAAATGCCAGTGTTGGACACACTCCTGCAAGGAGGAGCCCCAGCACTCATTGCCACTCTCCAGGGCTGGGCCAGGATCAGTGTCCTGGAGAACAGCTTTAAGAATCCTCAACCACCCCGAGATAAAAGCATCAATCACAAGAGTTTATTTTAAGGAAGTATCCAAAATAATTGTATATTAAACCTCTGTGCATTTGGCAACAGATCAGGCCTTGTAACAAGGTTTCTTTAAAGTGGAAACTGGCCACTGCCTGAATACTTAAATAGGAGATTGGTTTGGACATGTTTAAATACACTTTTAAAATAGCTTTTTTTAAAAAAACAAACCAACTTATATAAACCTGTTACTCACTTGTACAAAACCTTCACAGTACAGCCCCTGCAGCATCTGTGTGTAAGTGGTGGCAGAGGCCTTTTCAGACAAGGCTCACCCAGTGAGGTAGGAGAACTCTTCAGAGGTGGCACCTGAGGGCCCCTGTCCAAGCTGTGGATGTGCTTTGGGCTTTTAAAGTGGAGCCACTTTTCAAGTAACATTTTTACCTTAAACTGTTACAAAAGAACACTTTTGTACCAGGCTGGGGTGGAACCAGCTGTACCAGAGGGTCAGCCCCAGGGCTGAACAGTTAAACCAGGAAAGTTCCTGGAAGACCAGGGATGGCAACAATTTATGCAGCATTAACTCCATTTCCCAGGAGAGCTCCCAGCAGCTCTCCCCCAGACTCTCCTGCACAACACACAAACCTAAAGCAGAACAGACACCAGCCCTGGGAATGCTGTCACTGGGAAGGGACAGCGTGGTCTCTGCAGCCACAGCTGCCCTGTGGTCTCTCAGCCTTCCAGCCACTCGTGTCTCTGGGAGGTTGGAACTGGCCTGAAGCCACATCTCACCTCTGGCCTTCACCGAGAGATTCCGTGGGAGCTGGAATGCAGCACTGGTGATCCCAATGCACTTCCCGGGCTGCTGGGGACCTGTAAAAACCCACCAGAACACTGTGAGGAGAGCTCAGCCTTTTCCAAGACATCAGCTACTGCCAGAGCAGGGGTAGGGTGTGATCACCACCTCCAGAAACCCCTGCCCAGCCTTGGAGAGAGGCAGCATGTGGCTGTAACAAACCCCAGGGAGAGAAGAACCATTAAACCCCCCAAATCAGAGCTCTGGTCTGCAGCAGAACATTACCTGAGCTTTGGTTGCATTCAGAGCACTGTGAAGAGATCCCAGGCTGGGGCTGCTGGGCAGGAAGAGGGAATCTGAAGCAGTGCTGCTGATCAGGTCATCCAGCACCTGGAGCTGGCGCTGGAGGCTGTGCAGGCTCCCGGCCGTCTGCCGCTTCCCCTGCAGCAGCACCTCGGCCTGCTTGGCCAGGCAGCGCCGCAGCTGCGCCTGCAACAACACATGGCTGCTCACTCTGGGGCTGGGCACATGGATACACAGCCTGCTCACTCTGGGGCTGGCACACGGCCTGGGCACACAGCCTGGTCATTCTGGGGCTGGGCACATGGGCTGGGCACTTGGGCTGTGCACACAGCCTGGTCACTCTGCGGCTGGGCACTCGGGCTGGGCACATGGGGCTGGGCACACTGGGATGGTCACTCTGGGGCTGGACATATGGGCTGGGCACACCAAGCTGGTCACACTGGGATGGTCACTCTGGGCTGGGCACACCAGGCATGGGCACAGCAACACTGTGTAAAGTCAGCCCTAAAGGCTGGAAGGTTGAGTCTCACCACAAGCAGGGGGCAGTGGGTTTGGGAGTTAGTTTTAACTAAGGTCTGTTTTGATGGCCATGTCCTAACTGAACCTGGACCTTAAAGTGATTGTGGGTGGTGCTGAACTTCTGTCATGTTGCTGATACACCACAGGATGATTTAAATGAGGGACTTGTGTTGGAATACTTCAACATCCAATTAACTGCCAATTAATATTACTCATCTTGCTACGGCCAGGCTTTTACTGTTCCCACCCAAAGCTCCTCTCTCTGGTCATTACAGAGTGGATTTGCCCAAGCTAGAGGAGGATCCCCACTCCCCCAGGTTGTTTAGATCATTTTTTGAAGGGGCCCAAGGGGTGTGAGGGGCACGGATGTGGCACCTTGAGCCGGTCCTCGTGCTGCTGCAGCTTCTCCCGGAGCGCCTCTCCCCGCCACTGCTCATCCTTTGGGAAGAGAAAAGCACACTCAGCCAGCAGGATTAACACAGCACCAGGAACAGCTGCTTGTCCAAAGCATTTTACCAGTAAGAAGAGTCTGGAAATGTTGAACTTTTCTTCCAAGGAGAGGAGCTGTCTGTCAGCAGCAGTAAAGGGAGCAGTCTCTGAGTTATCCCACTCACTCTGCAGACTCCTCTTTCCTTCAAATGATGTTTCCAATTCTTCCAATGGGTCTAGAGAAGATGAGCTTGGAGATTTAAACCCCATCCTAATTTCATTTTCAACCTCCAGGTTAAGCAAGGTTGCTGCACTCTCCGTTTCCCTTTGTCTCTCTTCCAGGTCTTGGGTTTTAACCTGCAGCACAGAACAGTTGGGTTACAAACATCAGTCCTGAGGGCTTTTCCTGCACAACTGAACAAGGCTGTTCTGGACATGGAGCACTGCAGTCAGAAATCCCAAAGCCTCTGACCTGCTGCAGTCCTGGTTCCAACATTAACTCTGCCAGGGAAGCCCCTCAGAAGGCAACAGGCAACTCCAGTTACCAGGACACAACTTGTTAACCCAAACCTGCCACACTCTGACCTTGCAGGGCCTTCCCAAATGCTTTCCAGTTGCCAACAACATTCTTCTCTGTTTTTAAAGGGCTTCAAAACAACTTATAAAGGGTTTATTGAAGGACAAGAAGGAGTCAGGCAAGGTGAATCACTTTTTAAAGTGAGTATCTAAAGAAGAAAAAGCTGGCCCAGGCCAGCACTGGCAAGTTGTTAAACGCCTGCTGAGTAGCTCTGAACATTGCTAACATTTAGTGATTTGCATAAATTACAACTCTGGGTGTAATTCTAATTATGATACCACAGAGGAAGATTCAAAACCATACAAAATGAACTTGTCTGAAGCCATGAAGCCTCAGCCCCTCAGCAGTACCTGGCTCTGGGGGTGGCTGCACCCCTGGGGGGGCTGGCCCAGGTGCTCCCTGAGGCACTCGGCTCGCAGGCAGTGACTGCAGGTGACAGGCTCAGCCCTGGCACTCTGCAAGCTGCCACTTCCATCCTTCTGCTCCTAGGAAAGAGCAGGGAGATGCCTTTACAGGGAGCATCCTCTACAGAACATGAGCTAAGGGAACCCATGATTTCTTCAAGGCAGAAACAGTTTCAAACAGGAGTAACTCGGGTGATGTGCAGCACTGGGAGGGCCAGGGGTGGCTGCCTCAAGTCTGGGCAGGAGGTTGATGCATTACTTTGTTCCTCCAAAGTGGGTGTTCCATCATTCTGCTGTTTAAAATAATCCAAACCCCCAAACTTTCTCCCCTCAGCCAGGACTTACTTGTAGTTTGCTTTCAAGCTCCATCCTTTGCATTTTCTGTGTTTCTCTCAGACTCAAGATTTGTTTCTCTGCTTCTCTCCTCTCTGACACTATCTGACCTTGAAGTTGCTTTAGCTCAGACTTGGAGACTTCCAGTTCTTTCTGAAGACACTGTATTGCTCTGTCTTTTTGTTGTAACTGTAATTCTTTCTCTGAGAGCTGATGTTCTGTAATGAACATTAAAAAAAAATCCTGATTAGCAAAAACTTACCTTGGCCCACTTCATACACAGCAGATATTTTGCAAACACCAAGAACCCAAGCAAGATGAACAGAAATATCTGTTGTGCCATTATCCTCAGCCCCCAGAGATGGAGACAGTTCATTTGGGCAATGACTCTTACTGCTTTTTCTGATGATTTCCTCAAGAGCTGCACACTGGGACTCCTTCTTTTCCAGCTTCCCAAGGTTTTCCTCTGCCAGCCTGACTTTTGCTATTGCCTGCTCCAGTTTCTTGTGTTGGTCTGTTAGCTGCTTCTCCAATAGGATTTCCTGATCCTTCACTTTAGCTGCACATTCTTCCAGTTTCTTCCCTTCATGCTCTGAGTTTTGCTTGAGGCGATGAAGAACCTGCCAGAAACCCCCAACTCTGAGCTTGAACCAGCACCAACTCAGGGAGAACAAAAACCATCACCAAGAGACATCAGAGAAGTAAAAACAGCACAAATTGGAAAGAACTGCAGTCTAACAGTCCCTACTGACAAAAAACGTTGATCAATTTTTCTTGCCTCTCTCATTTCCATGGCAGCTCCCTCAGTTTTCCTTTCCTTTGCTGGAGCTCCTCACCCAACCTGAGCTAATTTGGCCAAACCAGTCTGTGCTGCTGTGATTATTTGTAAACTCACCCCCCAAACTTTCTGGCCTGAATTATTTTTAAGGTCAGGAGGAAGTGAGGCAAGTCAGGGGGCTCATTACCATTTCCTGTTGGGTGAGTTCTGTTTCCTTCTCTTCAATCTTTTTCTGGAGCTGCTGCAGTTGAATCTCCCTCTTCCTGTGCCTCCCCTGGCATTCCTTTCTTTTCCTTAAATACTCTCGGATCTCTTCCTTCAGGGCTGCCTGCTCTCTCAGCAGCTCCTCCTGCTGCCTGGAGTTGTTTTCCAAATCCTGCAATGGGAAACAAAAGCATGTGGCAGGAGGAGCTGGGAAGAGGAAGCAGCCCCAAAGGTTTGTGTTTGAGAGAACAGAGCTGGTCACTGGCACACTCAGGGTTATTTCCACTCAAAGCAGCCATGGAGTGAATTACTCAGAAGGAGCCACCAGATAAAAAGTCAGAAGGTGCTGCTTGGTTGGTTGCTTTGAAATTAATTCCTTCCTAGAAACCAATAAGCCCACTCCCCACTCAGAGAGGAGAAGGCAGTGCAGCAGTCCCTGTTCTCAGCTCTGCAGGGCTCTGATGTTGAGCTGTGCCCACACAAACAGCCCAGGAGCAACAACAGAGTCCCAGAGGGACAGCAAGGACGTGTTTCACTGAAACCAACCTGTTCCACAAGGTGAAGCTGCTGCCTCGAGTCATTCAATTCTCCTTTCAGTGTTTCCAGTTCTTCCTTTTTCCCTAGAAAGGTATTTGGTGACAAGAGATTTTCAATGAGCATTTTGAAATACCAATACACAGAAATGCTCTCTTTTCATGAGCAAAGAGTGAATAACACAAACACAGTTTATGAAATTTCCATCTTTTCAACATGTTGAATTCTTTCTGCCTATGGACATCTGAGCATGCTGAATGTTTAATATCACACAGTTCAGCAAAAGTGCTTCTTTTAACAGAGTTTCACTTAAAATGTATCACAGCTTAAACCCAAAAATAGATCTTTACCTTGAAGGTCCTCCTGGACAGCAACAATCTCTGCATTCAGTGATTTCTTCTGCTTGCTCAGTAGCTCCACCTCCTGCTGCAGGTTCTTAACATCCAATTCCACTTTTTCCATGTTGGACAGTGCAGCTCTGCTGCTGTCTTCAGCAGCAGTCAAGTCTCTGTAAAATGTGAATCATATTCTTGGTTAGTTGGAAATCCTTGGTGAGGACTTAAAAAATGTCACTAAAACCCTCTGAGCCCAAGGGGATGGCACCAGCAGCCAGAGCAAGACAAATGTCCTATTCCAAGATGCAACACTTCATTTTTTGTAACATTTTTCAGGGTACTGCCAGGATATAACAAATGCTGCTGATTTATCAGCTGCACTCCTGAATATTTTTTAAGTCTACTGTGCAAAAACTCCACAGAACACAAGAAAATGCCCATTGTGCATCACTGGGCACCTCAAAGTTAGGGCTGTATTTTTAACTACAACCAACAGACATTCAAACACTTCCCCATCCCTTCTGATCTTTGCAGGAAAAAGACATTCCCCCACCTTTTGGTTTGTGACAACTTCTTCTCCAAACCCCTGGACTCCTCTTCCAGCTTCTCCTTCTCTTTGCTCAGAGCCTCAATGCTGCTCTGCAGAGCTCTCATTTGAGAGCCCAGCTGCTCGTTCTCCTCCTGCCCCTTCCTGAGGAGCTGCTCCTGCCAATCCACCTCCCCTTGCTGACACTGGAACAACCTCTGAATGTTCTCCAGCTTTAACTTCTCCTAGGAAGAACAGGCATGGTGAGCACCACGTTTATATGCTCCAGAAGCAGAACAGGTATTTACATCCTTGGCTGCAGCCAGAGTGATTTGAGTGCATTTAATGGAGGAAAGGGACAACAGAAGGGTCCCAAGTACCCTGGGGACCTGTTTAATGCTAGAGAAGATCCTCCAGCTGAGTTAAACTCTCTTCCAGACTCACTCTTTGCAAGTGAGGACACAGAATCCAGATAAAAATACTCTGGAAGCTCCTAAAAAACCAGCATCCTTCATTCTACATTTCTGTGCTCCCTCTCTCTCACATGCACCAAAAGATCCCATTATTTTAAAGGGCCTAAGCAGACTTAAGACTTTTCTGTGATAAGCTGAAATCAGATTAGAAACTGATTGATTTAAAAGCATCAGGGTTCTGTTACCCAAAGCTTAAGAGAACCACAGATCTCCCAGTTCCTGCATCAGCCACAGAAGCAATTCTTACCTCTAGAATGGCCACCTGGGTCTTTTCCAGCTCATTGACCTTCTGGTCATGTTGTAGTTTCAAACCTTCCAGTTCACTCTTCTCAAGCTCCAGCATTTCCAGCACGTGTTTCAGCTCTAGAGAGGTGAAGGAAACAGCAGTTATTGGATTAGGATGAGGATAACCAAAGAGCTCTGTGTGCTCCTTCCCAGTCTGCACAAAACCCACTGAATCCCAGGACATACCCATCTTATGCTTGGTGATTTGCCCAAGTATTCCTTGAAGAGTTTCCTCCTCCTTTCTGATCTCCTTCTTCATGACCAAAAGCTGTGCTCTCCTCTCATTTATCTGCACATCCAGGTCTTTCCTCTCAACATTAAGCTCTTCCACAAGTACTTTTATTTCCTGTGAGAATGTGTCAGTGTTACAAGGAATAACATTCTTTGCAATTCTAAATTAAGTTTTCCTTTAAGCAGAAGGTCTAAATATTTATGAAATTATTGAACAGTCTCTCATCAGTATTCTGGTTTAACATACAAGAAATACAGAATATTTAGGATAAAGTGTTGCTTGTTGGTGATTCAGAGTAGTAATTCTGCAAAGATTTTGATCTCCAAGTCTTACCACAACACTTTCATTTAAGTGAACAACAGGCCTTAAAATAAAACCAGGCAAGAAGCCCTCACAAAAGAAAATAAATCAAAATTATAATTAGCCCTGTACTTTGTTTTGATTTCAGCAGGGAAGTACAGAATCCTTTCTGTGCAAATGGGGATGGGGACAGACTGGGGCAGCTCTGCTGTGTTTTACACACACTGATCACACTGATTTCCTTCAGCAGCTGCTCCTCAGCAACAGGAAGTCATTCAGAGACTTACATTTAATGTAATTTAGCTCTCAAGGGACCAATTCTGTGAGAATTACTGGAACTGGGGAGTTCTTATTTGTGCATCTCGGCCAAGCTTTCAGTCCCACAGAACCATAAAATTCCATATTCTATCTCTCAGTGGGTTTGGGGATGGCACAAAAAGCAAAATTGATTTTGTGGAAACCTCCTGGAATGTTTGTAGTACTTCAAGTCTTTTGCTACAATGGCTTGAAAACTCATTTGGGAAACTCACCCTTATGTGGCGAAGCTTTTCCTGAGCCTCAGTTTCTCCCTCTCGAAGAGCTTCTTGGAGATCACCTTTCCTTTGGGAAATGCAGTCCTGAAGGCCATGGAGCTCTTCTGTTCTTTGAGTCACCTGCTGCTCCAGGAACAAGAGCTCCTGCTGCTGAGCAGAAATCTACAGTGGAGAAGTTTAACAGAAGAATCAGTGGAAGCTTTTGTTTTAGGAGCTAAACATGAAAAAAAAGCCACATGAAAAGGTGCATCAAAGAGATCACAATTATGAGACAAAGGTCAGTTCCAACCAAATGGATAGCCCAGGGTTAGTAGGCCAAGCCTCACCTGATCTTTCAATGTTTCCAGTTCAGTTTTCTTGCCCTGAACGAGGTTTTCTGCTTCTCTGATGATCTGGAGATGCTGGCCCTCGTTGCCTTCTGCAAGTCGAATATCTCCTTGGAGCTTCTGAAGGCTGAGGATAAAAACAGGAGTCAGAAGAAGTGAGAATGTCTCAGGCAGTGACTCACTGGAGGAGGAGATATTTAACTTCATGCAATTCATGGTAAGTTAGAAGTACTCACCTTTCAGTGAGCATTTCTATCTTCTGGTTTAATGACTGTAACTCAGAGTCTCTTGCAGCCACCATTTTGTTGATTTCCTTCAAAACACCTTCCTGTTCCCTCTTGTGCTGCTCCAAATCCCTCGTATCTGTCTGCAAAAACCTAGAAGAGCATTTGTACCTTTTAATATTAACATTTGAACAGCTCTCCCTCTCCAAATGCAATGCCTTGATACTCAAAGAACCCAGTCCTTGTCCTCACCCCGTGTGACACAAACCCTCAAGAGCTCTCAGGGTACCTGAGGTGCTGAGCTGCTGTCACAAGTTTGGTGGCTGTTTCCTGAGCCCTCTGCTCCAGCTCCTCTGCCTCCATTTCAGCACAGGACAAATGGTGTTTAGCACGATTGTACTTCTGCAGAGTCTCTTTAGTCTGAAACAGAAATTGAAGATTGAGAGAATGCATTGCACCACACACTGCATTTGCTGCTTAAAGGTGAGCTCCTGCCCTGAATATTCCACCTGAGCCTTCTCCCTCTTTCTACCATGAACAACTTTTTCTCCTCTCTCATCCAGAGCAGAAAACCTTCCTCCTCTTCAACAAGAACTAAACCAAGTTCTTTTAGCACAGTTTATCTCACAACTCATTCTCATATAGAAGCATTTTAAGAGGCTCCAGATTACCCATGTGAAAATAAACTGCCTGGACAAAAAAAAACCAACACTCAAATCCTTCTGCCCCCAGGGTTTTGCCTTCACTCACCTTGCCCCGGGTGCTCTCGAGCTCCACCTGAGCCTCTGTGAGGAGCCTGTCAGCCTCCCTGAGCTCAGCCCGGCGTTTCAGGAGAGTCTTCTCTGCACATTCAATCTCCTCTGCAACTCCTTCCTGCTGCTGGAGGGACTTTTCCAGCTGCAGCTCTGCAAGGAGGCTGTCACTGTAGCCATCAATAAAGTCCCTGAAAGGTCAGGATGAAAAACATCGAATTAAAATACAAAGATGCCAAAGATCTGGAAGTCTCCTGAAGTTCTAGAATTGTAAATGAGTTCAAAAGCTGGGAGAAGGTTCAGGTGTTCCCACGTGCTTCCTCTCAGAGCTCTCCATGCACTGCTCCCACCTGTGTGTGCTCCGTTTCTGCTCCGCCTGCCGCAGCTCGGCCACTTCACATTCCAGCTCTTCTCTTTCCTGCTCCAGTTCCTCAACATTGCCATGCAATCTTTCCACCTCCTTTTTGTATTTGTGCTCAGCTGCCTCTGAGCACTTCTCCTTGTATTTCTGAGACTTTAAATAGCACACGGTGTCTTCCAGCCTCGAGACTTCACTCTCCTGCATACAGGGAACAGAACAACACAATCAGGATCTGTTCTCCAGCTGAGGCCTCCTGACACCCAGGAGCAGCCACAGATGGCAAAGACCAGATCCAGGCCCTCCCCAGCAGGGAGCTTTTCCTGACCCATTTGCCACTCAGTTCCCAGAGGTTCCAGCTGCAGCTCTGGCTCTTACCAGCTGCTGGTGCTCAGGCACGTTGCAGTGGAGCACTCCAAGGGGAATGAGGGGCACGGTGAAGTTTGGAGGCAGAGGGCCATAAACCAGCTGGGATCCCACAGGAGCTGGGCCATGGATGATGGATCCAGGGGCAACTGGAGCCCCAGTGGCTGCTGCAGGAGGAGGGGCATAAACCCCCATGCCCTGGGGTGCAGGGGCTCCATCTGGAAGGGCTGTGTAAATAACTGTGCCCGGGGGTGGCACAAAGGGAGGGGCTTCAGGGACTGGAGATCCTGCATTTCCTTCACCATCTTCTTTTGCTCTTCTATCTTTAAAAAAGACAAAACCAAACAAGCTATTTTAAATAATTTTTTCAGTAGAGATGGTCTCCAAATGCACATTTTAAATTCTATGTAATTTACAAAAATGTAACAAACATTGCTTGAACAAAGTTATTCAACAGTAATAGGCATTTCTATTCACTCATGCCCACCAAAAAAACTCTGTGAACTCCAAACAAGCCCATCTTGAGTCTGCTCCTAAACATTCTGAGACTGACACTGACTTACCTCTGCCAGAACTTGCTTTGTGCAGCCTGTTTCTGACTGGTGAATAAACCCAACATCCTTGGCTGGGTGAGTCCTCCCTCCCACAGGGCCTGTCCTGAGCTCCCCCTCTCCTGGCTGGGGATGAGCCAGAGCACCCCAAGCACACTCCAGAGTCTTTGGTGCTCTGGGAAGCAGGGGTTGAAGCCTAGAGAAAAAATACAGCATGTGTTAATCTAGAAATGACAAATCATGGCAAATAAAGCAGTTGTTGTAGACATTCTAATGATTTTTCAGGAACAGGCTACACATATTCTGCTGTCTCTCAGTTCTAAGCATGATGGTGCTTTAAAAGCACTAAATATAATTTAACAATATTGGTTTTAAATTCAGACAAATGGTTTTTTGCAAATGTTTGTCTGTAACATCCCCTTTTAACCCTTACCTAAATGCATTTCCAGCACTGCCCAGTGAATAGCTCTCTCCCAATGTCATGTGCCCTGGATTCCCACCAGCACAGTAAAGGCCTTTACCAGGAACATTTGTGTGTTTTGTTTCAGTATTTCTCCTCCATGCCAGTCAATATTTGTTCTTTAATTTCTCCCAAACCTACTGAATTTACACTGCACTTTCCCCCATCAAAGGACATTCCACAAGGGAAACAATCCATAAAAGGATTTTTATTCCTGACCTGTGATGATGGCAAGTAGTACCAGTATCCCCTTCTTCTCAGGGGCTCTGCTGTGCTGGGGGTGTGATCATTCTGCTGTGAGAGCTCATTTCTGAGGGCTGCAATTTCATCTTGTAAGGTCTCCATTTCATCTTTGTTACCTGCAAGTAAGCACAGTTTTAGAGTCATCTAAGGCAAAAAGTTAAATAAATACTGCATTAAACTTTTCCCTCATTGTTATCCAGTGAAACGGGAACTACATCTAAAAAAATTAATTGCTGAGGGAAACAAACTGAATGTTCTCTACAGTGACAGACATACACAGGAGGTTTGGTGGTTTAGGATTGTGGAAATACAAGTTCACATCCAGGTAACTGCTGCTCCTTTTCCTCACACAGATCTCTGACAATGTCCTAGAGCAGTTTAAATGGGATGCTCAGCACAATCAGTGTTTTCTGAACAGCTGGGAAAAGTGCAAACTAATGAAAACTGGCAGATATCCTGCAGAAACCTGTACAGAAGGATATTCTCAACACTTTATTCTCCAGGTTCTCAGTTCAAACAGTGAGGAATGGGTAATAATAATCTGTATCCCTGTCTATCTGCAAGAAGCAGAGAGAAAAGAGAAATTACCTCTCCCAATATTATCCAACAACCATTTCAAACGGTCAATCTCTGCTTTTTGCTGTTCCACAGCTTCACTTAATTTATTAATTTCCAACTTCTGGGTGTTTGATGCAACAGTTTTCTCACCAGCTTTCACCATTTCCTGCAGAACCTATTTGAAACAGAGGTTTAAATCACAAAAAGCTGCCACACAATGCCACAAAGCTGCTCTTCCCATCCCCTCATATCACTGAGGCTCAGCCACAGCCAGAGAGGAATTTAAGTGAACTGGTGATGGTTTTCCTTAAAACTCAGCTGCTCCAGGCAGTGAGGTTTTCAGTTTATTCTTGGGCAGGTGCCAGGGGAGGGAAGAACATTCTGATTTGGGAAAACTTGAGGGGAAGAGGGCAGGGCAAGAACCTCTAAACATGACATTTTCAGAAACTCACTGGTATTTTATGAAATAACTCAGAGCAAACAACCTACTTGCTCTTCCTTCTCCTTCAGGAGTTGTTGTAGCAATTCTATTTCTGCTTCTGCTCTGGCAAGAGCCTGGGAAGCACGAGCTGCCTCAGCACAGAACCCTTGGGCTTCCTCAAGCTCCTGAAATGGAGATTTTCATTGAGCTGTAATTTGCAGAACATTTCTCAGGCCTGAGATGTGCCATTGTGAAAAGCTGACCATTGAGAAGCACCAGCTCCCAACTGTTCTGGATCTGTGTAAAATACTGTTTCTCCTTTAACTTCACAGTATTAGTGCAGAGGAGATGTTATTACGTAGCCAAAAGTGCTTTGAAAAAGTGTTTCCAGTTTGTGTGAGCACCAACTTTCAATTCTTTCTTTAGATTTTTCTGTCCTACAGAACAATGTATTATCTCTTGTTTGCCTTTCAGTTAATAAGAGATTAAGGATCTTCCCCCTCCCCTCCCCTCCCACAGCAGGAACCTGTCCATACCCAAATTTCCTCACTCCCTGTGAGTTAAATACACTTAATGTACTTCAAACTCTGCCCAAAGCAAGAGCTCCTGTGCAGCTCAGAAGAACAACTCAGATGAACAACTCTGGAGCTCATTGAAAGGACACCAGGACTGCTCCCACTGCAATTAATTAACTCTCCATGCTGATTTACCTCAGCTCTCTCCTGGTTAATCCTGAGCACAGTCCCCTGCAGAGCCCTGAGCTGCTCTGCAGCCATGGAGAGCTCAGTGGCTGCCAGCTTGTCTGAGGTGACCACTGCTCTCTGCAGCTCCTTCAGCTCCTTATCCAGGCTCAGCACCTGCATCTGTGCCCTGGCATCTTCCATTTTTTTCTGAAAGCAGGAAAGCAGACTTTTTACAATGTACTTTCTTTCATCCTCTCCCCCCATCCCATTTTGTATTATTTAGAAAGAAAATCTAAAGCGAGGCAGTAAAAGTGAAGCAATAGAAAGATGTGATATTTAACATTTCTGTTCCTATATGTGTTGTCTTAGGAAGCAAAAGTTCACAAGTTTTTGTTTCTTCTTTCCTGAGCAACCAAACAGTGCACAAAGCTGCCCTCACCCTTTCTTACCTTTTTCTCTAAATCCTCCAGCTGAGCAAGAATTGCCTCTTTTTCTTCATCTGCCTCCTGGAGCTGCTGATCAGCCAGGCCCTGAATCTCTTCCATGCTCTTTATTTTTTCATGTAAACGTTGAATTTCATTCTCTAACTGATTGACCTTGTTCTTATTTTGCTTGTTTTCAGCTTTAACCTGCAAGTAAAATATGGTACAATAAGTAGCCAGAAAATTTTTTCCAACCAAAAGCCACCCTGTTTTAATTATTTAATTAAAGAAATTTCTGGGAAATGCAGTTACCAGCATACTTTGCATCAAAACAGAAAGGAAGGATAACTACTGTGCCACTGTAACTGGAATATTTTAAGAGGAGCCCAGTTATTTTGTCAGTGATCTTTCAAGAAGGTTCACAGCCATATTTTTCTAGTGGTCATTAAAGTCTTTGTTGCCTCTGAGACAGATCATTGACTAAATTCTAATTCATAACATAACCAGGTAAAAATCAGGAATATTATGAATAAAAAAATCAAGTCAGACTCCACTGTTACACAAAGGACAGAGCACAGCACAACTCCATCAAGTGAAACTTGATCCTTCAGCTGCAGGTTACATTTCATGGACCAAACTGAATTTGTCTCACTCTTGCTTTTGCTGTTTGATACGTGCCTGTCTGTATTTCTCCTGGATTTCTTCCAGTTTTTCCTGCTGGGACATCATTTCTTCCTGCAACTGTCTTTGTCCAGCCCATGCTTTCTCTTTTTCCTTCTGAGCATCAGCAAGAATGTCACTGAATTCTTTCTGCAGACTTGCAAGGCTTTTCCCTAAAACATCAGCTGGATTTGGACACCTGAAAGAGAAACAACCCAGGTTCCAAGACAGAAAACAATGATTTTTAATTGTGATGTCAGATACTGAAATCATGAATGACCAATAGTGCAAGTTTAAGCCATGCTGTGTAATTAATTCAGGTTAGGTTGGAAAAGATCTTTATGATCATCAAATCCAACCACTCCCCCAGGAGTGCCAAGGCCACCCCTCACCCACATCCCCAAGTGCCACATCTAAACATTTTTTAAATCCCTCCAGTGCTGCTGACTCCACCACTGCCCTGGCAGCCTGTCCCAACACCTGGCAAGACTTTCAGTGAGGAAAATTTCCCAGATATCCAACCTGAACCTCCCCTGGCACAACTTGAGGCCATTTCCTCTTGTTCTGCCCCTTTCACATCTCCCACTGTTTGTACTTTTATTTTACTCACTTAATCTCTCCAGCTCCTGTCTGAAGCTTTTGCCTGAGCTCATTTATACAGGCCATGACATCCTCAGGATGAATTAAGTTACCAACTGCATGGTTTAGCTGATTCTGGAGGTCTTTAAGTTGTTGTTTTAGGAAATTATTGTCTCCCTAAAGAAAGACAAAAAAGAAAAATCCACACAAATGTAAGCAAACAAATCCACAAGTGACAAAAGCTAGAATTTTTAATACAACAAATACTTCACTTGCAACTGCTTGAACTGTAAAAGCAGCTTGTAATTTTGTTGTTCCTTCTCCTCTGCCAGCTGTGCTTTGGTCTGAGCATTCTCTGACAGTTGTCTTTCCTTTTCAAGTTCATCCCGCAGGGCTGACAGTTCTATCTACAAAACCAGAAAACCTCCAGATTAATACCCCACTCCCAACCCCAACCTGTCACCCAAACACACAACAGATGTAGTTCCTAAAACAGTAACAATATGACAGCAGCTAAAAAAGACCCAACAAAACAACCCCAAGCAAACCATCTGGACCTTGCTTCAAAGCAAAGTTCTAAACCCAGCAAACTGAATCCACCTCCTGTGGGGACACACCTAAACCAGCAGCAGTTTGTGATTCAGCATTGGAGATGAGGTGTCCTGGGGTAGTCAACACCTCTGGCAGCACTAAAGCTCTGTTCTTACCTGGCTAAGCTGTTTCAGTCTTTCAAATTCTTCTTTTTGCTGCTTGGCTTCAGCATCTCTCTCTCTGAGCTGGGCCTCCAGCTCAGCCTCGTAGGCGCTGACCTTCCCCTGAGCATCTCGAAGGGACTCGTTTATCTCTCTCTGCTCCTGCAGGGAACTCTCCAGCATTGCAATTTCCTGGAGTTTAGTATCAATTTTAGAAGGATGTACATGGGAGAGCCAGTATTTAAGAGCACATTGCCTCCCTTCCCTTTAACTCAGGAACTCCATTAGAACTCGAAGGTGGGTGGCACTTCCACCTGCAGGTCAGTGGTGCCACTGACTGCCCAAAATTACACTCAGGTGAGAAAGGTGGAGCTGGAAGTGACAGAATTGTGCCAGGAATTCAGGTTTACACAACACTCAGCAGGGTGCCCAGACAGCTCTGTGCATTGGCTGACAGGACAGATCCAAGCTGCTCACAGACACCCTGGCCAGTGTCAGAGGCTTCACTGGTGCCATTCCCCAGGTGTCACCTGCAAATCCATTTAAATCCATTTGCAAGGTAAAACCTGCATTTCTGAGCCATCTCCCACAAAGCACAGATTTACTGGATGTCTCTTGCAACTAGTTGTAAAGGCCAGATTCTATTCCTGAGGCGTGTGGGCACATCTCATCATGTCACCACATCAGAAATTATTTTGTCCAAGGAATTGTGCTCCCCTAGTCCCAATCTGATGACCAGCTTATATTTTTCAAGTTTATTCTTAGATATCTGAGCTTGGGAACAAAGGTATTAAGCCTTACTTTTCTCATATTTTCTGCATCCATGGCAACCACTTCCAGGTTGTTTTTCTCCTCCTCCAGACCTGCCAATCTTCCCAGCAAAGATTCTTTTTCCTTCTGCAACTTCTTGCACTCCTCATTGGCCTGTTTTGCCTGATGCTTCACACCTTGCAGGTATTCCTGTAAGCCAATGATAATACTCTCCAAATCCCTTTTCAGTGCTTCATTTGTTGCTATTTGACCTGTAAGAATGCCAAATGAATTCGAGGCAGTTAAGAAGACACATTTATTTACCAAACAAACCAAACTGCCTTCCTTCATCATTTCAAATGTTTGCCATTGGAGTATGTAAAAACAAGCACATAGAACTCACCCAGAAAAAAACCTATTTTTAAGGTTAAGATTCCCAAGATTGCTGTGTTCACCTGACCACTGGAAGAGTTTAAAAGAAATTACAGCACTTTGTGCATTCCTGCCCACCTTTCCCAACCAGGTAAAAGTGAGGTGAACACACACAGTTTCCTTCTACATCATTTAAGAATAGTTTTTAATAGGTTTTTTGTACCCATTCTGTATTTCATTTGAGTAAAGATAAACAAAACAATGCTCAATACAAATGTCATGTTGCCCTGAGTACAAGAAATACTTTAAGATGAAAATGAAAGTTTACCATCAGTGAGCTGCTGCTCCAAATCCTTGATTTCCTCAGTTTCCTTTGCAATCCTGGAGAGCATCTCATCCAGGCGAGTCTCCAGCTGCTGGCAGTGTTTGTTCATTATATCAAGGTGCTGCTCTTTACTTGCTTTTTGAGCTTTCATGTGAGCCTGCCAAGTAACAGTTTAAAAGGTAAAACAGGGCATCAACACAGATTTTAAAAAATCAAACCAGGATTTTGTCTCAGTTCTGCAGTGCCTCACTATCAGCAAGGAAAGCCACAAGCTCAGCACACACTGTGGTGCTTTGGGGTTTGATACTTGTTGCTATTTTCCCTCACTCCTGCCCCACAAGGGACCCCAGATAAGCAGCAATCTGTGACTGCCAGCATTGTCTGCAGGCTCCCCCCTGCCCAGGCTGAATAAAGCCTGCATTTATAAATTAGCACTCATGGCTATCTTTCTTCCTGTCTTTACATTTTATTCTACCATTTCCTCTCTCAGTCAAGAACAAACATGATTTCTCCCAGAACCTTTAATCCTGTCATCCTGCATTGCCCTCACAGCAGATGATGCTTCAGAACATGTCAGGTCAGTGCTTGAAGGAAAATACTCTGAACAAACAGCAAGTCAGCCCAACTTTACAGTTACTAAGTAAATATTCTTAAGTGAATCTCATTTTATTAAAATATTTCTGGGAGATACCACACAGCTCACACAGACTTTGGCAAGGACTTCATGCATTCAGTATGAATTAGCTGATTGTTTCAGCTGTTTACAAAAACTTGGTTATCAACAGAATAAACCGTTGTTTCTCACTGGTGTGAAATCGATCAGAAACAACTCAAATGCCAGAAGCTTGGGAAAATGCAGAATTACACTGTCATGACTAACCGCACGTTTTTTCTTACTACTCAAAAAAATAAATCGAGCTAGCAGTAGAAAATTTAAATACGAGTTCTCAGAAAAAAAGAACACTTACAAAGTTGCTTCCATCACAGAAGTAAATAGTTAAACCCAAAGCTTCTTGCTTTTTAAACGGATTAAACCGGAAGTTAACTTAAACATCCCTACCAGCACAGTTCAACTCGTCACCTTGCTAAACACAAACTGCCCTTGCAGCTTTCAAAAGCGAAACATCAACAAGTAAAACCCGAGCCGCCGCTACTGAGCCATCTTGCTGCAGCTGCTGAATGGCACCAAAACCGCAGTTTTAAAAAGAAACAAAAAGCCACAAGTCCCCGACCACTTACAGCTTTGCCTTTGTCTTTTCTTCCTGAGACAGCACTTGCAGAACGCCCCACCCCTGAGCGGGAATTCATTTGAATAAAGCACCGGGGAGCTTCAGCACGGGCAGGAATTGAGCGGAGTCTCCATGGGGGCCGGGGCGGGGGCCGGAGCTGCCGCCCTGGCTGCGCTGCCAGCTCCGTTCCCGTTCCCAGCTCCGTTCCCGTTCCCAGCCCCGTTCCCGTTCCCAGCCCCGTTCCCGGCCGTTGGCCCGGACGGCGCTTCCTGTGTTGTGATTTGAAGCGAGGGGCGGCCGCGGGATGGGCCGGGCCCGCTCCAGCCCCGGGNGCCATTCCCCCGGGAGCCTCCCCGGAATGCGCTCGGCCCTTCTGCCACCGAACAGCCGAGGAAATTCAGTTTAAAAATACAAAAGGAGCTTTTTAAAAAAAGTGTTTGCATGCCTCTGCTGAAAACGGAGCCAAGCATAAAAATACTTTCATTTCTCACTTCATCCAGCTGGCCTGAAAAACTTCCATTTAGAGATACAAGCTTTTAAAAAAAACTATTGAAAATAATTCAGCTTCATTTCAGGCTAATTTCTGTGTTTGCTGTACCTGAACACAGCCAATAACTCAGAAAGAGTCCTGCATCCCTGGAGATCATAAAGTTGGGTGGAAGCTCGAGCTCTCCTTGGCACCCCAGCCCTGGGAGACGTGGCCTGAGGCTTTGCAGATTCTCTCAGGGCTGACAGGACTGGAGGTGACAGCAGAGAAAGGCCATCAGTCCCCACCAAACAGGCTGGGTAAGCACTGCCAGCCACAGATCTTTAAAAACCTTCAAAACTTCAGACTGCACAAAAAGATGTACAAAGGATTTCTTACACAGAAATTGTCTGCAAGGCTCTGCCCAGCGTGTCTGTGCAAAGCATAAAGATTTAATTCTTAACACGCTCTGCAGCACCTGCTGGGAAAATGAGTTGTTCAAGTGTTTTACCAAAGCTGGATAGTTTGGTGGGATTTTTTGACTACAACGATTTTTTTTTAACTTTCAAATTATGACTTTGACAAAGAGCAAAAGAATATCTAACTCCTGAAACAGGCACAAGTGAATGGTCACCTGTTAAAGCTGCCTTTAGATGGTTGCACCATTATATAAAAATTTAAGATTCTGGTTTTACTTACATGTCTTGGATCCCCAGGATTTACAGAACCAAGAGAACTCTGCAAGTCTTCAAGCTCTTTTTGGTTTTTTCCTATTTCTCTTTTCTGTTTCTCTATTTGTTTCTCCAGTTCTAAGGTTTCCTTGCGTAGCTCCTGCAGGATTTGTAACTTTTCATTCAATTGCTGTTCAATTGTTTCCTTGCTGGCCTGGGACATCTGGTGACAGCATGAGGAGGTTGAGTGGGTTGGAAATACACAGATAATCAAGAATATATTTAACATTTAAATAAAGAAGATCCTGGTCACTGATTTTCAGGCAAGTTTAAAAATTAAAAAGAGCAATAATTGATGACAGTTGAAGAAGTGGAAGATGCTGTTTTAGATGGAAGATGCTGATAAATTAATTCTTGACGCCAATTCTGTAGCCACATTGTTTATCAGCTGTACAACTCAACCTGCACAGCAGCTTCTTCCAAGGGTTCTGGGGAAAGTCAGCAATAATCAGCAGCAACACATGGAACAGATGCCATTAACTGCACTACAGATCCAACAGCTGATTTATGAACAAGCTCTCTAAAACCTGTAAGATTTTTCTGATGTCTGACAAATGGATTTCTGTCTGTACAGTGGCCTCTTGATAAGAATGGGGAGAAAAAGTTGTATTTTCTTATATCAACACTGTTTCAAACACCTTCCCCTGCTCCCTTGCTATTCATGGAACAACTTACTTTTTTCTGGGCCAGAGCCTCCTCCAGTTGTTGCAGTTCCCCTGTTACTTTCAACACTTGTTGCTCTGCATTTCCAATTTCACTTTGCAGTTCTTCTAATCTTCTTTGTGCTGCAGACAAAAAAAAACAACAAAAAAACCCACAAAACCCACAATCCCACAAAATTCATTATAATGTTGTGTATAACATGGATACACAGCTCCTGTAAACACAGCACAGCATTAACACAGGGATAATCACAGCTAACACATTCTGGTTTCTCAAAAAGTATGTCCAAAGCTTTTTTAAGAAGTATTACATAGCTAAATTCATGCATTAAATATGAAACCTCTCTAGAATTGTGGTTTTGATGACATATAAATAACGTATAATGATGTCATCCTGAGTTACAGCAATAAGAAACTGTAGCAGTTTTGACACAAAAAATGGATCGAGCCCAATGTTTAACAATCACAGCACTTCCAGCCTTTGACACACAGTTTCTATTCTTATGTCAAGCATGTAACCAGTGGAACAAACCACACTGATACACGTTTTTATTTTTATTTGATAAAAAGTAAGGTTTTACCTGACTTAATCTTTTCTTCCTTCTCTTCCAGTATTTTATCCAGACTTTGGAGATGCGATTCCAGCTGGGGTTTCCTACAGGAGTCATCTTCCTCCTGTTGCATTTTCCCAACCTGCAGCTGCTGAGCTTTGTCAGAGATGTAGCCTTCTCTTATAAACAGATTTCTTTTGTACATGGCCTTGCCAATGTAGGGACTTTCACCAGGTACATTATCAAGTTCAACCTCCTGAAATGCAAGAAGCAGAGTCTCTACCTCAGAACTATGGCTGCAGCCAACTCCTAACATACATTTAACTCTCTTACCAAGCATAAAAAGGAAAACCAACTTGAAATTAGAAGAATTAGAAGAAAACAGATTATACTTGATTTTTTTTCAGCCTTGAAAATTGTTATCTTACAATGGAATTAAAACCAAACCTAACTGGGGTGTGACCAGTTTGTTGCAGATGTCGGGTGGAACTTTTTCTAAGTATATTAAATTTACTTAGATTATATTTAGTCCATTGCATTTTTGCACTTAAGTTTCACACAGTTTTACTAACTTAATCGTAGTCAATGATTACTGATCTTTACTTTTCTTGTGGATTGCATTCTGGCATTTCCACATTTTTATTTGCAAGCACGACAGGGATTGGGCCTTTAACAAAACAGCATCTATTAGATTATAGAAAAACTAACACAGCTTTTATTTTCCAAGTTGAAAAATCAAGGGAAACAGCAATGAAAAGATCCATGACTTAAAAATTATTACCTCTGAGGGAAAATAATTTAAGGGCTCAAATTTTGCATCGATCTTGTAAAAGGCCAGCTCCTGCTCCAGCTCATACTGCTTCTGGCAGGCCCGGGTGAGCTCCACTGTCTTCTGCTTCAGCTGAGAAACCACAAAACCCAGTGAGTGTCCTTCACTGGGGTGTCAGCATTGTCACACACACTGCAGCTCCACAGAGAGCAGGGCACAGCCCTCCATGTGGGAACAAAGCTCACAGCACAGTTTTGGATCAAGAATATCACAAAGGGTAACTTTACAATGGTGACTAAGGGGAGACAAAAGCCCCACAATTAATAGAATACACATTATCACATGAAAGGCCTTTAAAGCTTGTGTACATCAAAGTGACAAGTTTATTTTTAAACCTAATTTAGGATAAAACAATAATTTGGGTATGATCCTTTAGCAAAATCTAGGCCAAAATACCAAATATATTTACTGCCACTAGTGAGCATGAGAACTATTAACACTCACAGTCTGTAACAGAAACAAAATCTCTCAATTGTCAAGAGTACAAAGTCTGTGTATTTTATTTTAGCTTAAACACGTGCTAGATTAGTTTTGAGGTTATTTTTAAGTAAAGGTCCATCATGTGATTTCTTTTTAAATCAACTTTTCACACTGAATACCTGAGGGAGAACATGCAGCACAATTCCAATAGAGAGTGGAAAGCAGAACTGATGGAGGAAAAGAAACAGAGCAGAAAAAGCTTAAAGAAAGATTTCAAAACCTGACAAATGTCATGCAAAAATTAACTCTGTTGTAGAGAAAAGTGGAAAAAACATCAAGAAAATTGTATTCCAAACCACAGTGAATATAAAGCCTCACTGGGACACTTCATAACAGTGTTGCTACTTCAGGGAACGTGCAAATACATCCTAGAAATAAAACCAACCATGCAAGCCAGGGGCACAGTGGGGCTACCTGGAGTGAGGAACAAAGGCTCTGCAGGAAGGGGACTGTGACAAACCCAGACACCAGCTAAAGGAGACAGAAGCCAAGTGTGTCATCCAAAGGAGAAGAGTGGGTTCAAGCTGCAAAGTAATTGCTGCTAAACCTCATTATACTGAAACCTTAATTTTAAAAGCAGACTGCTGGTTAGTGTGTGTGTGTTCAGAGAAACAGCTACAGAAGTACCAGGTACAGAGAGTCTGAAGGATAAAATTTTAGAGGACAAGTCTAAGAGGATAAAATCCACATATTAAGTTCCCATCAGGTGATTCAGAACTGCAGGTCAGTTGGATTTTGCTTGCATTTTATGGCTACCAATGAAAGAGACTGAAATGTAAGACTTTAGGATGATGTGGATGAAATACAATTAAACTGCTGGGCATTACCCAAAATAATAATCAAGGGCTGTTACTGACATACAACTTGTGTGCACATCTTTTGTGAAAGTATCAATCTTCTTCTTTATTGCAGCAGCACCTTAAACTCTGACCAGTGCAGCATATTTAATATATCAGCAATTTAGCAGCTCAGCCTTTCATTAACTGACAAAATTTTAAACAGAAATACATAAATAATTACTAGAAACAAAGAAGTTACTTTAAATCACAAGAGTGATACTGAATGCTGGTTCAATATACTTACTTTTTCCACAGAAAGAGTATTAAAGGTCAATAATCACTCTCTAAAGAGTTGGCAGCGTCTCAGTTATTTTAAAATTAAATTTAAACTCTCACATTGACAACTCTGTGTCCAAAGATTTCCTTAGTGCCACAGATTATCTTACCAGTTCATTTTTGGTGCCCAGGTCCCTCTGTAGCTCTTCAAAGTTTTGTCTCTGCTGCACAGCCTTTTCCTTTAGTGACTTGTTGAGCTCATCCTGATGTTGAAGTTGCTCAAGCACTTTGGACTGGTTAAGTTTCAGGTTCTCCATCTCCTTTGTTGTGTTTTCCAACTCTCTTTCTAATTTTTCTACCTCTTCTGGAAAACAAAATCAGAGAAATGTTCAAATAGAAAAACATTTTCACCCCCAAACTTAGATTTTGTGCCATTCACTTCAGATTTAACAGATTATTACCTAAATTAAACCTCTCCAGAGCTTCCTGCCTGTCATGGTTTGTCACTGGCTGTCCATCCAAGTTTTCCAGTGCTCTCAGGTGGAATATGGTGTACAAGCAGTAGTGAGGCAGACTTGCAACTGGGTTTCCAGCAAGGAACAAAGAGGTCAGATCTTGCAGAGGCTTTAGTTTAGCTATGTCATGGAGCTAAATCAAAGAGAAACAAAACAATGATCAGACATCCTTCTGAGAAGAATTAAACCCCCAGGAGTGAATTTCTGATTATATAGAATGATCTATTTTAGGTCTGTATCAAAGGATTTGTTTTAACCTTTATGCTAAACAATAAGCTTTAAAAACCTACCAAAATACACAGTATTTTTGACTAAAAATCAAATTATTTCCTCTATAAAAAGTGCCACTGCAAAGAGGGTAAATGAAATCAAGCTTTAGCTTGGAAATTTCAAGACACCAAGGCCTGTGGGTCTATAATCTCTGAAAAACTTATGCTTTGCCAAACAGCATAATATAGGTTTGTATCTTCAATACCTGCACAAAAGGAGTTTCCTTGATAAATAACTTTATTAGGCTCCCAAGTGCTGCATTTCACAGCAGACTTTGTGGAAAGACACCCAGCAATTGCTCCCAGTAAGTCAATCAGTGTAAATACCCCAGGTCACTTCATGAACAGACTGCACAATGCCTGTTTCTAACTGCAATCACTTACTGAGGACACTTTATTCTGTTTCAGATTCAGGCTGCGCAGGGATCTCAGCTTCTTCCCTACCCACACAGGAATGTGCTCGATCTCATTCCCTGCCAGGTTCAGCTTCTGGAGGTTCTGCAAATGTTCTATCCCTTCAATTTTGCTGAAAATGAGAAGAAAAACGTAATTTGTCATGAACCACAGCGAATTTAAAGTGAAATTGAGGTATTATGGATAAACTACAACAAAATCTGTCACAATCAATTAACCAAGAGATCAGAAAAACCATTATTTAGTGCCATGGATGATTCAAATGAAATTATACCAATTTACTTACAAGTACTAAATTAAGACCAAAAATCACATCCTGATTTTCTGTCATTGCAGCAAAACCATTACTTTTGCATGTCTTCATCTCAATATGAACATTATTTTCATGTGTGGTAACTCCATTTTAATAGGCAAAATTTGTTCTTTCTCTCCCAAGAATGTAATGGGACAAAGATGAATTAAATAAAAGTTGTTTCGTGGGGGTTTTTATCCCCCATAAGAAGGAAGGATCAACTGTAAACTGACAGCATGAAGAGCTACATTTTTAGTGTTTTCATTAAAACTATTGAGGAAACCATGCTAGGTTTACTTGAGCATTTTCTATGAGAATGTGTGAGGATTAAGTAAACTACAAGTATTATAACAAAATAGAGCAGGATGTGCTCCTGTGACTGTACTATTTTTGGGGTGTATATGAGCTGTACATAATCAAAGTGTGAAAGCAGAGCAGGAGCTAAAAGCTGCTGTGCCCTTTTCAATTCCTGTAGAGAGAGGAAGTTGTGTGAATGAAATGTGTAGAAACTCTGGGGTTTTACTCACTTCCCATTGTAAATGTCTCTACTGAAATGGCAGCTTCCCTGCTGCAAAGACAGCTGTATAATAGTAAAGATCATAATCTTTTTTTTTAAAAATTAAAAGCAATTAAGAGTTTTGCTACTGCATGAACCATTACCCTTCAACACTTTTAAACAAGACACCAGGCTCTCAAAAGGGTTCAAAAACAATTTAGGGAGTTTATGGCCTGCCTGATCAAGCCCATTCAGCTTCCTCTCCTAAAAGAAAAACTTACTATATTACCTGTAATAATAAACAGTAAAAGTTTAATTAATTTTTAATGAACTTAATTGGGTTACTGCCCGCTCTTCATTGTGGTATCTGGAAACTTGCACTTCTGGCTTGGTTTCCAAGGAAAACAAATTAAACCACAGCCATGGTACACTGACAGCACTTCCCAGAACTGTTTCTACTCTAATACCTCAGTGCTCGTGATTTTTAAAAAGATCTCAAGGCCCGTTAGTCTTGACATACAACGGGGAAATTCACCTCAAATGTTCATTCCTGTGAGAGAACACACTTGAACAGGAAAGGAAAATCAGCTTTATTGACCCTGGGCTCTCCAAACCCTGTGGTGTCTCCTCTTACCTGATTTTGTTGCCAGCCAAGTTGAGTTCGCGCAGCTTCAGCAATTTATTCAACTTCTCAATCTTCTCTATTTGGTTGTTACTAAGGTTTAGCACCTCTAGCTTGGAGCACTTTTCCAGATTTTCTATGTACTAAAGAACAGAAAATCTCTTAGCATTTCAGGGTTTGGGTTTTTTTAAAGAGAAAGGCAGTTTGTATTCATGAAAAATACCAAGTATTCTAACATTTTACTAATCACAGTTCATTGTGGTATTCCAAAATCTCACTTTAGGTACAGTCTTCTAGAGTGTTGGAAAACTGGATTTTAAATTTAGAGTGGGCCAGTCTTCATCTACATAAAAAGGAACACGTTATTAAAAAAAAACCACAAAAAAACGCCCCCGAACCAGCACAACACAAAACCTAAAAAATTACCCAAACCAATGTTTTAAATATCATTCTGATGAATCTATTTTTTTTCTTTTGCTCAAGTCCCCATTGCCTTTTTTTTTTTTTGCAGAAGTTGGTTGCAAAACTAGGCTAACAGAATTAGACTGTGCTGTTTACACCCACTTAAAAATAAACCTGTATTAAAAAATAAATCATAATTATTTTAAACTTAGTTTTATTTCCAGTTATTTCCAATAACTCACCTTAAATTTCTTGTCCCCATCCTTTGGGGAGGAAAGATTCAGTGAGCTTATACACGCCAGATTTTGCTGTTTTGACAGACTCTTTATGAGGGATTCAGTTATGTACCTAACCCCTGGGCTAACACCATTATCACCTGAAACTAAATAGAAAAATTACCTTTAGTAGTGAAAGAATTGGTGATTTTTGTATTAGACTTTTTTGTTTACACCGAATACTGAGAAGACATTGAAAATTATCCCCCCTGCAGCATTTACAGGAAGGAGTAAAAATATTATTATTTTCCCCAGATTTCACTACTCTCATTTTCACATTGGTATTCCAAAAAATAAAAGAAAAAAAAAATTAAAGCAATTTTTTCAGGCTTCTTTCCAACAGATCATACATCTTTAATCACACAATTCACAGAACACTGGCTTTTAATGACTGTGGTATGTACTTGGATACCGGTATTCCTTATTATACAATACCTTTCTGAAATTTAAAAGCAGCTCCAACATTTCCTGCTGGAATATCCAGTTGTTGAGGCCTCTGCTCCATGTTTTTGTGAGCAGCTGGAGGTGTCTGCTGGCCAAGACGTGGAGATGTGGCACTAGAGCTGACAGGTGACATTGGCTGTGGGATCCGGGACGCTGATGTCTGTGGTTTTCTACCTGAATATTTCCTTACAGAGCCTTTCATCATGGCCACAAATGCTGGGTATCACACGACAATATCTGCAAGAACAGAAACAAATATCAGCCTGTGCAGAAAGCTAAATCTGAAAGGTTTGCACGGCAACCAAGGTGCTACGGAAGCTGCCAAAAACCACATCACCAGTGGGTGCCAACTTCCAGTTTTCCTGGCATTGGGAAGAATGATTTTGCCTTTATACTCACACCCTTCTACAGCACAGCCCCAGGGACTGGTTGAGCTGCTTTGTGCTTGCAGCTCATCTTCCTCCTGTCCTGCAGGCTGTGGTTTTACACGAAGTCTGGCAGGTCTGGAGATACTCTCAGCTCAGAGTAACAGATCTGGCAGGGACACAAGCAAGGGATTGGACCCCAACTGTTCCCAGAGGGTGAAATCACCCACTCTGCAGTAAGAACAAATGCAAGCAGAAAAAGGTAACCGAGGGGAAAAAAAAAAATTAAGATCAGTCTAGCATTGGCATTCCCAGAGTTTTCCTTTCTGCAAACAGATTGTCCTGTGACTGCCTGGGAAATTCCAGCGAATGTTAACAGAAAGTTCCCTCCGAGATGAACTTATTTCCCCAGGGATAAGTGCAGGAAAATTCATGTACTCCGTGTGACAGAGAGCTTGTAGCAACCATCTCCAAGGGACAGAGCTCTACTAACACCTCCACCCACTGAACAAAGGGCACATTTTAAGACATTCTTTAAGATAGAAATGTCTTCTGTTAGGGGAACACGGAGCTTTGTAAGGGATTACATTGTGCCTTGAGAATATGTTCTTCATTGAGATGGATTTTTTTTTCCAACGAAACTGGAAAGGAAATAAGGACAAGGGAAGGGGGGTAAGAACAAGGGCCACTGTTTTCTATCCATTGCTCGGAAACACAATTCATACAGGATCAGGACAGTGAGACTGAAAGGGGCAGGAGAGGGAGAAAGATGCTGGCGCGCTAACGAAAAGCCACATTGGGGCGTTCCTTCACGTCCCAAGGAGCGCAGTTCGCGGTTTTAACGCTGCTTCCTGAGGACAGCCTGTGGTTTGGCAGTGACAGCCCCGGCAGAGGCGGCGGGGGCCGCCCGGGGATCGGGGCCCCGTGTGCTCCCGGTGCCCCCATCCCGTCCCGGTCCCCGCCGCAGGGCCGGCCCCTCAGGCCTCCCTTTGATTACCTGCGTTGACATGGTAACGCCGCCTCACCGCTCGCCGCCGCGCCACGGGCGGGCAGGGCGGCCTCGGAGCGCTCCCAAAGGATGGCACCGGCTCTCAGCACACCTCTCCGCCGCCTCCTTCCCCGCACCGAGCGATCGCCGCCCGCACCGCCGAGCCCCGGGCGCTGCGGCTCCTTTAAGGGCGCTCCCTGAGGGGCCGCCCCGCCGCCATTTTGTCCGGTCGGCGCGCGCCGCGGCGGCGG
>VZTZ01016862.1:81219-110598 GCA_013400955.1 Drymodes brunneopygia
GGTGCGGCGGAGGGGCGGGGCTTTGCCGAGGCCACGCCCCCGCCGTTCCCGCCTCCGAGGCCCCGCCCCCGGCTCGCCATTTCCCGCCGCGTCCCCTCAGGAGTCGCCCTCAGGGGTTCGTGGTAACTACAGCCCGATTAATTGTATAAACAATAAAACTGTGAGCGATTTTGGTCTATTTAAAGCCCGAGTTGCTGTATAAACAACAAAACCTGCTCTGCTGATTTTTTTCATTATCTGTACTCTACGTGTGTGTCACATCATTAGCATATCAGTGCAAAATTGTGTACAAATTGGTTTTATTCTGTGATTTTGGAAATACACAATTCATTTACAGTTACAAACTCTGTGTGTCTGGTCTAAATCACAGTCATTTTCACTGAGGCGTGTAAATAAATCTCTTTTTAACACTTGGATTGCGTTAGTTCAGCATCTGTATAACTAAGTGTGAAATGCAGGATTGAAAAACCAGTAGGCTGTGTCTATGAAAAATGTGGGGAAGGAGCATAACCAGATTTTAAAAACATTATTTCAGAGCATTGTTTGACTTTCAAAGCATTTCCTGGTGTTCTTCACCATTTGCGCCATCTCATTTACATACCACCCTTATTGGTATTTCATTACAGGTATTTTGGCCACTCAGTAATATTAAGAACACTACATTTTATAAGCTTTTATTCTATTATCGCTTCCCTTCTAGTTCATTACATTTGGTGAGAAGCTGACCTTACTGTAATTTCATTTTATATCGATCAGAAAGCATTTTGTAAAGGCTTTTCCCGTAAAGGTTGACCGCGGTATTTGTTTAAACTTCAGCATTCTTGCACAACTTTATTTAACTTTACATCAACTTATTTGTTGAGGTGCTATCCTGGATATGTCCCACAAAGGTTTTGTCACCAGTGGTTGTTGGTTTTTTTTTTTTGCAAATGTTTGCAAGGTTTTTTGCAAATTTTTTCAATTTTTTTTTTTTCCCAGAACGGTGCACGTTGATCTATTGTGCCCTAATATCTCCATATTGCAGTTTTATTTGTAATGGAAGTGGTCAGAAAGTTGGTGTAATGTGGAATAAAAATTACTAAAAGAAATTTGTAAGGGAAGAGTTATTTCAAAACAACAAAACAATAGTGCTGGTCTAAACACATCCCCACATTGTTTGGTAAAACTCGAACGCTTTTCTCCTTCAGACATAAATTTAAGTCACTTTGATTTTAAAAGAAATATTTCATTAAGGACAAACTGAAACTACTTTTTTGTTTGTTGGAGTTTTTTCTACCTCTGAAAATTATTTTATTAATGCACTTGTCTGGAGGGAAGTGAGGACTGACACAGGATTGCTGTGTGCATATTAAAAATTGAAATCCTGAATAAAAAAATTCCTGAATTTAGCAATTCTGGCTTTCTCAGGAGGGGGCAATGTTTTGGTAAAGAATGATCTGCCATTAATTATTAACTGTGAGTGAAATGTGTCTCCTTAAACAGCAGAGGCTGTTTAACCCACCCTCATTAACATCTCTGGTTTGCTCTTGTCCCAGACACAATGACTATTTTAATATATTTTATCATTTTGCTATTTTCTGGAATGACTTTCAGCCAAGAGAAAACGTAAGTAAAAGCAAATACGGAATTTACTGGAAACGTTACTTGATTGTTGCCCTCTCTTTTTGGGTAAATAAATCCAGAATTTAAGCAGAGCCAATACAAAGGGCACGATCCAAATAGGATTTTAATTAGTGCCTGACAATAACCTGATTATCCTGTTTGCACTAATTGTGTGCACTAACTGAATTACAAAGGGAAGTGAGAAACCCGACAGAAATACAGTTCCATTACCCTTTTATTGCTTTATATTCAATATTAATATGTTTATATTTATATATATTTCATATTATATTGTACAGGTATGTCCTTACAGCACCAAAGATCTTCCGAGCTGGGGCCTCACAGAAAGTTGTAGTTCAAGCTTTTGGTTATGAGGAGGAATTTCCAGTCAAGATTGCCCTAAAAAGCTTCCCAGATAAGCGTGTGGAATATTCATCTGCTCGGATTTCCTTAACTCCAGCCAACAAATTCCAAGATGCTGTAACCTTAACAGTAAGGAATCCAGGCTTTTCTTACAGTCTTTTTATTAGCACATTTAGTGAGAAGTGTTAAAAAAGGTTATGGTGAGTTTTCAGTTGTTTAAACTGGGGAGGGAAGCACCAGTCTTTGGTCTGGAATTAAAATTACGCTGAACAAAATCAGTGTTAAGGAATGATGCTGAAGTTAAACAGGGAATCAAACTGTTTTAGAAATATTACCTTACTTGCATAACTTTAAAAATGAAGACAATAAAGAGAATCAAATCACCAGGATTCATCATGTGCATAAATGGAAATCTGATGATTTATGCTGTTGTAACCTCATCACTGGGCTTTGAACTTTGCTGGATTAGTTCTGGCCATAAATGAAATGCAAAATTTCAGAATGTCCGTAGCTTAATCATCCAGACCATCATCTATCATGTAAGCAAGAATAAATCCTTGTGAGTGTTGATATTTTTATATTTAATGCTACTCAACTACAGGACTATAATTGCTTTTTAGATCCTCTTTTTATCAAGAAATACTATAGGAAAAATACCTGAAAAATATTTGAATAATCTTCAAAAACCTTTATTTCGTCTCTCCCAGGTTCAACCAACAGATTTACCAAGAAGAGATAAATCAGACAAGTATTTGTATTTGGAAGCTGTTTCTCCACATTTTACAAGATTTAAAAAAATTCCTGTTTCCTATGAGAATGGGTTTCTTTTTATTCATACAGACAAGCCAGTTTATACTCCTGATCAGTCAGGTAAATTATGCTGATGTCTCTTGGCTGATATTTAATTTTTAAAGTCTGCTGACTCTGCCAAGGAATTGCTATTTAAATGTCCTTTAAGCTCTTGGTTATGTTGCATTGCCATTGCTGATATTTAATTTTTTAATCAGCAGAATAATACTTTGAACTATTTGATAATACTGGAATCACTTCTCCGTGCCCTCCTCACCCTAAATGACTAATCTGTGGCACAAAGAGTGAAAGATTTTCCTGGGAATTGGTTAAAAATATCAGTGAATTTTTTTGGTTGTTTTGATTTTGGGATTTATTGCCATAATTCTCACAGTGAAAATCAGAGTTTACTCTCTGAATGAGGAACTGCAGCCAGCTCGGAGAGAGACTGTCCTAACTTTTGTGGTGAGTTGTAATTGAATTTAATATTAATATTTTGTAGCTCTAATGACTAATAAAGGTAGGCAGGTAGATAGATGGGAAATCAGGATTGCAATCAATGTTTAATAAAACTCTGAGATGTGTTTGCAGGCACCAGACATCTTTTAAAAGATTTAAAATTGGCTTTGCAAAGTTGGATAGAGGTTTTCAAGTCCCAGATCTCCAGTTGTTACAGAAGAGCAAAAAAATTATCTTTAATATCAGGGAGCAAGGTTTTTGAGGGAATTTTAATAATATATGGGTTTTATACTGTTTGCTTCATTTAAGATATAAAAATAATCTGCATCTACTCTATTTTTTTAGCTTTTAACAATTGGCTAGTTATTACAGTATTTTTTTAGCTATTTTAAGCATCGTTTTGACTTGGTGGAACCAGAGCAAAATCTGTTATCAGAATTTCAGTCTGAGTTGTTTCTACAAATGTTTGTGGTTTTATGCTCTGAAACTCTTAAGAAAAATATGTTATGGCCAGGCTGCCTCTGAAATTACAGGATGAAGATTCCCCTTTTGATAAGAACATTCTGTTAACTGCTCGTTCTTTCCTCTCATCATTTAAAGGATCCTGAAGGAGTAGAAGTGGATATTTTAGAAGAAAAAGATTTTACTGGAATAGTTTCTTTTCCTGACTTCAAGATTCCTCCTAATCCTAAGTAGATTTATTTAATGCTTTTTTTTGGAGGGGGGGAATTATTGACATAATAATGCCTTTTTATAGTGACTGTCATAGAGTGATTTTGCATGGTGGGCATGCCTTGAAACTTGGAGATTTCTAACATTTCATATAGGGTGGAATCATTGTATAAATAGGGACCTTATGGCAGAGTATTCTCCTTAAAGACTAGGTTTTTCATGCTCAATTAAAAAAAAATTAATGACAATTAAAGCTTTCTACTGCAGAGATATAAACAGTGACAAAGACGTGGTGATTTCTTATTTCATATGTGTTTCATACAAATCAGCATTTCCCCAGGAACGTAAAAAAGAAATATCTCTTCAGTTCTCCTTTTAGTCTTGAGAGGGTGCTGAAGCACTGCTGAGATGGCAAAGGATGATTAGCAGGGGCTTGAAAAACTGCTTTATAACTGACTTTATTTTCTGTTTGATTTCAATGAGTGTCAAATAATTAGTGATGTATCAAAAAAATGCTCAAAGTAGGCATTGAACACGTGCAAAAAACTGGTGCAGAATTTAAATAATCTTTTGATTATTACCAGTAATATTAAGCAGTAGTAGTAATTTTTGCCTTCAACATTAATTTTCATCTTAAAAACTGTCTGATTGTTGACATTTCATAGGTATGGAATTTGGAAGGTTAAAGCCAAGTACAAGAAGGATTTTGTGACCTCAGCTGTGGCAAAATTTGAAGTTAAGGAGTATGGTAAGTGAAAGAGTGTGGTAAGATGTGCCTTCACTGTGAACCTGCATTTTTGGTATTTTCATTGACTCAAACCCCTTGAAATGCCACAATTCTTCAGTGTCTGAGCACCTGTGGCTTCATGGATCAAACACCCCCAAGTGACCTTTTTTCTACTCAATTTGCAGCAATGCCAAGCTTTTCCATTGTCATACAGCCAGAGAGTAACTTCATTAGTTCAGATAAATTTGAGAACTTCAGGATTGTTGTGAAAGCCAGGTGAGGAAATTGGGCTTGGAGTTCTGAATATTTTGTATCTCTTCTTCTTCTACCTGAGGAATGATTCTCCTGAGTCCAGAATTTTCCTGTTTGCCTTCCTCAACCAGCCCTTTCATCAGAATCATTTCTGCTCTGTAAGAGATCTGAGTGACCCTTCTTAAAATTCTCCCCAAGTGATTATTTTTCAACAGAAGTGTTTAAAATACACAGACGTTTGTTTTCCATCTCTTGCCTAGGCAATTACTTTTCTTCAAAAACAAATGTTTTGTTGTTGCAGCCACTAAAGCAATCTTAAAAGCATTTATATTGTTTCATTCTCAGCTATTTTTCCAACAAAAAGCTTCCCAGTGCTGATGTGTTCCTTCGTTTTGGAATAATTGAAGAAAGTGAGAAAAGAATGATGCCTCAGGCAATGCATGTAACGAGGGTAAGAAGCAGAAAGTCAAGTTTGTGTAGAACTCACGTTCATAACTCAGGACTGATCCAGTTCCACTGAAGTTTTTCCATTAAATTTGGTGAGAATGGGCCTCAAGTCGTAGTTTGCATCCACAGCTCCCCAGTGTGGACTTTTCCTGTGCAGTGCTGCCATCAGGGGCAGAGAAATGCACTTGGAAATGAAGCTCACAGGCAGCATCTGAGACAATGGCATTTCAATCTGGTGTAATTACTCTCTTGGCCAAGCTGTGTGATTAAAATTTCTGTGGAATAACTTTATTGCTATCTGTCACAGAATAGATGAAGTCAAGTGGAGACGAGCAGATCAAAATGATATTGATTTGTTGTGGGGAGTCTGTTCTCCACTAATTATCCCCTGTCCTCATTTAGTGAAGATCTCTCTGTGTTATCCCCACCTCTTGCTGAGCCTACACACAAACTTTGCAATATGTGCCACTGGTTGATTAATTTAAAACAATTTTAGGGTATAAAGAATTCTTTTTAAAAACATCTCCACCTTTGATTTCCTCTGAAAATAGACAATGAACAGAAACACATTGGATCTGCATATGGTCTATGTATTATTTCTAAATTATTGACTATAAAGTGATGATTTCTGTTTCATTTCCAGATTGAAAATGGAGTTGCTAAGATCAATTTTAACAGTAAGAGAGCAGCAAGTTCTATAGGGTTTGACAGCCTGGAAGCACTGGATGGGTCATATTTATATATTGTGGCATCAGTGTTGGAGTCTACGGGTAAGTTGCTCTTTAATTGAAATTTTTCTTAACACTTCCGCAAATGTGAACAGAATTAAGAAAAAAACCATAAGGATAAGTTTCCTGATACAAGACTTTCTTTAATATTCAGTTCTTCCAAAAACTTGTAAGGGAGAACAGCCCATTCTCACTATAAAGATGGATAGGGATTAAACTTACTTTTGGCTGTTTGTTCCATGGGCTCCTGTGTTTTGTTAGGTGGCCTCAGTGGAGAAGTAGAGTTTGCTGGAGTCAGGTTTGCTGTCTCTCCTTACAAGCTGAGTTTGATTGCCACTCCCCTCTTTGTGAAGCCTGGACTTCCCTACTTCATCAAGGTCAGTTCCCAGGAGCAGGGTGGTTGCACTTTGCAACATGAACCCCATAATGCACAAGCTTTGTTATTTTTTCTCTGTGTCACTCCATGTCTGATAAACACACTTTCATTTCCATTGACTTGTGCATTTTTTGACTGCCTGTTGTAGAATCAGCTGGGCAGCTTGGAAGCTTCTTCCTAAAGAATGTCACTTTTTCTTTATCCTGATGAACAGGTGCAGGTGAAAGACACTGGGGATGATTTTGTTGGAAATGTCCCTGTAACTGTCACTGCAAAATCCTTTACTGAGCAAATGGATGAGACTGAGTTGATAACAGAGGGTTCAGAACCTGGGAGAAGAAAAACAAGCATCAGTGATGGAACAGCTTTGTTTGTTGTTAATATCCCACCAAACAGCAAAATGTTGGAGTTTCAAGTGAGTTAAATTGTTCCATTAAATGAGTTCTTCAAGGGTGTAATTATTTATTTGACAGTAAGGTCTTGAGCTGGCTTCTCTTTTATTAATCCATCTGAACAACACATTGCAGAATGATTGCTTGTTTGCTTGGGTATAATTCTGTACTCAGACTACTCAGACATTTCATTATCTTTCCAGGTAAAAACTGCAGATCCACGTCTTTCAGATGAAAACCAAGCAAGCAAAACCTATGAAGCAAAAGCTTACTCATCCCTGAGTCAGAGTTATCTCTATATTGACTGGGCTTCAAACCACAAAACCCTGGAAGTGGGGGATGTAATAAATATTAATGTGTATCCACGCAGTCACTACATTGATAAAATCCATCACTACAGCTATTTGGTGAGTAGCAGATGTTTCTGCATGAAATATTGAACTGCAATTTAATGTGGATGGTCATGGATGAAAAACCTCAACAGTCAAGAACTCCCCTCAGCATGGAATATTTGCAGCTCAGACAATTGGTCTCTTTCAGATACAATCTGTCAGCTTTACAGGAAAAAAATAACAGTCTCGTGTTTAAATTATATATTGAGTCTATATTTTTTTGAATTCTTATCTGACATTGACTGGGATTGAGGACAAATAGTGTTGGTCTCAAGAGCTATTTCAGAAGGTGAAATGTAGATGAAGGTAAAGAAGTGCAGAGACAGCACTTCTTTTTAGTGGAAGATATAAATTCAAATAATTATTCCGTGTGAAAAATAGACGATATAAAATTTGACTTTTTTATTTTCCATCATTTTTTTAAACTACAGATCACATCAAAAGGGAAGATAGTGAGCTTTGGAACTCAGAAGAGAATTAAGGATTTGGAATATGAGCATCTAACTTTTCAGATAACCCAAGAAATGGTTCCTTCAGCACGTCTCATTGTTTACTACATAGTCATGGGAGAAGGAGCTGCAGAGTTAGTGGCTGATTCAGTCTGGCTGAATGTGGAACAGAAATGTGGGAATAGCCTTGATGTGAGTAGCAAAATAGGCACTGAAATTGCTGGGTGTGCATTCATTTTATGGTCAGATTTTATCTTGGACTTACTTAAGTTCTTTAACACTGAAATTATTGTAGTGTCTCCCTTCAGCTGGATTGATTTCAGAACAATGCGCTTTCAAAATTACCAATATTCGTTTCCAATTTGTAGATTAAGCTGGAGTCAAGCAAAGAGACACTGAAGCCAGCAGAGGTTGTATCCCTCACCATGAGAACCCAGTCCAGTTCCTTTGTTGCTTTGTCATCTGTTGACAAGGCAATATATGGGGTCACAGGAAGCAGGAAGAGAGCAATGGAAAAGGTGAGGTAGCAGCCATGAAAGAAAATCAAGTTGCTCTTTGTTTCATGTCCACATTCAATAACTGATAATGTGTCATGCCCTCAGTCAGCCTGAAAATGGGCAGAAGAGAATTCAAGCCAGAGTGGAAGTCATTGGTTTAAGTCTACAGTTCAAAATTATTGAAAGAATTAGTTTATAATCTTTTGAATTCCAGTAGAAGTAAATTGTGGTTTTAAAGGCAGATCTGAGCTGTCTCATCAGAACTCCACAGACCTGCCCAAAAACAGGTTGCAGTGCTGGAGAGCTCCTTGCTCAAGGAGCCGTGAAGGCTAAGATCTCCTTCTTTCTTTCACAAAGAGCCTGTCCAGGCTGTGTTCTGAGGGTTTTCTGGTAGCATGGCCCGTGTGTTTCTCCTCAGATCCTGCTGCAGCTGGAGAAGAGTGACCTGGGCTGCGGGGCTGGGGGAGGGCGGAACAACATCGCCGTGTTCCGCATGGCCGGGCTCACCTTCCTCACCAATGCCAACGCTGATGACTCACCGGAAAAAGGTACCTGCCTGTGCTTCAGGCAGGGAACTGGGCATTTTCTGAAGTGTTCCATTGTCCTTCTCAGTTATTGTCTTGGGGAGGCATTTACTGATGATTTTTGAGGGGGGGAAAGCGTCTCGTGGATCGGTTACTATAATCAAAATGAAAGTACTTTTGTGTAATTAAAACAGCAAACAGAGGAAGTTTCACTCGTTTGGAATGTGACTGTGTGGAATTATTTTTAAGAGGACAATGCTATTACAAGAAAAGTTTACATTTGTTTGTACTTTTTTCTTCTCTGGACAGGTGAACCTTGCAATGAAGTGTTAAGAACCAAACGGTCTGACTTCAGGGAAAAGATACTCAAACAAGGTGTTAAAAATATTCTTATGTCTATCATTATGAAAAAAATTATCACATGCACTTGGAAGTAAAAACCTCATCTCAAGGAGGCGAATGATTTTATTTTTGTTCCAGTGGCCAAATACCGAGACCCAGAAGTGAAGCAATGCTGCATGGCTGGAGTAAAGGCTTACCCAGTGTCTGAGACCTGCAGGGACAGAGCTCAGAGAATTCGGAGGAACCAAAGGTGCATTTCAGCATTCACAGATTGCTGTGAATTTGCCAACAAGCTGCGGCTGGAAGAGCCAAATAAGCTCCTAATATTGGCCAGAATGCGTGAGTATGAGAGCCCTGGGTGTGCTGCTCCAGCAGAGCAGGGGGACAGGGAGGTGGTGGAATCTGCTAACCCCTCCCTGGTACCTGTCAGGGTTATTCCAGACAGAATTTTACCAACATCCCAAGATTTTGGCTGTGTATCCCTGAAGAGGGGTAGGAGAACAGTTTTTTGTTCTGTGCAGCTCTATTCTGTTCACCCATACTTAGAACAAGCAGAGCAGCAATTAGAGAGTATTAAGAGTAAACTTGAATGCTGGATTTGAATCCTTTGCCCAAGCTCAAGACAGCCAGTGGATAACACCTCAGGAAAGATCAGTGGGAGTGTCAAATTCCTTGTCTTCCATTATCTCCCTATAATTGCTTGTTAACAAGGTGATCTGTCAGGATATTGGACAGGTATTCACATGTGTAAATGGATGAGGTGGAATAAACACAGATTTTTGACTGAGGGTATTCAAATACCTTTTTTCTCGTATCAGAGTTGTTTTTTTCACCTGCTTTATTTATGTTCCTCAGATTTTGAGGCTTTTTTGGAGCTGGATGAGGCTCAAGTTCGTAGCTACTTCCCTGAAAGCTGGCTGTGGGAAGTCCACCAAGTTTCTTCAAGGTACTGCTTTTCTCAAATCAGCTTTATAGAAAGGAAATGGTAAAACTGAGGTAAACTGGGTAACCTTAGTTGTGCTGAGCTGTGTGCTGAAATGGAGTCTCATCCTAAAAAACCATTCCTGCCACGTTCCCTTCCATGCTCCATATGCTGTGTGGTGCCCAGATTGCTGAGCCACTTTTTCTTTCACTTTGGACCTTGCTAAATACCAGCTTCTGTGAAATCAGCTAAAACCAAGTTTATTCAAACAAAAATCCTGAATTGCTCTTTCCTGGCTATGGTCTCAGAGCTTCCCTGAGTCTCTCTGAGAATGTTGCTGGTGATGAGCTGTGCTGTTAACAGATGGTGATTGGTAATGGATAAATGTAAAAATATTTTGAACATAGGTTCAAGACTCTGCCTGTCACCTTGCCTGATTCACTGACCACCTGGGAAATACAAGGTGTTGGCATTTCAGATAGAGGTGGGTACTGCAGCCCAGTTACTTTGCAGCTAAAGAATCAGGAAGCTTTGTAGACCCTCTTGTTGAGTTTGACAATTATGTTCTAAAATGTTCACTTTCTGGTTGATAGACAGGAAAAGAAAACAAAAACATGTATTTTAGGGAAAGTAAATGACTTCGTGTGATGTTGTGAGTATCAGTGGCTGGGAAAACAAAGCCTCTCTTGTGTGTGGCAGTGTCTCATAGTGAGTAAGAAGAAAAAATATTGAGTAACTCTTCCCTGGACAACTTTACATTGTCCTGCTACCTGTAGCTCAGGGACTTGAGATTTACCAGCAGATTTGGTAATCCAAGCAGAGAATTCCTTTGGGAATAAGAAACCAAAAGAACCTGGTGTGTCAGCAGGGGTGTGAGGGGTGGGAGAGAGCAGCTTGGATCAGGAAGCAAAAACCTGGGCACTTCTAAAAAGCTTGGACTGTTCAAAGTACACCCTGAAAAACAATAAATCATCGCTAAAGCATGTCAAGACTTTTTCAAACTTGTTTATCAGAAAGGTGGGTAAGACACTCTGATTTCATGTTTTTAATTCTCTCAGGTATTTGTGTTGCTGCACCTTTGGAAATCCAGGTTATGAAGGAAATCTTCCTGAGCATTTATGTTCCTTATTCCGTGGTGCGAGGGGAGCAAATCGAGTTGAAAGGATCCGTTTATAACCATAAAGCCACTGCAATTAAGGTAATTTATGTTAATGAGTTCTGTGGAAGGATTAGCATAATAAACTAAAAAAGCATTTTTCCTGTGTATATCCAGGATAAACAGATCCTTGGATCAGATTTCTCCAGTCCTTAAGCCAAACAGAGAAGTAGCATTACAGCGATAGAATGCTCAGTACACGATTTCAGCGGCTTTGATATTTCTGTGGTGTCATAACCTGCCATGGAAATGAAACATTAAAAACTTCCCACCTTTCAGTTCTGTGTTAAAATAGCAGCTGGAGATGGAATCTGTACCTTTGGAGATTCTGCAAGTGCTGGATCGAGGGTGCAGAGCTGTAAACTGAAGAATCTGGATGCTGGTTCTTCCTCGGCAGTGACATTCCGGATCCTCCCGCTGGAACTGGGGCTTCACACTGTCAATTTTACACTGCTGAGCCCCAGGAACAGGGAAATTGTAGTGAAAACTTTACGTGTCGTGGTAAGAAAAAAAAACCTAAATATTTTTTAGCCTTTTTTTGGATTTCAAATTGGGTTCTGATGAGTCAATATAGAAATTTTCCTTTATTTTAACAGTTATCACACGCTGTCCTTGAATTCACTGAGGTGTGTGCAGTGGAAAAATGAATAGCTGAGTGTTTGAGCACTCTCATTTTTAAACCTTGATTATAAGAACTGTCAGAAAGATTATATTTTAAAAAGATAGATTAGAACTTTGTAAGCAAGGAGAATGCTTTATTCTTGAAGTTGTTTGGTTTGGATTTTCACTGAAACACAGTTTTTGGTATTTTTTTCCCTCCCTAAGGTTTTATTTAAATCTTTTGTTAAATTTTCTCAAGGATTGTGTGAGCTAGAACATTAAAATTCGTGTGGAACAGCTGTACAAGAGTTAAGTCAAACTCAACTACAGAAAAAGAAGGCAAAAATACTGTGGGTTTAACCTGTTGTTTCAGCTGATATATTTGATTAAGTAAAAATATTTCCATTTTCTACCTCCTCCCTCATAACGATCCCAGCCAGAAGGCATCAAGAAAGAGCTACATGCAGGTTTCACCTTGGATCCACAGGGTGTTTATGGTAAGAGAATTGATGATGTGTCTTTGCATTTTTTTTCCTTTTCTTGACTCTTGATAATCAAGTTTTTCATAATGTGAAAAAATTGGACTTTCTCCTTCTTGAGATATTGTAAGTGTGTCCTTTCCCAAGGATTTTCTGCCTTGGCTGAAGGAAACTTGGATTAATTTCTTAAAGGAATCTTTATATGTGTCTTCTGGTGTGATATGATTGTAAGCTTTCCTCAGCAGGTGCTTTACTAATGGGAATGGAATAAGTTCTCATTTAACCAAAGCAACCACAAAATTTAGGTCCAGATCAGAGTTTTTTTGGTAACAAAAGAAAGATAAAGAGTTTGCACCTGTTCCTTTCCAAAGCTTGATGTTGTTTGCATGCGCACTTGGGAACGTTTCTGCTTTTCAAGTTTTGGTTGCTGAATTCTCAGTTGTAACCTTAAGTCTGTCAAGTGCAGCTGAATCATCTGTTGATTTAGCTTGTGCTGGGTGATATAGATACATAAATACACATCTTCAATTTCAGGTTCAATCAAGAGACGACAAGAATTTCGGTACAAAGTCCCCCTAAATCTGGTCCCTAAAACTCAAATTGACAGAAGCGTCAGCGTGAAAGGTAAATTGAAACTTTTAGTGCTCTGCATATGTACTTTCTATACATATGTATGTGTCCTTTTCCTCCTGTTGTGTATTAATTTAATCTCATTTATTCTTCTTCTTTTGAGAGAAGGCTTTGCAAGTCCCCTTTTTGTGTAGAAATTTAAACATTTCCTAAAGAATTGTCGCTTTTAAGAGTCGGAGTCTGCCCTTGGATTCGCTTTCATGGCCTGTTGTTTAAATCAATTTTGGGGTTTTTCCTTCCACAGGACACCTGATGGGTGAGGTGATTGCCACAGTGCTGAGCCCCAGTGGGCTGCAGATGCTGACCAGCCTGCCCAGGGGCAGTGCAGAGGCCGAGCTCATGAGCATTGCCCCAGTGTTTTACGTGTTCCGCTACCTGGAGGAGTCGGATAACTGGCATTTACTGGGCCCTGAGACCCTGAGGTCAAGGACTCAGATGAGGAGGAAGATGAAAGAAGGTAGAAAAACCTGCTGCTTCTCTTGCTTCAGGGTTAAATTCTGCTGAGTGAGGCGTATCTGAGGGAGCAAGCATAATTCTCATAACTTTCTTTGTGCCTGATGTGTCCCTTAGGAATTGTGAGCATCTTGTCGTTCAGGAATGCTGACTGCTCCTACAGCATGTGGAAGAATGGGCAAGCTAGCACATGGTGAGTTAAGAGGGGTTTGGGGCTGGAAAAAGGCTTATTTCACTCCTTTGCTTTCATATTTTTAGTGAGCACCAGGCAAGAGTGTGATGGTGGATTTAAGCAGTGCTTATAATTCTAAATAATATCTTTTGATTCCTTGCTTTCACTTGCCAAACCTTTTCTTCATGTCCGTAATTCACCCCATGGCAACCCAGATGGGTTTGGGATGTAATGAGTTCGTACCCTGAAACACGGGAATTGATCCTGGTTTAAAATTATTTCAGTAATTATTGCCCATTAGCTCAGTTAAATTTAAAATTAATCTCCATTATGCCTTTGAACCGTGGGAGCGTGTGGGATACAGAATCCTAAAGAGTGCAAATCTGTGAGTGCCCTCTGCAGTGGGGGAGGACCTGCCAATCTAAACAAACAGGATCTGTTTGCTTCCCTTGGCAGGCTGACAGCTTTTGCTTTAAGGATTCTTGGACAAGTTAATCAATACCTTGGTGTTGATCAAATGTCTGTGTGTGATTCCCTTCTGTGGCTGATTGACAACTGTCAGATGCCAGATGGGTCGTTCAATGAATTTTCAAACTACCAACCAGTGAAACTACAGGTATGAAACCCAGACATTTTCTGTGCTTAAGGCAGTAGAAGCTGAAGGCAACTGGAGATAAAGTGTTTTAGCAGTGCAAGGTATTTTAGGCTGAATTTCATAAAAACACCCATTCAAGACAACTTTTCTCTTTATTCTAAATTCATTTAAAGCCCAGCACAATCTTGCAAATCTTTCTGTTTTCCCACATCAAATAGCTGCTTGCCACTTCTTAATATTTAGAAAAAGAATATTTAGGTTCATTCTACAATTTAATAGTCCTGACTTGTGAATAATTTCATGTATTTTGGTTTCTATTTTACAAACGAACTGTTACCTTCCAAAGAGTCAATGTATTTTCAAGTTTAACTAAACTGATAGTTTTTACAGGAATTTCTGTTTGTTTCCATGCCTAAACAGTGCAGAGTTTGTTTATTTTAATTCAACCTTAATTTCTATTTAATTGGTTTTTGTTATTTGATTTTTGTAGGGTACATTACCTCAAGAAGCTAAACAAAAATCTTTGTATCTCACAGCATTTTCTATTATTGGAATTGACAAGTCAATGAAAATATGTCCTACTCAGGTAAACATTATTTTTATTTCTGCCAGCGGGCATGTTCTGGAATTCTAATTTCTTCCCTTTTCTTTGACATTTGTTTAAAAAAATCAAGAGGGATTTTTCAGTTTCACAGATTTATTTGCCTTGTTAGTCTTTTGTCTTTCAAAAAGAGCAAGAAGGGATTTTTGGATTTATTAGATAGTGTAGAAGACAACATCGCATAGTCTTGCTAGAGAAGATGTGTTCCTTTGGGGTCAGTGGGATGGGTGTGAGCTGTAATCTGCCTGTGTTTTCAGAAAATCCACGATGCCAGGAGCAGGGCAGGGGATTATTTGGAGCAGAACTTGCAGCTGGCCCAGAGCCCCTTCACCATGGCCATCACTGCCTACGCCCTGGCCCTGCTGGACCCCAACCAGCGCTCGGCACGGGAGGCCTTCTCTGCCCTCAAGAAGGAGGCCTTTGTCACAGGTACTGCTCAATTCTCACTGCTCCTGGCCAGCCCAGCTCCTCTGCATCACATCTGTGCTCACCACTTTATAGACAGCAGGTTTGTAGTGTAAGATAAGTGGATTTGCATGGCCTGTTAGGTGCAGAGTGAGTTGCTCGCCATGTCCTGGCTCTGAGTGGGCAGTGCCTCACCTGGTGGGGCAGAGCTGCTGCTGTGCTTCCATCTGAACCCTTCCCTCCTCCTGCAGGTGACCCTCCCATCTACAGGTTTTGGAAAGATGCTTTCAGAGCACAGGACCAGCAAACTCCCAGCTCTGTCACTGCACAAATGGTTGAAACCACAGCCTATGCCTTGCTCACTACTTTGCTCAGAGGGGATGAAAGCTATGCCAAGCCCATTATCAAATGGCTCTCTGAAGAACAGAGACATGGGGGAGGATTTTATTCAACTCAGGTGTGCTTTTACATATTTTGTCCTCATTCTTCAAGTACCAAAAGTCTGAAAGGTTTTGCCCCATCCCTGGAAGTTCAAGGCCAGGTAGGATGGAGCTGAGCAGCCTGGTCTAGTGGAAGGTGTCCCTGGAATGAGAGGGGCTTTAAGGTCCCTTCCAACCCAAACCATTCTGTGATTCTGTGATTCCAACATTTTAATAGGATAATACAATGAAATGATGCCAACATCAGAGTCCTGTGTATGGGATTAGGATCAAGTGACTCCATTGCCATGATGTTCTTGGTCTCTGGGAAATCTGATCTCTCTTCATTACTATGAACTGAAATTTTATAAATGGAATCTCTGGAGTTAATTCTTTGTAATTGATTTCTGACAGGACACTATTAATGCCCTTGAGGCCTTGACTGAATATTCCCTTCTTGTCAAACGGCTGAATTTGGACATGGATGTCAAAGTATCCTACAAAAACAATGGACCCCTAAACTTATTTAAACTGACAGAAGACAATTTCGTGGGAAGAACTCTGGCAGTGAGTGAATAATATTGCTTTAAAAAGGGAAACCAGAATCCTTAGCAACTTGGTAAATGATTACTTGAGCTTTGAAATAGCTACTAAAGTAGCTATTTTTTCTTACAACAAGCTGCTAATAATTTGGTATAGGAAACATTTAAAGACTTGGTTTTTCTGCTGTTTTTAATATATTTGAATATTCACTTAAATTTAATATTTCAGCAGAATCTGTTAAATATTTGAAGTGTAAGCAAGACAAGCAGATTGGCTGACCTGAATTGTTGCTAATTGTTGCTAATCTTTATTATTAATGTCTCACTTCTTGTTTCTCACCAATCCTTTAGGCACCTTTGCAAGATGACCTGTATGTGAGCACTGGCAGCAGCACTGGCATAGCCACAGTAAATGTAAGCATGCAACCAGGTTTTTATTTTGGATTTCTCTTTTCTTAATATTGGTGTGGTTTTGCTCAAGAACTCCCCATTTCTTTCTGTGCTGGTAATTTATTTGCTCTGCTTTGCTGGTATTTTTATATTACAATAAACCAGAGCTGTTTGTATTCTTCCCAGTGTGAGTTTTTACAGATTTATGCCAGTTCTGAGGATTGTTTCATGCTGCTTCTGTTCTGATTTATTTGTGTGTGTGCAGGTGAAGACAGTGTATAACACCATTGGTACTTCTGAAGAGTCCTGTAACTTTGAACTGAAGATTGTTCCAAAGAGAGATGATGGTAAAGGGTTAATATAATTTTAAATATTCTACTCAGGTCAGTGAAAGGGAGAGAGGGAAAAAAATGCTGGTTTTCTTATGAGCGTTTTGTATTAAGAAAGAAATAAATTCTGCCACTTTCTAAATGCAAAACTGGAAAAGAAATTGCTGAAAGCTTTTTTTAGCCCTGTGTTAAACTATTGCTTTTTTGTGAATAGGATTAATATCTAATTAATTTCTCTTAGGTGCATTTCTAGTCATTTATGGAAGAGTTTTTACAGTTGGAGGAGTGAGAAGAAAGAAATATGATGGGGAGTGGGAGGGGTTACAGTGAGTTCTAGAAAGTACTGAGAGTTCTAGTCCAGTTTCTACAGGGGTCAGAACCAAACTCTGAGTTTAAATAATATAAACACACAATAAACTACATTAAATCTTAAAGCTGTTCATTTCACCTGAACTGCCAAAGAGGTAGATGTTACTTGTTTGTGGCTAGACAATGAATTCCTATAAAAATAGCCACCAAAACAATACAAATAATTACCTTCCAACTATGCAAATGCTCTGTGAGGGTTTTGGGCTGCTGCTTCTGGAGATTTATGAAATTCCCTGGCTCTGCTTGGTATGAACAGGTCACATAAAAGCAGATGGGGAACCCCTGGGGCGCCTGGAGGCTTGTGCCAAGTAAGTGCAGCTGAGGGGTTTATTTCTTGATAATCCCACCAGCTCTCCTGATCTTTTCTTTCTGTTTCTTCACTGTTATGGACATGTGTGAACAGAGTCACAGCCAAAGGTCATGATCTCTGTGAAGGAATCTTCAAGTTATATTTGTGTTCTTCTGGAACAGAAGCATGAAAAGCCTCTTCATGCATGATATGGGCATAAATCTGCATTGATTCATCTGGGCTATTTTGCTTCATTGTGGGTTTACTGTGGCCTAAATGTTGACAGAATTGTCCTTAGGTTTTTCAAATATCTCTCTTTCATTTCAATGATAATTAACTGATACTGGGTTTAATCTGTTTCAGGTACAGGCCCAGTGCAAGGGAGCCTCGGTCGGGCTCTGCTCATGCTGTGATGGACATTGGGCTGGTCAGTGGAGTGGAAGCCAATCCAGAGGATTTATCTACTGCAAGTATTCAAGAAAGGTTTCTCTCTTCCTGGCTTTGTGTGACAGAGCTGTAACATTTCCTGTTCTTCATCTTTTTTCTGTGCCCTGCAGCTTGCCAGCGGAGTTGATCAGTTGATCGCAGATTACGAGATAAAAGATGGGCACGTTCTCCTGCAGATAGACTCTGTATGTTACCCCTTTCCTGACTGTAAGCACTGCTTTTACTCTTTGCAATCACTTTGCCTCCTTTAGAGCTCCTTGATTCATGTGTCTCTCAAACAGGTGCCAGCTCACAAGTTCCTGTGTGTTGGTTTCCGGATCGGTGAGCTTTTCCGGGTTGGGATGCTGAACCCTGCCACCTTCACTGTCTATGAATATCATGCACCAGGTGTGTTCCAGCTCTTCACATCCTCCTTTGCCTTTTAGCTCTGTGTTCCTCCTGAAGGACAACATTTTTCCATCTTTAACAGATTTTTAATCCATTTTATTTGAAGCTCAGGTGGCGTTTGACTCGCCAAGTTTCAGTGTTGACATCTTGGAGTTTGATTTTCCACATGTATTTGTTATTTCTTTCTGGATCTCCTAGATAAAAGATGCACCATACTTTATAACCCCTATGGAAATGAAAAACTTGTGAGGTTGTGTGAAGGGGATGAATGCAAATGCATGGAAGGTAAGCTTTATTTGAAGATTTTTTCTCATTTCACTTGGTGGGAAAATGCAGGGGGTGCTTTGAACAAAACCACACAGAACATAAGGGAAAAAAATCTTCATAAGACCACAACTGTTTCCTCTCCAAATTTTATAGTTATAAAAAAAAAATTAAAAAGAAGTGTGCAGTGTGATCATGGAAGTCTGACTGGATTAAGTCAGGTGTTTGAGGGCGTTATTTTGTATTTTCAATATTCACTGTTCCAGCATGCAATCCCATACTTATGGTGCTGTTCAGTTAATTACCAGTTAAATATGGTAGAGATCCATGTTTTACCTGGGGACATGTGTGACATTCTCTTACCTCTGCCTTTCTCCTCATAGCTGAGTGTGGTAGAGTCCAGGAGAGACTCGATAGCTCAATAACTGCAGAGAGCAGGAGAGAGGCTGCCTGCCAGAGGGACACTGCTTATGGTAAGGGGGGATTTCACTGCCTCTCTCCCTGCTCTGAAATGTTTGTTTGCTCTCTTTGCTGCTGCTGCAAAACATCTTGTTCATGCTAGAGCTGTAGTGATCAGAAATTCAGTGGGGTTGCCAGTGGCATGGAGTGATGCAGAGAAAGGTGAGTTCTACCCACAGCTTCCCTCACATTGGGTGTGGGTAGAACTTCCCAAAGTTTTCTTCCCCTATAACCGTTGTATTCCCAGAAATCAGTGTTGGAAAGGGACACAAAATTCTCCTTCTGAGCAGCTGTAAGACATTCAGGATGCATGGCAGGAACAAGGAGTAACCAGGTTCTGCTTTGTGTCGTTCTGCAGTTTATAAAGTGAACATCTTATCTCGCAGTGAGGAAGGGTTTTTTGTGAAGTATTCTGCAACTCTGCTGGATCTCTATAAAAGGGGTGAGTGTCCTGTTCTGTGTTTCTGCCCCTGGGAGAAAGGATTTGGAACATTCTTGGGCACTCACTGTCTTACCTGCTGTTCATGGGACTGAAGCTGATGTTCACTCCTTTTCCCTCTGAGTTTACCCATCCCATAAATCCTTAAAATTACTATAATACAAAACTATGTCATGTGCACAAGGCTTTTTTGGCATTCAGATTTAATTGAAAAATCTTTTACAAGAGACATATTTTATACCATCAAGTATTCCTGTTACAGAATCGTGGCAAAGAGCTCCCTTGGCTGTGCAGTACTGTAGAGCATTTTAGTGTTTTCTAACTGAGTTAATGGGAATTCGTTTAGTGAAATTGTCCAATTCTTTATTTATTTTTATTTTTTTTCTTTTACTTCAGGGCAGGCTTTTGCACAGAAAAATAATGAAATAACCTTTGTTAAAAAGAAGACCTGTGCAGATGTTGAATTGAGACCAGGAGAGCAGTATTTGATCATGGGAAAAGAAGCCTTAAAGATAAGCATTGGTTACAGTTTCAAGTAAGTCATTTACCACCAGGACATGCTGAGATTTAATCTTAAAGTGTTTGTAAGTAACAATTCTTGTGTCATATTGATTTAATTTTTAAAGTGTTCAACCCACAGCCCCACAATGTGCTCACTTCAAGCACGGTTATGAACACAGAGCAAGCACTTCCATGTTGTGATTTTTTTTCCTGTTTGACATTTTCCTTCCCAAATCTTAGCAGCAAATGATCATTTTCTGTTATCTTCTTAGATTCCAGTACCCTCTGGACTCCAGCACTTGGATTGAGTGGTGGCCTTCAAACACAGGCTGTGCCTCCTGTCAGGAGTTTCTGAACACAATGGATGATTTTGCTGAAGATCTCCTCATCAGTGGCTGTTGATTCACTTGGACAGTTTTTAAATTAAAAATCCAGATCAAACCTCATTGAAAAGAGGAAAAATCCTCACCTATTTATTAATTCTTTTTAAGCTGAACTCTCATTAATGTCTTGAAAAATGATCTTGGCATGTATTTTATGGCAATGTTGCTACAGCAGAGTAATGTTCAAATATGATTTTTAAGCTTGGACAAGAGAATAACACAGAATAGTGCAAAAGACATTTGAAGTCAAAAGAAATGGATTGTCTGTAAAAACAAACATGAAAAGTCCTGTTTTGTCTTTAAACCCATGACTTATCAGAACATAAATCTATGCAGCCACTTTGTAAGCTCTCTGTGAAAGAAACTTTATTCCTTAGGTTTTCCTTTTGTGCTCTTTTTTTTGAATTCCTGCATTTCCATTCCTGACAGTAACTGATGCTGGTTTTATGCTCTGCTTTCTTGTTTAAAAAAACAAAAAAAACCAAACAAAGTTCTGCAATCATATGTGTGCCTTTCATTATTTGTGTCTTAAGACACAGTTGACTGAATCAACATCTCCTGTAACTTAGGTGGATTAAACCAAATGTTACTTTGCATTTGATCACTGAATTGGGCAGTTAAAAATCTTGCCTTGCCTCCAGGAAAGTGGCAGATGAAGGGCCAATTTTCCTGCTCACAGCTGCTGGCACAAATCAGCTTGGTTCCCAGTAAAACTGAGAGGAGAGTTTGATACGAAGTACAGTTGCACACATTTTTATTTATATTGAAGAGCTGCCCAAAAGCAGCACATCCAAGAACTTTAAAATTACTGTTTTGCCTCTCTCTTAGGAGTATCTCCATCCAGAACATTTAAGATGTGGAAAGAAGATAGTCAGAGATGATGCAATTTTTAATTTTGGCTCTGTGAGTATTTGACTTTATTTTTAATCCTCCAAACTTTCTAAGAAGCACAAGAAGCTCACACTGTGCCCAGTAACAACTGGATATAAATTGAAATTGCAGGGAGAAGCACACAGAAATGCTCAGTGAAGCTGTCTAGACAGGCCACCTGTAAATATTTCTGCCTCTGAGCTGGTGACTGTGTATTGTGAGACCTAATTATCTCTCTAAATGGCAAGGAGCATGCCTTGTTTTCACAGGTGCCTTGTGACATTTAAGTTCTATTGATTTTTAGTGAGCCAGACTCCAAAAAGGCTCCTGGAGACCAGGGGCCTGATTTAAAAAGAACACAAAAATTCTGTTCTTAAATATCAAAATGCAGTCACTGGTTTAAAAAAAATCTTTAATCTTATTTGTTACCTCTGTTTCTATTCAGAATTAACTATCCAATATATCACTGAGATCAGCAAAATATTTGAAATACATGCATTTAAATGGGACCATTTGTACAGATATTTAGCCATGTGTAGGATGGAGGTGTGTGCAGGTACCAGGGTCAGGAAGATTTACCTTCCCCACGTGGCATGGCCTGTGGGAACCCAAAACCACGTGGGGGAAATGTCTATCTGTGTCTTTATTGCTTTCCACGTGCAAATTATGTTGGCAGATTTCCATAGGATGTCATTAGCAGGACAAGAGAAGATGGAAGTGACGTGGGAGTGATTTTAGAACTCAGTGCCACACCAACCTTGGTGCCTCATGGCCAGAGAGTTCTGAGGCACTGAACACCCCCCAGGATTAATCCCAGCCATCATGGAAATTCTTGGAGTAATCACTGCTTAGGTGACTCATCCGTGTTATGAAATGGAAATTATTTCAAAGCACATTCTGTGCTCCCAAGCTCACTGTGGATTCTGGACATCAGAGCGGTGCCTTTCCTCTCCGAACTGCACACAGTGTTTTTCTGTTCCTTGCTTGTTTGTGTCTGTGATGTGCAAGCCTCCAAATGTTCCAGCCTTTGAATCCCCAGCCAGGAGCTGCAGTGCTTCCAGAAAAGCCTGCATTTCCCTGCCCCACTGCTGCAGTTCTCCCCGGGGCCGGGCAGTGGGAGGTGCCTGCTCTGCCCCCGTGCTGATGGGGTGGCCCAGGGAGCTGAGTGCTCCAGCCCCCCTTCATCCCCTTTTTAACAAGAGCATGGATGACTGACCCTGCCTGCACAGAAAATCTCTGAAAGCAGGACCCTCTAAGGGCAATTCAGTAAGTTTGGGCATTATACTTTTATTCCTTTTTTGTGTATTTCCCCTCTGGATAAGGAAACTCAGCAGATGCCATTTGAATGTGATTTTCACTGGATACTCTTGGCAGACCCAAGTTGGTTGAATTCCAGAGATTATCACAAGTCTGAGGGTCAATATTGTGTTATCCTTTAGCTCTTTGAAAAATACCTATTTCTGTACATTTCCAATTTGTGTTTTACTGGTTTTCAGACAGCTGAGCATCACAAAATGAACTAATTTCTCTTTTCATTGCAAGCAGAAATTGATCTCAATGACCCAAGCTGGTGAGTGCCTCGAATAGCCCAAATTCCAGCCTGTTATGCACAGTGACACATGAAACTCACACTTTGGTCTGGGCTGAAAGCTGCTGGGCTGTGCCAAAGGGCTGTGACTAATTTAGGGAGAGAGCCAAAGGGTGCCTTTCTCTGGCCAGTGTTTCCCAAGCAGGGAAGAGGTGATTTTGTGTGTACAGTCTTTCAGGATCTGTCACAAGCCCCAGGTAGCCTTACTCAGCCAAGTGCTCTGTCCAAAATGGTATGGAATTAGGAATATTCAATGATTATAGAAGAGGAATGGTAAATCCCTATTGCAGGTTAATATTATTAATTTTGAATACCTCCATAGTGACTGTCATAATTCTCTCTTGGCTGACCTGAAGACATACATTAAATACCAGGTGGAAGAGAAGAATGCTCCCATGAGCTGGGAGGGTGCAAGTCCAAGTTACCACATCATTTTTGGTTTTGTTGTGATGCTGCACTCTCATCTGAAATGATCTGGAAGAGCAGAAATGTTCATTTCATCACAGTGAGTTTGTTCAGTGCATGTGGGCAATGCAAAGCTAGAATGTCACACCAAAATTCCCTCCTGTCTTTGCACAGCAGTGAGGATGTGCAGGGTAGGGACAGTCTCTCTTCTGAGTTCAGAGGTGGAGCAATAGAAAACCCTCGAGGAAAATCCTCAGTAAGATCCCCTTCAGCTTCAAATCTCTTAATAAACCATCTCAAACACCCATTTCCACCAAGAAAGAGTTGTGGAATCAGCTGGCAGGGATCTCTGGATCCTTTTAGGGAAGGGGTGTGCAAGAGATGAGTGAACAACACATAGTAAGAAAATCCAGTTTTTATTTTGAGTGGAGATTCTTTTGTAATTTTAAAAAAAATCATTGTCTGGGAGCTGCCACTTTGGTGTCCATCCATGATGGGTTGTCTCACTTGACCCTACCTACAAAGGACAATTTTCAGTCTGTGTAAATGGTAATGTTTAGACATGTCTCCCAGCAAAATGTGTTCTTAATCTCCTGCTGAATTCTTACATCAGAACACACAGAAATCTGGCATGGCTGTCAGTTATTTTCCAGTAAAACACCCACCTTATAGGAGTTACATATGCTTTCAATTTCTAGGATATTTAATAATGTTTTCATCTCTAATTAGGAGAAATGTCTGGGTTTGGCTCTTTCATTCTCCTGGGAACGAAGAGTTTGGTTTTGCCAATTGCTGGATCATTACAGAATTCCAGTCCTTGTGTTAAATTTTGCTTTTCAAGTTCTGAATGAACTTGGAATTTGGATGCATGTTTAAGCAGCTACCCATTTCCTGGAAAATACTAAACTGCATTAAACACCACAACTCTCATAAAAAGAACATCCAAGTGTAGAAAACAATAGCAGAGAAATCCAGAGTAAAGCTTGCACTGTTCAGCCCTTCATTTTCTATCCCAGGAAATATTTCTTACACACAGGGTTTTTTTTTTTAAAATAGTTATATTTACCCACATTCGTAGCTAGAAGTCACGAAATGCAGATTATTCCTAAGGTGCTGTGGCTCAGACTGTACTTCCTTTGTTTATTTGCTACTTGACAACTAAAAGGAACAATTTCTTTTGCAAGCAAAGTAAACAAAAAGTTATATTTGTCGCACTTTAAATCAGCTGGGATATTAAACCCCCAAAACTGGGGTTTGTAGTGGAAAATCTATTTTCTCTCAACAGCAGCAGCCCCACTGGTGCCAGTTTAAAGGACTCCAGAGCACACAGAGCTTCAGAGCTGGGTTTAGTGCTCTGACATGGACTTGAATTGTCCAATTTGGCTTTACAAGAGGAGCCCCCACCAGCACAATCCTTCCCTGCAGTTTGTGCCATGAGGGGCACATCCCCATCTAGAACAAATCAGTGTCGTTTAAATTATTTTGGAGGAGCTACTCTTGACACCTACATCTGCTGATACAGGATTTCTTCCATTGCAGCTCAGAAAGCCGATGGGAAAATTGCTCTCCAAGGAGGGGATGCATCAGGAGCACCTCCCCCATCCCCACTGGAGGAGATTCAGGTTGCACTGTGCCAGTCTGTACCTGCTGAAAGGTGATTTGCAATGTACACACACGAACTGAGGTGTTGGTGACAGATTGGGCCTAACTGGCAGCTGGGACTGAAGTCATTCCTCTGCTGCATGGCTGAGCTGCCTGTCTCTGCCAGGCTCTGATTAGCCAGGTTTCCTTCATTATTTACAAAAAGCAATATGCCATAAAAATGTCATTTCCACTGCCTAAATCATAAAATTTTCCATTAAAACCTTCTGCCGTAAGGTCCCAGAGAATATTCATCCCCAGGCTCTGACAGGGAGGTAGAAATGGGCATTCATTTCCAGCAGCAGTGAATTCCAACAGTTTGGAGTCACCAATTCATGTATAATATTAAAGGGTGGGCTTTTTCCTAAGCTTCTGTTTTGGTCAGGAATCTCAAAAACAAGGTAGGATCAAAAGCTTCCTGTGGAACCATGAGGGATCAAATTAATCTGTGACATGATTTAGCAGGATTTCATTTGTTTATGCCAGAAATTGGGGGGATGTATCTAAACCTGCTCCTGTGTATCCCTGCCCCGTGTCCCTGCTGATCCTGCCAATCCCCATCCCCACTTCTGAACTGGGATTAGTCCCAGCCCAGAAACACTTCCCAGGGCAGTCCCTGGGCTTTGAAACAAGATACTCATGTTAGGAAAATCTGTTAGATGTCACTTTAGAGATTTAGGAAATGCTGCATTTCCTTTAGTCCATATCTTGCCCCGAGGAAACCCAAGCTTTGCTTGTGAATCCTCACCACAATTCCTGCTGCCCTCCAAAGCCCAGTTGTGTTGTGCTTTCCTCCAGGCTCCCAGTGCTCCTGACCCTGGGCAGATGGGAGCCTTCCCTGTGTGCCTCCCTCCCTGCCTTTGGGGGTTCAGCTTTGGGGCTTTGGGGTTTCCAGTTTGTGATTCAGGTGTTGGACGTGGAGCTGCAAGTTTTGTTTCCTTGGCTGGATGCCAAGGACGCTGCTGGGAACATGTCTGGGATTTGGGGCTTTTGGAGTCCCATCCCTGGCACAGCTGCCAAGGGGTTTGGCCTCATGAGAGGGCTCTTTTTATTCAGGGGTTTAAACACTTGCCTGCTTTCCCCTGTTCAGATATAGACCTGTTACTCTTTTACCTGCTTTCCCCACTCCCAACTTTACTTTTTCATTCAGGTTCCTCCTATGCTTAAAATTTATTTTCCTTTCTCCTTGAGATTCCTCCTTAAAAACACCTTGGCTTGTGAACATTCAGGAGTTTTCCTTCTTATTGCAGCAGTGTTTTGGTGAGGGTTTTGTTTTTTCTTTATAACACCTATAAAGAGAATTTTGTTTTCCCCTTGTGAAACCTCAGATAACACTTGGAACTTCTGTGTACCCTGGGTGTGTTGCCCATAAAGCACAGGTACAAATAGACATGTCAGTGGTGGTGTGGAAATTACTCAGGATTATGAATCACACTGAAAAACAGTGTTGGGAAGCTGAGCCTGATGCTATTAGTCATTCTACAATGGCAAAGGGAATTATGGGCTCAGTGGAAGAGAGATGCAAGTTAGTGCAGAGTCAGTCTCTTTCTGCTTCTGTCATGTGGAAAACATCTTCTAAACATCTTTTTTTTTAACTGTTATTAGCAAAATGAGCAGCTTCTGAAAGGGTTAAAGGAGATTTGCCATAACCCTCACTCTCCCCTCAGTTCTTGTCATTTATGAGAATTAATGAAGACATTAAATAAATCTGATGTTTCCTTTTTCTGTTTCCACTAATTAGTCCCAGTCAATCAGTAGAATATCCACATTTCCCCAGCTGCTTTAGAGTCAAAAGATCCTGAATCTGAGCTTGTTTTTTCATGTCACATCCAGAGCTTTGGGAGAGTGTCCTGGCAGGCTTCCCCGTGGGCACAGCTCCCATTCCCAGCCTTCTCTCCAAAGCATTAGGAATGGAAAGAAGCAGCTCAGAATTTTCCAGCTTAGCTCAGGCTCTGCGGACGTTAAGAGAAACAGAAGCACAACCACAGGAACAGCAAAACCCTTCATGTGGCCAGGCTGCAGCAGAGAGCTGAGCTCCAGCTGGGGGAACTGGCACCAACTGGTCCATGCTGGGCTCACACAGTGCAGCCCACGTTGGTTCTGCTGGGGGGGGACAATGACTGAGGCACGAGACCACCAGGAAACTCCTTCTTGTAAGGAAGATCTGCCTGGTGGCCTAAATCACAGAATGCCAGCCTCAGAAAAGCTCTCAGTGAGTTGCTCTGAAATGCTCTTGCTTGTGGGAAACCATCAAGGCCACTGTGACAGAGAGAAACACTTTCATTTTCTCTCTCCTCTTCAGGGTGACTCCTTGGCTTGGGCTTGTGGAAACTGCTTTAGTGAGTGACTGAAATAAGGCACACAGATATTANGAGCATCTGTTCTTTGGGGGGAAAAATTCCTGGGATAATGCTATCTTACAGAGGATGTGATCTGGGAAAAATCCTGAGGCTGAGCAGGGATGAGGAAAATAAAATTGATTCCTGATGTCTCTCTCAGGGTTACAGTCCAGCTCTTATGAAGCTTAGTGGGAAATTTTCCTTCTCTTGTAATGAGAGCTGGGCTGCTCCTGGGGGTGTCACCATAACAAAGCAGAGCTACAACTGGTCCTAGGCACAGACAGATCAAACTGAAACATGTAAAAAAAAATTATTACAAACAAGAGATTGAATTGTGGCAAAGCTGTCGAGTTTGCTGAGGGTAACAATCAGATTTAATGATTCTTCTTTTTCTAATCTTGAATTGATGGAACCTCACAGACACTCTTTTCCATTCAGAAAATAAGTAATAATGTGGGAGTTACAGAATTCCTTCATATCAGAGCTCTGAACAGGCAGGGATCTTGATTTGAAGCACACAGCTCCAGATCCTAGAAGTACTGAATCTCATGGGGATTGGATTTGTTCTTACTAGCAAATTTTCCTTCCCATGTTTTACCCATTTTTCAGGTTTTCCTAGAACAAGTGCACATTTCCAGCTAATTTGTACTAATTGAAAATGATGTTTTCATAGAATGAGACATCCCTGTCTTAAACACCTCTCTGGAATGCAATTCTCATTTTGACAACAGTCTTTAAAACCCAGAGCATCTGAGCCTAAATTCCATTTCAAGTGTCCTATGAAATCTGTAGCATTACAAGTCTCAAGACCTCGGTTTATTTTTAAAAGGTAATATTAAATGTGTTAATATATTCCCTCATGCACTTTTTCCCTAGGATATGAAATGGTCATTCCCTTGAAATAGTGACACAGTGCCCTGCAATGCTGAGCACTGCTGGAATGGCTCTACAGTCAAGTTAAGCTTCAAATTTTAATCTCTCTCTGAGCCACATCCTGTTTTCAGTTAACTGATCTCATATGGGGGAAATTCACCACAGGAAATCTCTCTAGTTTGGAAAGTACCAAAACCTTATCTTTAGTTTCTTTGTGTAATTCAGCGCCTTTGGAGACAGAGGTGTGATAGAATCACTGACACTTTCAAGAAGTCTCAGAGGCAGGAGGAAAGGAGCGAGTTAAGGGCACAGGAAGAGGTGGAGCTGCCACTTCATCCCTAAACCTGACCCCGTGGTGTGACACTGATCATTCTAAAATTAACACTACACCTCTTTATATCCCCAAAGTTTACAGAACCACATCCAAAAGCCTTTTCGTTTCTGAAAGAGATTTTAACCCACACCCTGGCAGAGACTTCCTGGGCCAAATTTACTTTAAATGAATTTTAACAACCCAAATAAGAGCGAATGGGTTGGGCCGAGGCCTCGCTGGGGCTGTATCACACTTTCCTCATAGCTTTGAGGTCATACCCAGCCCTGATGACTCTGAACCACAGATCTGGATCTACATCAGCTGCAGATGTGCTGCAGGTCAGCACAGGGAGGAAGGAACTGAGGTGTCTGTCGTGTCTGGCTGTGCACAGCCAGCACGGGAAGGTGCCAGACTTGGGGCAGACACTGCTGCACAATAAATCCCTCAGCAGCCCCCACACACCCACGGGTACCTGCAGCTGGTGGCTGCTGCCAGCAATTAACAGCCAGTGAAAGCACCTCTGCTTTTTATTTTTAATTCTGAGCAGGGACTCACCCCCAGGGATGTTCCCCACAGATTTGCATGTACAGCTCTTCTTCTGACTGAATCCTCTGTCACAACTAGGGAGGGTGGCAGCACAGTGATTTGTGTCAGGGCTGAAGGGGACCTTCTGCTGATAATGAAACTTCGCTTTGTAGAATCTGTACTGCACTCTAAGAAGGCTTTGCAGACATTTCTGAACTCTTGTGTTACCCCCGAGCTGCGTTGGAGGGTGAGGCACAGCGGGGCTTCCCCGGCGAGGTTTCCCGGAGGCTCCAGAGGGAGTCGGGGCTCCCTTGCGGGATTTGGGGCAGGGGCTGCCCCGAGCCCCCCGGGCCGTGCAGGGGATGTTGGAGCTGTGACCGCGCCCTGGGCAGGCAGCGCTTTCTGTCTGAGTCCCCGGGCACCATGGCAGAGCCCGCACCCCTCCGCTTTCAGGAACCGGCCACCAGACTGTGCATCCCAGCTGGCCCGGGGGAAATCGCTCCGCGGGGCCTTTCCTCGCCCAATTCCCCGAGCCCGCAGCCCGGGACAGCGCCGGTGCCCCGAGCAGGGGAAGCCCCGCTCC
>VZTZ01016862.1:110749-127259 GCA_013400955.1 Drymodes brunneopygia
GGGGCAGCCGGGGGAGCGGTGGGAGCGATGGGCGGCTCGGCTGCCCCGGCCTCTCCGGCCCGCTTCCATTCCGTTTGTGTTAGCGGGTTAATTCAGCGCTCTGGCAGGTTTGCAGCCCCTGCGGTCACTGCAGAGCTCCCGCTCAGGTGCCTGCCGAGGTTGGGAATTGCCCAAGCCAGGCCACGGGAAGCGCTGGTTGTTCCAAGAGCAGAGTTGAACCCCAGGCTGTGCCCTGCCCACCCTCACGGCAGCCTCACCGCCAGCCCGGCCTGCCCACGGCAGCCCGCATTCATTTATTTTCGGATTTCTCAGTCAGCGTGACTATTGGTAATACTGAGATAGGTTATGGTGTGGTGTGTCAGTACTGTTACGGGGAAAAATAGCTTTATAAAGGCATTATTATGCTCAAACTGCACCAGTTCCCTGGGTAAAATCCTTCCTTGGGCTGTCCAGGAGACACCAGAATCAGTTTTGGCTGCTTTTCCAAAAATATCCCACTGCACAGCTCCTGTTAACCAAACCAAACTGAATATCCATGACAGCTTGGCACACGTGGCTCCAGGTGTGCCTGCTCAGAGCACAGCGTTAAGGGCTTGTGGACCTGGGATTTCCTTTGTCATTCCACCACAAAGTTTTGTGACTTCGGGAAAGTCACTGTCAACACACCAGCTGCTCAGTTTCTGCGTCTGTGAAGCGAAATCACAAATTTTGGCTGCCGAGAACCGAATGTGGCTGGGGATTTACTCTGCAGAACCAATCCTGTGTGATGACGGACTGCAGCTCCTCTTTCTACAAGCCAAAAACTCTTGAAAGAAAACCCCAGCCCCCCCGCCTTTTTAGGAGGCTGCCTATTTTTTGTGTTGCGTTTGAGGGAAATTTGAAAGGTGTACAGGAATTTCCTGCTGGTGCCAGGTCAAAGCCCTGACGCGGTGACATTTGGTCACGCTGTCACTGCAGCACAGCTCTGTCACTGCCTGGCTTTGGGGCTGCTCTCATAAATCCTCTCCCCTCCAAGAGAGGCTTCTCCTCTCCCCTCCAAGTCAGCGGGTGCTGTGTTGGATCACCTTTATTTTTATTTATCTTCTCTGGGGCAGTGCTCACTGGAGATGGCTGAGAACACCCCCAGGAGCCTGCAGGGCACCCCGGGCTCTTCTCCTGACGAGAACGAGTTTCCTTTTGGATACCCCACCAACATCTGTGAGGATGTGCCTGGGCAGAAGTACCTGTGCAGCAACTGCAACAACATCCTGAAGAGAGCCCTGCAGACGCTGTGTGGGCACAGGTACTGCTCTGCCTGCCTCACCTGGATCCTGCNTGAGCCCAGGGATCAGTCTGTGCCTCCCTGCTCTGCTGGCCTTTTCCTGCCCGCCAGCATTTTCCAGGATGCTCTCTCTGCCTCCTCTTCCTCGTTCCCACCATGGAAGGCTGTGGGGCCTGACAGAGTTTTTCTGGCTGTGACCAAATCCTGATTTAACCTTGAAGAGCTGGTCCAAGGCTGATTTAATCCTTCCACGGGGTTTTACAAGCCCTTGATGAGGGATGTTATGGGATTTTAGTAATGATAATGTCTTAAATGTTTGTATCTGTTTTCTGTGCTTTAAAAGACTTTCGTTTTCATCACTACCTTTCCCACTTAGACTTTTTGCATAATTCATGGGATAAATACCTTTCCATCTTTATTCCTATTTATGGTCCAGGCTGCCCTTATTTTACTGAAGTACACACAAGATTAATGGGCATAGTCCTGGTTTTGAAGAACAGAAAAGCAAAGCTTTTTTGACATCAGTTTGTTCAAGAATCGGCCCCTTAATGAACAAGGGCCATGGATTCTGAGTGGAAATCACAATTTCCACTGTTTTATTTGTGTCACTGCCTATACAAATACCTCCTAAACTGCAGTGCACCGATGGATTGTTATTTAATTCTTCTCTCTTTTTGCCAGGAACAATAAAAATGCAATTTGCCAGAAATGTAAAGAGGAAGATCCCGACACTTTGGGTGAGGAAAGCCTACTGGCAGAAGAAAGGGTAAGTTGTAGTTCACAGGTCATTAATTTACCATTAACTATTCTCTGCAGTCATCATTGGGCTGGAGTGCAGAAGGGAATAATATAAAAGGCAATAGCAGCTGATAGTTGCACATTTTAACTTAGGCTTTAATGACTTGGATTTCCCAGAGTTTTTGGTTTTTAAAAGTGTAATGGCAGCCCCAGGACTTTCCAGCCTCAGGTTCTGCAATGTAAAATCCCAAACTCTTCCATATGATTGACTTTTTATTGTCTCAAAGTGACTGGTGCTTTCCTACTTGTAATAATACATCTTAACTGTTACTTATTATCCTCAGGAAGTGTTTAAATGGATTTTTCCAACCTCATGGTCTCTTGTACCCTTCAAACATGAAGCTGAACCTAATAATTGATACAAACTGTGCCCTGGCAAATGTTTCATCCTTAATTTAATGGTGCAGATCTCTTCTTGTGGGATTTTCCAGGCAAATTGCTGTGCTGTTCTATATCCCAAACACAAACTGGCCCATAAGGCCCAGTCCCAGCTTGTCTTTTCCCTCCTCTCTGATTACAGGCAGGGATATCAACAGACACACAATTTGTCTAAATTTTTAGGGGGGAAATGAAAATAATTAGGCAGCTGACAGTGGCATAAAAACCAAAGTTTAGGAAGCAACAGAATTATGGATCTGCTGTTAATGCTGAACTTGGTAATATCCCAGGAAAAAAAAAATCTCCTCAATTCCACAATGAATTCCCCAAGAACAGATTTCCTGCACAAAGAGGTGCAGCTGAACCCTTCTGAACTCATTCTGCTCTGGCTGTCACTCTGGGATGTCTCTGCTGGGAATTTCTCAGCCCGTGGCTGGGTGGCTGTGAGCAGACCCCACTCAGGGCTGCCTGGCAGATTCCTTCCCCTGCTGGGTGTCCTGATAAATCCAGGCCCCAGGAAGGGAGGAGGATCTGCCTGTGCAGATCATTCCCAACAAATTTCAGGAACTTTGAAATGTGGGCATCGTTTATAAATGCTTTCCTCCCTCTGTTTGTAAATCTTTCCCCTCCCAGTCCTTGCTCTGTGTAATTCCATGTGAAATCTGCATTTCTCTGCTCTGTTCTCACCTCCGGAGTATCCAAAAAAATGCCTTTAACAGTGGCAGGGCTTCTCCTTGTGCCAGGGTACCTATTTAATAGTGCAAGGTGTAATATCAAACCGCGCAGTATTTCATACATTACATAAGAATTGTACAATTCCTCGTGTTTAAATAACACAAAACTCGACGGGGTGCAAAGAAGAAACCCCTCTCCCATCTGGTTCGTATTTTTTTTTAGCACACAGTGTCTGCTAAATGGAACCAGCCCGGATCTGAGGGAGCCCTGGGTGCAGAGCACTCCCCAGCCCTCTCTGCAGCACGTTCAGGAGGTGTTAATGACCCCGATAATGAAATGCATTCATTAAGGGACCCCACAGTCAGGGGCCTGTCAGCACATCCCCTGCATGTGAAATATTTCAGGCTCCTGTGAACAGAAATGTAAAATAAGAGCTGTAGGTGGCTGGGCTTATTTTCAGTGCATTAATATCGTGCCAAATAGGTTATCTTTGAATGCTAAGAAAGAAGTGATTTAAAAATTATTTGGGCTTTTACTACACTAAGATTAACTTGCCGGGTCACAGAGTCTTATGCAGAACAGTAAATTTTAAAAAAATAAAGGGTTTATCAAGGTGTGGATTTCTGCCACCCTAGTCCCGTTCCACGGATGCACCCTGAATTTCTTTCTCACCAGTGTTTTTTCCCCTCACTTTGTTTGTTTTCCAGGCTTTTGGTGATGCTGCCATCAATAAAGAGATTTCTGAGCTCAGAGTCCACTGTGTGACCCTTGGGTGCAGCTGGTCTGGGATCATGAAAGATTTTGAGGTTTGTTTAAAGAGAGTTTTTTCAGATTAATGTGGGATGGGGACAGGGGAGGCAATGAAACCAGGATATCAGCAGCTACAAATGAATGCAATCAGCTAGAATCAGTGTCAGTATTGTGATTTACACCCATGTTTTTATCTAAAAATGTGCCATTCATCTATGGAAGGTTCCCTCCCCGTGGCAGGGGGTTGGAACTGGGTGATCTTTAACATCCCTTCCAACCCAAATCGTTCTGAGGTTCTGTGATCGACTTTAGTAGGGCTTTGGCCAAAGCCAGAACATCCTGAATGGAATTCCCATGGCACAAATTTTCTTTTTTTCCAGTGGCTTTGTTATTATTTAGATTCAAGGCTGCTACAGGCAGGGTTGACAGGGCAGGGTGCTTCAGTCTCCAGGACACTGCTCAGGCAATGTCCTCAGCATGATTTTATGGGAGAGAGAATTCCCTCCTGTGCCAATGTATTGATTGTATCCATCATTCCTCTCAGACTGATCTGAAATGCCTCCGTTAAAATATTTAAATGGGCAAGATTTGTGAATCTGCCATGCAAATGTGAATAATGAACACCAGGGAGAAAGCTGGCACCAGGATCATGCAGCTTTTAAAGAAAAGCCCCAAGAGACTGTTTGAGGGGGACCTCGTGCTTGAATTTACCAAAAGTTGCTTGGTTTTGGTTTTGGTTTGGGGATTTTTTTGAGATTAATAATTAACAAAAAAGCCCCAGTGAAGCTGGTGAATTTTTCACCAGTAATCTCAGTAACTTTGGGCAGTGGGACTTTACCTGAGCTTAGCAGAAATGCAGGTCAGAGCCCTGGGCTGCCAGAACAGGCACTATTTACAGACAAACATGAATCAGCAATTTATACCTTGCCTCATAACTCTTTGCTTCCAGGAGCACCAGAGTTTGTGTGAATATGCTCTGATCCCTTGCCACACTGGCTGTGGGCACGTGGTGATGAGGAGGAAGCTGGCAGATCACTTGGAAAATGGATGTGTCAATAATGTGACAGTGTGTCAGCAGTGCCAGTGCTGCCTGGCCAGCTCTGAATTCCAGGTAAGGACATTCCTCTCTCGAATAAAGGCTTTACATTAATGGTTCCAATCATCTGTGAGGCCATTTTCCCATCCTGATCTCGGGGAATGTTTGATTTTCCTGAGTTTGATCTTTTTTCCACACCTGTGTTGGAGGGGAAAATGAATGTGATAAATCTGATGTGACAAAGTGCCCATGTGCTCCCCCAGGGCCTGGGCAGCCCAGATTTCTGCTCCTGCCTCAAAACTTGTCCCAGTAAGAGAAAACCAGAAAAGCACAGACAGTGGCAGGGAAGGGGTCCTGAAAGTGGCTGAAATTTATTCAAACTAAAACCACCCCCAAATGTGCAAGTCAGGATTCTGTCCGATATTATTTCTCTTAGGTCTGATCAGGTATAAATCTCCAAACCACCAGCAGTGTCCATAGACCAGGAAGATCTCACTCTGAATCTGCCACAAACACCTCAGTGACCACTCAAACATATTTGTTTTATATTTTTTTTAAGCTATTTGCTCAAAACAATGAATATTGTTCCCCCCTCAATGATTTCAAGGGAACAATTGCCAGCCTTGCAGTTGGGCAGGGTGATTGAAGAGCCGTATGACAGGAGGGCAGTGAATATTTCAGAGCTGTAAATAGTTCTGGGGAGCTCTGCCTGTCCAAAGTGCCACAAATCAGTGCCTTTCCGAATGCTGAGCTCAGAGATTTATAAAGGATTAAGAGTCCTCAGGTGCTCTGCTGAAATCGGCTCCTTGGGATGCTTTTCTTGTGCTCCTCATCCTTTCCTAACCCACAGGGAGAGGAGAGCCTGGAGCCAGGCACTTTTTCCCGGTGCTAAATGCAGCTTTTCCCAGAACTGGGAATGCCAGAAGGTGGCAACACTCAATCCCTCTCACTTTTCCTCCTGGGCTGGAGGGGAAACCTGAGCTGGGTGAGTTCCCCCAGCTCCCTCCTCTGCCCAGGGTTCTCTGACATCTCCAGGAGTTTCAGAGCTGCTTTCCTCCCACTCATCCCCTCTGCCTCCTCCTGATTCATATTTAGGTCGGAAAACCTTGGCAACCAAGCAGGGGGCTGGCCTTGAGGTGTGGCTTTTTCTCTGCCTCCTTTAGTATTTGTAGAGTTCTGGTTACACGACCTGCTTTATTAAATTTGCACTGAGCTCAGAATTTTGATTGTTTGTGGGTCTTCCGTGTGTCCTGGGAGAAAAAGAGTAAATTTTGGGCTGTGCTCTTGCTCTCTTCACCTTATTCATTCAGCTTTAGGTCTTGTGATTGTTTTTGTTTTTTTCTGTTTTTAAATAAACCTCTCTCCTCTGAGGGAGAATGCCTCTCCCCCTCAAGGAATTGGTGATCTAGAGTAAAAGAGCAGAAATGAATGAGATCACTGGCAAGATAAAGAGTGTTAAAAAAGGAGTTAGGGAGTGAGGAAAACCCGTGGCTGCATTTCTGAGAATCGAAAGGGAAACCTCAGCTCTGCTATGCAAAGGAGATTGTGGAGATGAAAGCCACCCCCTCTGAGGAGTGTGAAGGGAAAGCTGCCAGTGGCTGTGGTAAATACAGATATTCCAGAGCCAGTGGAGGGGGATCTGTGCACCCTCCCTGCAGGCAGGAATGGCAGGAAGCCTCCTGGGAGTGCTGATGCATTTGGGATTTGCACATCAGGATGGGGAATTTGGATCCCAGCCTCCCAAAATGTTCACAAGCAGGATGCAAGAAGGGTCTGCACACTGAGAAAAGTGTATGGAGGCAATGCAAGAAGAGTTTACATTTGAATTATATTTGAATTTTAATTTATACTGGAGTTTCCTGTGCTGTAACCTGTTTATGTTCATATATATCTCTATGTATATATTTGAATTTCCTGTTCTGCTGGCCATTGTTGCTTCCTGCTCTGTAACCCCCTGCTTGTCACTGCATGATTGTGAGTGCACATTTCTGTGTGGTTTGAGCCTGGCAACACCTGCATACTGCCAGCCTTGTACCCAGTGTCCCAGGGTGACCTTTCATTCAATAATTAATTAAGGGACTGAGTTTTTCCCTTCTTGTTTTAATGGCAGGAGCATTCATGTGAAGGCACTTTGTGCAAGGAGCAAAAGCCTGTGCAAACAGAAACAGCATCAAAGGAAAAGGTGGGTGAAAGATGAGCGAGGGCAGTGCAGCTTTATTGCAATTAATGAAATTATCACTTGTTCATTTAGATGAAATGAACACCTGAGAGCATCCTCAGACCCAGCAGTTGGATCTGGCTGCTCTTTACATCCCAGCAAAGCCCTGCTGGCTGCCTTCTCTTCCCTGCTCCCACAATTACCTTCACTAAATTATCTCCTCCATTAATCTTGTAAAATGGGCAAGGATTTGTTTCCTCTCATCCACTGAGTGAGAGCCACATGGCAGAAGAGGAGTGTGCTGTACAGCAGTGTATTTACAGCATCTTGCAATCAACCACACTCTTAATTGATTTCCCATCAATTTTCAAAGCTGGTTGGGCTGTGGAAATACCTTGACTGGAATTAATCTGATTTATAGCTGATGGGTTTGTGGCTTAGGTGTTGCTAGGGAAATAAAAGAACTCCTCTCAATTGGTTTTGATTATTTACTCTGCATTTTTTTTTTTATCAGCAGAGCCACTCCACATCCTCAGCCAGCCAGGATGGGTGTCGATTTTCTGAAGTTGGCTGTGCATTTAGGGTGAGTGAAACAGGTCCCTTCAGCAATGTTCCACCCTGGTCTGGACATTCCCTTCAGGGTGGTGTCTCTTAAAACAGAATCAGCACTTCTGATGGCAGGGATGGAGCTGCCCCTGCTGCTTTTCCATGTCCCAGGGAGCTGGGGGATTGCTGGGTGATTTATGGTGCTGGTGGAGGGTGCACTGACAGTGTTTTCTCTTGCAGGGAAGCAAAGAGAAGATAAAGGAGCACGAAAAATCCGCAGTGGGGGCCCACCTGCTGCTCCTGCTGCAGCACATGAGGCAGCTGCAGGGAACCCTGTGCTCTGCTGCCAGAGCTGCACACAGCTTCACCCCACAGCCAGAGCTGAACCTGAAGAGTGCAGGAAAAAGCATCTCTGACCTGCAGATCCCTGCAGGGCTGGGGTTCAGCAGGGATCCAGAGCTGGACTGTTTCCCTGGGCCTTCCGTTCCTGAGGATGAGTCTGTGCTGCAGCAGCTGGTGAGGGAGAAGGTGATTGCTGAGCTGGAGAACAAGCTGCACGTCTTTGAGAACATTGTGGCCGTGCTCAACAAGGAGGTGGAGAGCTCTAACCTGGAAATCCTGGCCTTCAGGAGGCAGAGTGAGCTGGACCAGAACATCATCCGGGGCCTTGAGCTGAAGGTAAAGGATGACAGCAAGGACTTTCTGGGAGCTTGTTCTGTAGACAGCAAATCCTGACACACCTCAGGGAGAGCTGGGGTTGGGATCAGGATGGGGAGTTTGGGCTGTGAAATGCCCAGTTCTGAACTCATCTTCAGCATCCTTTTGTTTGATACATTTTCAAGTGGGGATCTCTAGTATTTGTTCTCTAAATCCACGTTTAGGCAGTGAGATATCCCTGAGAGTTCTGAGTGTTGGAGTGCCACGATCAGACTGTGAGTAAGCAGGGGAGCTGTTTAACTGCCTGATCCTCTTACAGCAGCATTTCGCCCGGAGGCCCAAACAAATCCCTATTAATGTTTTGACACATAGCTGTCACTGAGAGAGGAATCAAAGCACAGCTTCCAGCACGTGGGGGCTGCAGGAGGATCCAGGCTGCAGCAGGGGGCTGACTGAGGGCTGGCTCTTTTCCCCAGATTGCAGAGCTGCACCTCTGCCTGACGCAGAAGGACGCGGGGCTGAGCAGCCTGCACAAGAGCCTGCTGTTCTCTGAGCAAGCCTCCTACGATGGCATCTTCCTCTGGAAAATCACTGAGGTTGGCAGGAAGCTCCAGGACTCTGTGACAGGCAGGACAGTGGGTTTGTACTCCCCAGGTACAGCACAAGATGGAGATGTGTGTTCACAAACCCCCAAATCCTTCCGAACCTCCCCCTCGCTTCTCCAGAGCTCTGCTTCTCTCTGCTTGTGCCAGCTTTAAAACAGCTCCTTCAACCAAGATGTTGTTTGTGCAGAGATCTGAAACCCAGGGCACTGGGATGTGCTTTTCCAGAGGGCTGGGCTCTGGTTTGGGCTCTCATCCTGCACTTTGCCCTCCACCACAGCTGCTTGCAGTGCACCCATCCCTCTCAGCCCTCAGCTCGGGGCCTGCTGGTGGCTGCAGCTCCCTCCCATGTGGGAAGTAACTGCATTAGGTAAAATACACTTCTGTGGCTAATAACAGGTGATTTTCACCAAGGTCTGAGGCACAAAAGGATTCCAACCACTGGATTTTCCTTGCTTGTAATCTGCAGGGAGTGCTGATTTGTCTGTTCTCTCTGTGAGAGCAAACCGCGCCACACGTTGCCTTTTCCCACGTGCCACAACTCACATTATGCCCTTTTTTCACCCCCAAAACGGCTTTACTAATGTAGAGTTCTGATTTTCAGCCTTCTACACTGCAAAATACGGCTACAAGGTGTGTCTGAGGGTGTACCTGAACGGGGATGGCACAGGGAAAGGGACCCACATGTCCCTGTTCTTCGTTGTCATGAAAGGCGACTACGACGCTCTGCTCCCGTGGCCCTTCAGGCACAAGGTAAGAGGGGAAACCTTTCCACACCTGATCCCGGCCAAAACTTCAACACAAGGTTGAAAAGACTTTTTTTCTGACGTTTTGTGGAAGTTGGAGTGCTTTCCCACATCCCTCTCCAAAGGTGAGGAGCCATCCTGCAATGCTGGGTAATCATTTGTTCCTTGCAGGGAAAGCTGCTCCTGCTGCTGTTCCAAACTTTGCCAGGTGGGATTTTCAGACACCAGGACATGGTGTTTGGAATATTCCAACCTGTGTCCACCTGGGCTAAAGCCAGGGTCACATCTCCTGGCTATTGCTAAACATGGATAATATCAATTTAGGAGGGAATTATAATTTTCTGCCTGAAGGCATCAGAAGGGTGAGGTGAGAGTTCCACTTACAAAGGTGCCACAGGTGTCTGATGTAATCCTGGTCTTATTTTTTCCCCTAAGTGGGATCTGATAATGGCAACAATGGTTAGAAAAGCAGTGAAACCATGGCAGGGCCTGATCTCTGCTCTGGCACTTGCCTTTGTGGGGTAATAATTCCATAAACCTTTCCTATAAATAGTTTTACTACCACTTAGCAGCCAAAAAAGAAAAAATCAAAGTTCCCAGTCCTCACTGTATTAGAAGATTATTTCAGATATTTCATATTTCAAGCTAAAGCACGGTGAGTTAATAAAGGGGGTAATGAGGTGAGGAGATTCTAAACTGATATTTAGGTTGTGTCTTTTCCATATTTGTGCACGGGCAGCTGGGCTGTTTCTTCTGATTCCAAAGCACAAAACCAGAATGAATATAATGACTGTAACCAAAGCCAGGGGCTGTTTAAGTTGTCAGGAGAGACAGAGGTAAAAAGCCTTTGGACTGTGCAGTTCTCTATCAAGGAATAATTCCTGACTTGATTTAATTTAATTTTGTTTTACGGGTAGCAAAGTTTTAAAAACTTCATCTGGGAGTTCACAGGAACTGACCTTGCAGGTTGGAAACATTCATTACAGTTTGTATTTCATTACCAAGGGAGCATCCAGCTGCTTTTGCAGCCCTTCTGTCCCTGCTTGCTTGGTTTTTCACTCCAGTAACTCCTCCTTGCCACATTCTGTTTTCCAGGTGACGTTTATGTTGCTTGACCAGAACAACAGGGAGCACATCATCGATGCCTTCAGGCCAGACCTGACTTCTGCCTCCTTCCAGAGGCCAGTGAACGACATGAACGTGGCCAGTGGCTGCCCCATGTTCCTGCCCCTGGCCAAGCTGCAGTCCCCCAAGCACGCCTACGTGAAGGAGGACACGCTTTTCCTCAAGTGCATCATAGAGACCAATTAGCAAATCCTGGAATGGGCTTGCCTGGGAAATCACCTGCAGAATGTCAGTGGATGATGAGACAAAACTCATCGGTTTGGGACCTTGTGTCAGTTTGTGGGAGCACAAAATCCCCAGAGTCTGAGCCTGCCCCCCTGAACCCCCTGCAGATGCCCCAGAGCAGCAGCTGCTGGGGTGGGATTGTTTCAGCAGAGCAGCCCCTGGTCCAGGGGTCACTCACAGCCACCCCCACCCCACTCTGCTGGACAAGGGGCTGCTTTTCCTCACAGCTGCCCGGGTGTGGCTGTGGTGCTGCCAGGCAGGGATTGACTGAATCCCCTTCCCTGGGAGGGACAGGCCTGGGGGTGCTGGTGAGGCTGGGATGTGCCAAACCCAGGCTGTGCCATCTTTGGGCAGTGCCATTCTCAGATTGAGCCATCCTTGGGCAGTGCCATCCTTGGGCTGTGCCCTCCCCAGGCTGTGCCATCCTCAGGCTGTGCCATCCTCAAGCTGTGCCATCCTTGGACTGTGCCATCCTTGGGCTGTGCCATCCTTGGGCTGTGCCACCCTCAGGCTGTGCCCTCCTCAGGCTGTGCCATCCTCAGGCTGAGCTGAGCCATCCTTGGTCAGTGCCATCCTGGGGCTGTGCCAAACCCAGGCTGTGCCATCCTTGGTCAGTGCCATCCTGCGGCTGTGCCATCCCCAGGCTGTGCCATCCTTGGGCAGTGCCATCCTCAGGCTGTGCCATCCCCAGGCTGTGCCATCCCCAGGCTGTGCCATCCCCTGATTGTGCCATCCTCGGGCTGTGCCATCCCCAGGCTCTGCCATCCCCAGGCTGTGCCCAGCGAGTGCAGCTCCTTTCCTGGAGCTTTGGAGGGAGCTCCTGGCAGCCCCAGGGGGATTTTGGCCATTCCCCAGCAGGAACAGGGACAGATTCCTTCCCCTGAGGCCGGGTCAGGTGTCTCTGTGCTCCCCCACGACCTTGAGAGCTGTGGCCAGAGCTGTGGCTTCAGGCCCTTCCCCTGGGGGATTTCTTTCTTGCTATTTATTGCAGACCTCTATTTCTGTGCTCTGTAAGGAGCTGCTGAGTTGCATCAGCAGGCAGGGACCAGGTTCCACCGTGCCTTGGGGGAATCACCTCCTGCATTTCCAAAGGAGCCCTTGGACTTTCCCACTGTGGATACAGAGCTCTGGGAAGGCCCAGGAAGGGTAAGGCCCCTCAGTGGTTTGGTTTAGTGTGAAGTCACTTCCTGAACCTTCCAAGGCAGGTGATTTATTAGAAATTATTGGGTTTTTTTATTGCTTAATTCCTTTTGTGTGATCTGATGTTTAAGGTTTTTTGCATGCTTAAATAGAAGTAACTGCTAGAAATGGTTTTGTTCTTTCTTCTTTTACCTTCTAATAGAGGTAGGGAATGGATAATTTTTTTTACAAACCACACAAGTTTGGGACTGTCTGGATGTGTGCAATATCTCTCACTTCTGTCTTGGCAACAGCCTTTAAAATAATTAGTTGTGATAAAGCATCACATTTCAAAAACACCCACCCCGTAAACAAATATTTATCAAAGCTTGTTTGGGAAGGAACTGGATATTCTGTGTATCTTTTCCTCTATTCCATCTTTCAAATGTTCTTTCAGGGACAGAAAGTGATTTTTCCAGCAATGTGCCAGCCCCTGTCACCACACTGGAGTAATTTACCTAAATATATTATGCTTTTCCTGGCTGTATCACTTTGACAAGCGCTGTATTTATTACAATCATCCCTGTTTTCTTACGATTTTATTTATTTCCTAAATAAAGCTCACTAACTTAAGCAAGGTTTGGGTGTTATTTTTGCTGTCAGATGGGGAATTGAGCAGCGTGGAGATGTGATGGTGGGGGTTTGTTACAGAAACAGCTGAGCTGTGCCACACTTTCCTCCCTTGCTTTTTTCTTTCCTTCTTTGTGAGGAAAGGAAGATGCCCGGGAGCTGCAGAAATGCCCAGAACATCTCGGTGTCCATTCCCCTCAAACTGCCCAGCTGGGAGAGCACTTACAGGCTCTTCAGCAGAGCCCACAGAGAGAGCTCAGTTAAAAAAAAACAAAAAACAGACGGATATGGATGAAATCCATGTTAAATAAACAAACAGACACGAAACCCAATGCCCCGCGCTCCTCCTTTGGAAGGCACAGCTGTCACAGAGCAGCCAAATCTCCGATTGATCTGCTCTGGTTGGGATTGCAGGCACCCATCGGACCCAGGGCTCCTTCCCGAGGGCATTCCCATCCTCGGGAAGGGCTCCAGGAGCTCGGGCTGTCCCTGCGGGGCCGGGAGGAACGCACGGAGCCTTTTCCAGGCGCGGGGCTCCGCTCCCAGCCCGGCTCTTCCTGGAACCGGCTCCTCATTTTCATCTCCGAGACCTCCAGCCCCAAAAGGGTCTCGGTAAGGACGCGGCTGACACTTAAAAGTGACACTGCAAGGAGCTGGAATCGGGGCGATATCAAGAGCTCTCTGATCCAGCAAACCATTTCTGTGGGATTGATTTTTTTTTTATTATTTGTTTGGATCAAACCAAATGATGCAGAAAAAGTCACGGGGAATTTTAGGGAGTTAAATCAGCAGCATTTGCTGTGTGTTTAATGGCCAGGCTGGCAAAGAGTCAAAACGCTCCTGCAGCTACGATGGTCTGAAACAACCAAGGACAAGATTTGGAGGGAAAATCCGTATTTTTTTTAAATGGACTAATAATGCTGAAAAAAAAACCAGAAGAATTTTTGGTTTATAAGCCCTTGTTCGGGAGGGGAAAAGAGCTCAAACCTTGCACAGGGTGGCTGGAACAGGCTGTGTGGGGCAGTCAGGAGGTTTCAGTGAAGGGATGGTCGAGACCCACGGGAAGAGGGAAGAGAGGGGGAATGAGCAGCTTGAGGGAGCCACTCCGAATGTCAGGGATGTGTCCGATGGAAGCGGCTGCCCCTGCAGCTGGGAGTGGCACTCGGGAGCCGGGCTGGGAAGCTGCGGGGCCAGCGAGAGCCGTTCCTGCAGATCCGATCCCCAGGCCAGGCCTGGAGCTCGCAGGCAGCTCCGTGTTTGGGTTTCCATTCAATATTCCTCGGCTTCGGTCTCCAAGGCTACACGCCAGCATCCAACCCCTCCTCCCACTCCTGTTTTCAAAGAAAGAAAAACACTGTGAAAAGAGGCTGCAACGATTTCTGGGCAGTTTTCAAAGCGGAGAGGCAGCGCTGGGAGCTGCTCTCCCCTCAGGCTCTGATCCAGCCAGGGCCGTCATTCCCCGGGCGCTCCATCCTGGTGCAGGCAGGAAAGCACCTCCCCACTCGGCAGCTGCGGGGTACGGCGAGCAATTAAAAGTTTTTAAGGACAAAAATGGGAGTTTGGAGTAGTTGATTACGCGGGGCTTCTTTCAGATCCTTCTGCAAAAGCTGGTTTTGTTCGGGAATTCCACAGCGGGGAAGGAGCCGGGAGCCGTGCCCTGGAGCCTGGGCTGGCCCCGCTCCCTGGCCGAGGAGGGGGTGGGATTGCTGCCCTAAGCTTTGCACCGCTTTGGGGGCTCTCTTTTCGTTCGTTCCTATTCCCTTGCTTACGGAATAATCTGCTTTTAAGGGCCGGATCCCCCTGCCCCATTCCAGCACAGACAGCGGGGCAGCCTCGGGTGCCAAAGCAGTGCCCAGCTCCTCCAGGAGCTGTCACAGCCCTGCCCCGGCACCTGCCGGGGGCCACGACCCCACAGCGCCAAAGAAATGGGAGATCCGGGGGCTGCCCCGACCTGCCAGGGTGTGCGGGAGAAGCCAGGTGGGTGTGCAGAGGAGGAAGAGAAGGAAAAAGAGAAGGAGAAGGGAAAATGAGGAGGAAGAGGAGGAGAAGGGCAGCACCCAGTGGTGCTCACTGCAGTGGGATCTGAGGCCAGGCTCGCTGGATGCTGTGACAGAAGCACCTGCAAAGAAACCAGAGTTAAATGTGATGATGTTGCTTCATTCCGGCTAGAATAGATAGGATACATCTCAAATTATGGTTTCTTTAATTTTCTTTTCATTTTTGTTCTGTTCTTTTGTCCCAGGGCAGTGTTCCCGTGCTCATTCCACCGGCAGGGGCAGGTTTGGGGTGCCCTCTCCGTGTGGAAGGGTTTCAGCCGGGTTCTCCCTGCGTGCACCCCCGGTGAGCTCGATGATCCAGCGTTTGATTTCCGTGTCTCACCATCCGCATTCCTGCGGCGAGCAACCAACAACGCTGCAAACACCAGCCCCGGGGGCCCGGCAGGAGGGTGGTGCTGCCCCGGTCCCCTCGGGGACAGGCTGCGACAGGAACGCTGTCCCGGGAGCGCAGCCATCCCCGGGATTTCGGGCAAACTCAGCAGCCCCAAGGCACGGAGTGAGGAGCGGGGTTTCTGCGACGGTTGTGGATAGGGGTTATTTCAGTCCTGAGGTGACTCACACTTATCCCGGTGTGACTCACGGCGAGATGGGGCCCAGGGCTGCTTAGGGATGTAGCACAGCGTGGTACGGCATGGCACGGCATGGAGCACATGGCACACATGGCACGGTGGCACACATGGCACAGTGGCACACATGGCACGGTGGCACACATGGCACGGTGGCACACATGGCACACACGGATTTCCTCACGCAGCCCCGCACAGGGAGCAGCAGAGCGGCCGTGCCGGACCCAGCAGGGAATCGCCTTTCCCTCCGCAGGTGCAGCATTGCAAGGAGCGCTCGGACACCAATGTTTTATGGGGAGGTTTGCTTAAATAAATGATTCTTAAACCGAAGGGAGGCTCAGCCCGTGCCGTGCCGCTCATCCCTGGCGCCCGGGAGCTGCTTGCTTCAGTTCAAGCTTTGCTGCCCGTGTGCTCTGAGCCCCAGCCCCTGGTGCTGCGGGAGCTCATCCATCACGGGCAGGAAAAGCCGTACGGACTCTGCTCACGCTTGGCCCAGACCCCGCACCGGGAATCAGCTCTCCTATGGCCCGAGCAGCCTGGAAAACATTGCTTTTCCAGGATCGCTTTCCAACAAACATCAAATCCTACAGATTTCTTCTTGGCACGGGCCGAAGCATTTTTACAGTGATTGATTTTCTCTGTGAGATTCAGAGAAAGACTGAAAGGCTGCTCCCTCTTCCAGGAATCCCGGCGAGCACAGGTCGTTCCCTCTCGGGACAAGGCTGGGCAGGCACTGCCCGCATCCCACCCCTCCCGCCTCCCAGCCCTGCCCGCCCCCCATCCCGGGGGACTGGGGGAAGCCCTTTCCTGGCTGCAGCCACGGCTCGGGTGGGGACAGGCGGGGAGGTCCAGCGTGTGGCAGAGGGTGACGGTGCCTCTCCACGGGCGGTGGGTGCTTGGCCGACCCTGGGTGCCCCGTCCTGGCCCCGGGCATGCCGCCTGCGCACGCCGGGGCACCGGGCAGGACTGAGCCGGGATGTGCCCTGCCGGTCCGGTCCGGTCGGTGCCCATGGATGCCAGTCCACGCCGGTGGGACGGTGCCGGTGGGTCGGTGCCAGTCCGGTCGCTGCCGGTCCGTGCCATGCCAGCGGGTCGATGCCAGTGCGGTCCGGTTCGGTCCGTGCCGTGCCGGTGGGTCGGTGGCGGCGGGAGCCGTGCCGGTCCGGCCCGTGCGGTGCCGG
>VZTZ01016862.1:127282-144433 GCA_013400955.1 Drymodes brunneopygia
AGCGAGGGGAGCCCCGGGGGCGCGGAGCTGCGGGAACCCCCGGGAGGGGAGCGGAGGGAAGCGCGGGGTCCGCGGGAGCCCCGGGGCGCGGAGCGGAGCTGCCGCCGCGCTCGGTCGCGCTCCCACGCGGGGTCCCCGCGAGTGCCGCTGCCGGGACGTGTCGCCGCTCGCTAGCGCCGGGCTTTGCCGTGAGTTGGGATCGCTCTGCCCGTCCCGGGGCTCTCGGGGAGCGGGAGAGTCCTCACGGATGGCAGGGGCCGGGCAGAGGGGGCTCGTGTCGCGATCCGCGGCGCCAGGACACGCGTGGTGCCGTGAGGCCACATATATGGCCGTGACGGGAGCGCCAAGGGGAGAAAAGTCCCTTTTAAGTCGTTCCCGTGGTGTTCTTCGGGATCGCAGCTCTGCTGGGGATGGTTTCTGTGCCTCCTGCACCCCAAACCTCGTGGCGGTGACATTTGGCCGCCTGGGTTCGCTCGCTGTGGGTGGCGCTGGCACATCCCCGCTCCTGCAGCAGTCCCAGTGGTTTGGGAGCCCACAAAACTGCGCGGAAATTGGGATTTAAAAAATCACAGTAAATTTAAAGCTTTTATTCCTCGTGTGCCCCTTCCTAAGACTTGAACCATGTGGACCTGTGGCGTGTCCCAGTGCTGTGGGAGCCTGTCGGGGCTTAATTCCCTCTTGTTCACCAGCAGCAAAGATTTCGGCTGCTCCCTGGGTTTCGTGGAAAGGAACCGTCTCATCGGCTCTGTGCAGCAGCATCCTGAGCCCCTCCTGGTGGGGCTGAACCACCTCCAGCCTCGGTCCTCCCAGGCAAAACGCTCAGGGATGCTGTGCCCGGCTGAGAGGGCAGCTGACAGCGCGTGTGTCCCCTGCAGGCTCTGCTGATGGAGACCCCCAAGCTGAACCCCCTGATCCGGGATGTGTACGCGGCCGCCGGCCGTGTCCAGCCGGCAGCGGGCTCGGCGCGGAGGGGCAGCGGCTGCCGGGAGCTGATGGTCAGGCTGACCGAGGGCCAGTACGTGCTGTGCCGCTGGACAGACGGGCTCTACTACCTCGGCAAGATCAAGAGGGTAACGTGGGCATCCCCGGGGGAACGGGAGAACTCGAAGTGGTGCCGGTGCCATTCCCTGGCTGGGTTCATGGCACAGGGGGTGCTGGCCTGGGCTGCAGCGTGCCTTTGGTCAGCGGGGCGTTTTGGGTTGTCATCCTGCCCCGGGGTGTCACGCCTCAAACCTGACTGCCCGCAGCCCCCAGGGACAGGATCAGTGACCAAGGAAAGCAGGGGAGTGCAGGGAACGGGAGCTGCCTCACAGCCGCTCTTCCCGCTCTCTCCCGGCAGGTGAGCGGCTCCAAGCAGAGCTGCCTCGTCACCTTTGAGGACAACTCCAAGTACTGGGTCCTCTGGAAGGACATCCAGCATGGTGAGTGTCGCCCCAGCCTCCCCTTCCCACTGCCACGCTGTTGGACCGTTCCCAGCAGCACGGGGACGTGGCCGTGCCACCTCTGTCACCCCGTCCCACAGCCGGTGTCCCGGGGGAGGAGCCCAAGTGCAGCATCTGCCTGGGGAAGACGTCGGGCCCCAGGAACGAAATCCTCATCTGCGGGAAGTGCGGGCTGGGTGAGTGTGGGTGTCCCACGCCGGGCTGTGCCGTGTCCCACGCCGGGCTGTGCCGTGTCCCACGCCGGGCTCTGCCGTGTCCCACGCCGGGCTCTGCCGTGTCCCACCCCGCGGCGCTGATGCCGAGCCCTCCCGCAGGTTATCACCAGCAGTGCCACATCCCGGTGGCGAGCGGCGGCGAGGGCCCGCTGGGGACGCCGTGGTTCTGTCGCCGCTGCATTTTTGCCCTGGCCGTGCGGGTGAGTGGGGCTGTCCCGCTCTCCCGGCTCCCTGTGCTGCCCGTCCCCGGCACAGCGGGGCAGGATGCGACCCCCGCGTGGCTCTGCTGACCCCGTCCCTGTCTCTCCCACAGAAAGGGGGTGCCCTGAAGAAAGGAGCCATCGCCAGGACGCTGCAAGCCGTGAAGATGGTGCTGTCCTACAACCCCGAGCTGCTGGAGTGGGACTCCCCACACCGCACCAACCAGCAGCAGTGCTACTGCTACTGCGGGGGTCCCGGAGAGTAAGGCCCTGCCTGTGTGTCACCCTTGGTCTCGTGGGAGAAGGAAGATGGGATCAGGGTGGGGATGTTTGATCCCAGGCTTGCAGGGCACTGCCCTGGGGCCGGTGGCTCTGCTCCCCACGCTGCCTCTGCCATCCGGGTCTCCTCTCGCTCTCAGAGGCAACTTTTGCTCCAGAAATACCAGTTATGGACTGACTTTCTCACCCTGGATAGGGGGAACCGTGCCTGGGAGGGGCCTGGGGCAGTGGCTGCCACATGCTGCCCTCAGTGTCACCTTGCTCGTGTCCCCCCCAGGTGGTACCTGAAGATGCTGCAGTGCTACCGCTGCCGGCAGTGGTTCCACGAAGCCTGCACCCAGTGCCTCAGCGACCCCATGATGTTCGGAGACCGGTGCGTCCCCTCTGGGCTTTGCTGGGATGGGGACACCTCCCAGCTGTGTCTCCCTGATCCATCCGACGCTGACACGGATCAGGTGGCCCTGCCCCACAGAGCCCCACTGCTCCTGGCCTTGCTGTCACCGTTGGCACTGGGAGCACTGTCCCACCTGCCCCACCCCTGGGCCCTGCACGGCTGTAGGATGATCCTCACCCCTGCATTTTCCCTCCCTGATGTTTTCCCCAGGTTTTATGTGTTTTTCTGCTCCGTGTGCAACCAGGGACCCGAATACATCAAGCGCCTGCCCCTGAGATGGTAAGAAACGGGCTCTGCCTCCTTTGGAATGTGCCCAGGTGGCTCCAGGACACCGGGTTGGCTGAGCCCTCGAAATGCTCAGGCTGGATGGGGCTCTGAGCAATCTGGTCTAGTGGAAGGTGTCCCTGCCCATGGCAGGGAGTGGGACTGGATGATTTTTAAGCCCCCTTCCAACACAAACCATTCTAGGATTGTGTGTTTGGGGTTTCTCCCAGCTGCAGGCAGTGTCCCATCCCTCCCCAAAGCTCAAGGGATGCTGACCTGGCATCTGCTGGGATAAACCTCAGGGCCGGGCTGCTTCCCCTGTGAGGTGCAGGAAGGTTCCAGTGTTGGGAGGACCTGGGAGCTGGAGTGGCACTGGCAGAGCAGGGCACGGGGGTGGCACCATCCTGCCAGGGCCGCTGACCCTGTGCCCCCCTTGGCTGCAGGGTGGACATCGTCCATCTTGCCCTCTACAACCTGGGGGTGCAGAGCAAGAAGAAGTACTTTGACTTCGAGGAGATCTTGGCCTTCGTGAACCATCACTGGGACCCGCTGCAGCTCGGGAAGGTACAAACACCCCCAGGGCTTGGGCTGGAGAGCAGCCGTGGCAGTGAGAAATGTAATCCCAGCTTGTGCAGCACTCAGCACGGGCAGCTCCTGCCCCTGCTCCCCTCCCTCCGTGCCGGGATTTCCCTTGTTAGAATGTCAGACCTCACACCTTTCCCGGTGGGAGCTAGGGCTGGGAGAAGCGTTCACACCTGCTGGAAACCCTGGGGCAGGACGGGGCGGTTCCCGAGGGCGCAGTGCCAGACCCGGGTGGCTCCGGCCGGGCCTTGGCTCCCTCCCTCCCTCCCTCCCCGACCTCGGGCAGGAGCCGAAAGCCGGAGTTCGGGTTCCCCCGTCTGTTTGGATTTTGCATAACCAGAGCGGGCACTGAGCCCTGCCCGTCCCCCTGTCCCGCAGCTCACGGGCACCCCCGTCTCGGAGCGCGGCCCCCACCTCCTCAACGCCCTCAACAGCTACAAAAGCAGGTGAGTCCCGGGCGAGCCACGGGCACAGGCTGGGCTGCGCGATGCTCCCGTGCCACCCTGCCTGAGGGCTGTCCCTCCCCTCCGCCGCCCAGGTTTCTGTGCGGGAAGGAGATAAAAAAGAAGAAATGCATCTTCCGCCTGCGGATCCGTGTCCCCCCGAACCCCCCCAGCAAGGTGCTGCCGGAGAAAGCCCCCAGCGAGGGCGAGAGCAGCTCCTGCGAGCTGAAGAAGCGGGGGAAAAGCAAATATGCCCATAAGGACAGGTGAGTGGCCCCGTCTGCCCGGACATTCCCGCAGCATCCCCCGTGCCCGCGCCCCCCTCACTCCCTGTTTGCAGCCTCCTGCCGCGGCAGCTCCAGCAGCAGAAGCGGCGAGCGCGGCGCAAGAGGGCCAAGTTCCTGCTGGAGGATGCCATTCCCAGCGTGAGTCCTGAGCCCCCTCCTCTCTGCAGCCAGCCCGGGATTTGGCAGCCGGGGGGAACTGCCCAGCCCCGGGGCTCCCCGCAGGTTTCCCCCACTCCTACGGGCAGGGAGAGCTCCTGTCCCTCACTCCGGGGAGTGTTCCATGCCCAGCCCACTCCCCAGGGCAGCGGGGCCGGGGGAAGGAGCCCCGGGCAGAGGGTGCCAGAGTCGGGGTGTGGGCAGCACCCCTGTGCCAGGCAGTGAGGAGTGAGCTTGTGTTTGTGACACAGAGTGACTTCACCTCGGCCTGGAGCACCAACCACCACCTGGCCAGCATCTTCGACTTCACGCTGGATGAGATCCAGAGCCTGAAAAGGTCTGGACCGGGGGTGTTGGGGGCCAGGGGTGCTGCTTGTGCCAGGCTGGGGCCGATGCTGCATTTCAGCCTGTCCCATCCCACCCCATCCCATCCGCAGTGCCAGCTCAGGACAGACTTTCCTGTCGGACGTGGACTCCACGGATGCCACCAGCACCTCAGGCTCGGCCACCACGAGCCTCTCCTACGAGTCCAGGTGGGGACTGTGCCCCTTGCCTCCTTCCGGAGGGGTCCTGGTGGCATGGCCAGGGGGGTGAGGGCCTGTGTCTCCCCTCTTCTTGTCCCACCCTGGGGGGCTTTTCCTCCCTGTGTCCCAACCGGGCCGGGGGTCCCGAAGTGGCACTTGCTGGCTGTGCAGGATCGGAGCTGTCGGTCCTTGCTGGGCCCCCCCAAATTCCCGGCGTGCTCCCACCATGAGCCAGCACGGAGGGGGGGCACCTTTGGGTGCTGCCCTCACTCCTGCCCTGTGCCCTCCCTGGCAGCCGCAGGACCGTGGGCAGCCGCAAGCGCAAACTGGCAGTGCCCGCCTACGCCTCGGGGGCCAAGCGGAGAGGGGGCGAGCTGGGCGGGCGCCCGGCAGCGGCCACCCCCGAGGGCAGCGAGGCAGCGGCCGGCCCCGACCGCCCCGACGACGGCATCGACAGCCACACCTTCGAGAGCATCAGCGAGGACGACTCCTCGCTGTCCCACCTCAAGTCCTCCATCAGCAGCTACTTCGGCGCCGCGGGCCGCTTGGTGTGCGGGGAGAAGTACCAGGTGCTGGCGCGGCGGGTGACGCTCGAGGGGAAGGGGCAGTACCTGGTGGAGTGGGAAGGCACGACCCCCTACTGAGCCCCGCCTGCCCCGAAACCTCTCCCGGAGCCAAAGCAGAGGAGATCGGGATGCTGGGGAAGCCCGCGAGGAGCAGGAGAGGTGCTGGACCCTCCCCCCGGGCATCTCGGCGGGCGGAGGCAGCGTCCAGGCCGGCAGTGCTGCCCAGGAATGAAACCTGAAGCCTTGACACTCTTATTTTTTTAAATGTTAACAGTTTTTAGTTCTCTGGCTGTGTTGATGCAGAGCGTGGCCCAGCCGTGCTCTCCTGATGAGCCCGGGGGTGCTCAGAGCAGTGAGGGCCCTTCCAGAGAGGTCCCCTGGCACAGCTGGAGCAGCTGATTTTGGGGGGCACCCCACACCTTGCTCACACAGAGGGCCCTCGGCCTGTGCCTGGCACAGCCTGGCTCATCCCTGTGTCCCTGAGCAGCCTCCAGGAGGTTCTGCTGCCAGAGCACAAACCCCTCCTCACCCCTGGGCTCTCACAGCTCCTCCCTGTGCCCATGGGAAACCGGGGTTTTCCACCTCATCCTGAATCCATTCATTAAAGGAATGCGGCTTGTTTTACATGAGAGGAAAATGCCCCCAGACCAGCCCACGTGTGGCTGTTGCAGCCATGGGGCAGATGTGCTCTCACCCCACAACCTGGACTGTGTGTGGTGCTGCACCAGCTTCATTTCCCTGTTCTGACAATCGTGATCTTGGAAGAGATAGTCCAAAAAAATCCTCCTTTGCCTTAAAACCACCACGGGCACTTCACAGACTAGAGCCCAAGGCCTTTGTTTCTACAGGACTCTTCATCCCAAATGTGCCAAACCAGCAGACAACCAAAAAAAGGCTGATGAGGACAGCAGGGGCAGGGGGTTGTGCTGAGGTCCCTGTGGCCATTCCCGTGGCCATCCCTGTGGCTCTGTGGCTGTGCCTCTCTCACAGTGGTGATGTTTGTGAGCACTGGGCTTGATTTGTCTGCAGGAGAGAAGGAGCAGCCCCCTCCTTTAGCAAAGCAATACTGCCAGCTTGGGCAGGAGCAGAGCAGTTGGCTTTTTAAAAGAGATTCTAATATCAGATAGAAGTGTTAGATTTTTTTTTTCCTTAAGAGGGAGAGAGTGAGATATTTTCACTGTTGTCCTCCTCGTCTCTCCCCCATCCCACTGTGCTGTCCCAGGGGATGGAGGGGGGCCATGCTGGGCTGGGGGGTCCTGTCCATCAGCACACCCTGTCCTGTCCTGTCCTAGCTGTGCTCGTGGGATCTCAGCTCAGGCACAGCAGTGTCCCTGTCCTTTGGGAGAGGTGCTGCCAGGCCCCCCCACCCCTGGCAGGGAGGGGTCCAGCAGCTGGAGAACTCCCTGTCCTGCCTTAGCTTTGTCCTTGAAGGATCATTTCAAATATTTCCCTTTCTTGAGTGCCTACGGTGCCCTGGTGATTCCAAGGGGCTGCCAGGAGCTGTGCCAGGAGCTGTGCCAATGCACATCACACTCATGGCAGCACCCACAGGATGTGGCCCTGGCTCCTCTCTGCTCCCTCTCTCTTCCCTCTCCTCCTCTCCTGGCTTCTTGCAGAGAATTGAATGTGGAGCCTTTAAAAGTATTTTTGTTGCAGAGTCTATTTTGCATTGGCTGTAATAGAGATTATAACAACCCTGTGCACCTTCTGATCTCTGAGTTCAGGTTGCTGCTCGTAAGCAACTCTCGCTATACCCAAGTTGTAATTAATATGTCTGATGTACAATTAAAAAGTGGGGTTTTTTTCAATGTCACTCTTTTTTTGTAGTGTGAGGATTATTGAGTTGGGATGCCCAGCGCCCACCACGGGCAGCTGGTGCTGCTGGGTTGTGTTCTGTGCCAGGTGAGGTGTGTCCTGCAAGCCCAGGACAGGCCCTTCCTCCTGCCCAGCTCTGACCACCAGAGCCTGCCCAGGTGAGAAACTGCTGTTTATTCCCTTCCCAATCACATAAATAACTCCAAAATGATCCATAGGTTATATCCCATAAACCATTAACATAAAAGATCTTTCTACAAAGTTCAACTCGGCCTAGGCAGAAAGCCACTGCTCAGGTGGGGGTGGGGACACAGGGCCAGGGCAATGTCCCTGGTGGTCCTGCTGGCACTTGGGGTCCCTGAACGGGCCGTGGGCGCTGCCCAGCTCATCCCAGCTCCCGGTGCCAGGGCAGAGTCTGCGTGCGCTGCTCGCGGCTCCTGCTAAATCCTCGCGGCATCTGCTGGAGTTTGCGGCTTCCTTGGATGGTGTGAGGCTCCAGCAGCTCGCTGGCTGCCAGCAGGGGAGGGCGGCAGCCGGCACGGCGCGGGCTGCGCGGCCACATCCTGCAGCTGAGGGCTGGGGAGCGGAGGCACCGCGGGGCCGGGACCGCTGGGGCCAGGCAGGGGTCAGGGCTGCCTGTGGGGACACACGGCACTGCAGGGGCTGCCAGGCAGGGGTCAGGGCTGCCTGTGGGGACACACGGCACCGCAGGGGCTGCCTGTGGGGACACACGGCATCGCAGGGGCTGCCAGGCCGGGTACAGAGCTGCCTGTGGGGACACACGGCACTGCAGGGGCTGCCAGGTCACGGTTCCCAGCTGGAACTCTCTGTCTGAGTGTCCTGACAGGAGCATCTCCGCGGATCCTCACCCGCAGCCCTCCCCAGCTCAGCCTGCAGCGGCTCCGGGCTGCTCAGCGCTCCCTGGGCAGGCCGAGGAGGGGAGGGTTCCCATCCCAAGCTCCTGTGTCACAGCACACCCGAGAAGGGATGAGCTGCCTCCCGCGCGGTTCAGTAGGATGCCGGTTTCCCCAAAAACGAGCTGCACTTCGCTCTTCTCAGTCCCGTGGGACGTTCTCCTCTATCCATTTGAGGTAGAGAGGGTTTCCTTGGTCGATAGGCAGGCTGATGATCTCGGGGATTTCAAAGGGATGGATGGATCTAAAGTGGAAACAGGCGCGGAGGAGCAGAGTCAGCGCAGCCCCGCAGGAAGCCGCGCTCCCTGCCCTGCCCCGCGCCCTCCCCGCGCTTCAAAGCACCCGCAGCTTCTTTTTGCCACGTGGGAATTTTGCTTTGAGTTTGGGGTTTACCACAGACTGCCGGGGGCCTGGCCCAAAGCTGAGTGTGCTCCCCCCTCGGGAAATGCAGGAAATCCTGTCAGGAGGCTGTCAGGGAATGAATGACCTGTGCCAGGAGAAGAATCCCTTCTCGGATCCAGCACGGATGGCTGGGTGAAGCCCAGCAGTTATTTCTGCCACTTTTTCCTTTTTGTTGATGCCATCTCTGAGTTTTTGTGGCTCATAAGGTACAGCAGGAACACTTAACCCCCCCTGGGTGGGAAGGGGCTCCAAGAACTCCCAAAACCCGAGCAGGAGGAGAGCCTACCTTGGATGGGACACCCAGTGCTCCCGCCAAGCCAGAGCCTCACCTGACATAGTTGGACAATTCCCCTATTTTGGATGTCCTTGTTTTCACTAACTGTGGAGAGTAAAACAACAAAGCAACCCTCAGGGAGATGAGAAGGGATGGAGGGATCCTGACCAAAACCCAAGGGAGATGTGAAGGGATGGAGGGATCCTGATTAAAACAAACCCAAGGGAGATGTGAAGGGATGGAGGGATCCTGATTAAAACAAACCCCAAGGGAGATGTGAAGGGATGGAGGGATCCTGATTAAAACAAACCCAAGGGAGATGTGAAGGGATGGTGGGATCCTGATTAAAACAAACCCCAAGGGAGATGTGGAGGGATGGAGGGATCCCGAGGTGCAGTTCTGGACTGCCCCCATCCAGCATGGCCAGGGGTGTGACAGGAGCCCTTCCTGGGCTCTTCCTTGGGGGTTGATCTCAACTGGAGCCAGGCTGCCACCCCCAGCTGTCACCCCCAAGGCCACAGACAGGTATTTGGGGTCCCTGGGTAGCACCCCAAACCCAGCAAGTTGTGTTGCCCTCCCCAAAGTTCCCTGCAGCCCCTTTTGGCTGGTGCCGTTTGCAACAGGGATTTTTGTGACGTAGGGAATGATCACTTACCAGCAGTATTTCAGTGGATTCTTCCAGTTCCCCCTTCCAGAAATACCTGGATTTGAAAGAAAAGCAGCATCAGCAAATCCAGCTCTGGCTGCAGCCACGCCAGCCCTCTGGGGTTGCTTTCCCCGCTTGGTGCATTTTGTATGTGGTCATTTCTTTACAAAGTGGCTCAAGAAGCATCGCTGGCCCCAAAACTGCTGAACACGTGAGTGAGCACCCCCGATTTATGGACCAGAGCCTCCAGAGAATTTGCCCAGGGGGACTGCCAGGGCAAATTTGCTGGGACAGGGCTGTCCCGCGGCGGTGGCCCCGCTCTGGGCAGTGGCCGGGGGACGGTGCCTGCAGGGACACTGAGCTTTCTTCCTCTCTTTCCCTGCAGGAGAGGAGCTGTGCTTCTCATGACTCAGATGTGACCTTTGAAAACACTGAGGCTGCCAGGAGCCCGTCCTGATCTCATCTGCCCGCGGGGCTCCTGCGCTCGGAGCGCTCGGCGGCGCCGCGGAGTCTCCGGGCAGGGCACGGGGCAGAGCCCGGCTGGAGCTGCCAGGGCCGGGCAGGAGCGGCTCTGCTCCGGCCCTTTGCGTTTGCAGGAAAGGATGGATGAGGGGAAGGAGGGTGTTACTGGGTCAGGTGGGATATGGGGATCCCCTCCTGAGGGAAGCTGTGATGGGATCTGCTCCTCACCCCTGCCAGGGTGTTTCTGTGAGGAAAAGCTGTTTTGGGGCTTTGCTCTTGAAGCCCTCTAACAAGTGCAATCCTTTTGCAGGGACAGCTGAGGACACCTGCAGAGCAGGGCTGGGCCTGTTCCAAGGTCAAACATGCTGTTCTTCCTGCCTGAAAAAGCTGCTTAATTTTATAAAAGCCTTTTCTGGTCCCAATCTTGGCTGCTTTTTAGAGCCTCTAGTAACAGGCACCATGTCCTCAGGACCATAAATCCTAAATTGCAGGGTGTCTGTGTAGCCAAGTAACCAATAAATGAATGATCCCCACGGGGAGTCGGAGCAACTGCACTCCTCAGTCAGCTCCGAGCATGGTGAGACTCATCCCCACCATCTGCAGCAACAAACAGCCCCAGCAGCCTCCTGGACACTGAGGGCTGTGTCCTTCACCTCCTCCCCTCCCTGCAGAGCCCAGCTTTGTCTCCTCCATGGGGGAATACCCAGCCCAACTTACAAGGCCGAGCTCTTGGGCAGGATGTTCACGTAGGCAGCCAGTTTCTTATCCATGATGGCCCTGGAGGAGACAGGAGGGCAGTCAGTGCCAGCCCAGCTCAGAGCTCACCCTCAGCCATGGGGACATTCCCTGGTGCTGCCCAGGACTGCCAGCAGCACCTTTGACATTGGAATTTTGGGTTACTTATTACCCTGAGAAAACAGAGGCGAAGGTGAACTTTGGCTGGAGCTACTTCAGATCAGGCCCTCCTGGCAGGATGCTGGGACCCTCCCTGTGCTCAGGAGGGAGTTTGGGTGTTGCTCCTGGCCTGGAGGGTGCAAGGACTCTGCCCAGTGCCCCTCTGGCTGTGGGGTCACCAGGGCAGGGGCTGAACTGTGGGACTGCAAGCACCGGGGCTGGGATGGACAGGAAGGGGTTTGGCTGCCACTGTCCAGTGTTTTTTGGCTGCCACTGTCCAACTGTGCCCCTTCCTCCCAGAGCAACCTAAATGTGCAGCTTGTTAAATTAACAACATCAGGGATTTTCAACTCAAAATGTCCCAGAAATCTGAAGCCCAAATAAATTCCCTCCCTGGGGCTGCCTCTGTTAGTTGTGGGCTGGTTTGTTATTGCAGGGCTGCCAGCAGTGAAGTGATGCTTCAGAGATTGCAGAGCCCTGGGGCAATCTCAGGGGGCATTTCTAGAACAAAGGGGGCAAATGTTGTATTTGTGACCACAGCAGTGTCTGGCCCTTCTCTCAGAGGTGGCAGCTGTCCCTTCAGGCCGGGCACCAGTGGCTCCACCTTTGGTTTTCTTTAGCACTGGCTTGGGGGGACCATGGCTGGAGAGGAGCAGCACCCCAGGAGGCTCAGGGCTGTTTGCTTTCACCATGTGTAGGCAGCTCCAGGCATTTAATGCTCCTGGAGCATCTTGAGTTAATCTTTAGACCAACAAAGTGCAGCAGCATGAGCAGAGCCACTCCTGCTGTGCCTGTCATGTCACACATGGCACAAATCAGTTGGGATTTGCTGCCTGCAACTTGCAAGGCACTTCAGCACAGGAGCCTTTTGGTTTGGGTGCTCTGTCCCAAGAAACTGAGATCCTAACTGAGATCCTGAACTTTGTCCCAGCAAGCTGAGCAGCAACAAGAGGCCACCAGGGGAACGGGGAACATTGTAAGAAGCTGAATGTGATCTGTGGAAAATGTCTGCATAATACATGATAGCTCTGGGTCGGGCACTTCATTGTGTGTTTCTCTGTCTGTGCCTCACAAGTGAGACAGATTAAATATTAATAAGCAGCAAAGCACAGAAAATGATAAATATAAATCTAAGGCAGCAGTGGGGGCTGAAGGGGTGCTGGGCAATTTGGGTGAGGTGCAGGGGCCACTCAGCCAAGGGGGTCAGCTCAGGCACATGGGACAGGCAGGAAGGTCTTGAGATGCTGAATTCTACCTGCAGCTCTTCTGCTTTCCCAAAGCTTGAACCCCTTCTCCTTAAACCAGTGGAAAATTTCCCTGCAGGCTGATCCATCTGAGTGAGTCCTCCACTGGGCAGTGCAAAGGAAGAATAAACACGACAGCACAGGAAAAAGGAGTGGGGGAAAATCAGTGTAGAGGCCCCGTGTCATCCCCTGCAACCAGGGCTCATCGATCCCAGTTCCAGAACAAAGGAATAATCACTCCACCAGTAAAACCACAACCAAAGTACACATTTCTCATCGAGGGGGAGTGATTTATCTCCTCTCCTTCCCTGCAAGATGAGGAACAAAGAGTGGAAAGCATTTTCAAAGCTGTTAAGAGGAGGCATTTTCAGGAACTGAGGCTCTTTTCACCGTGTACAGTTGCTCCTTTTTTTTTTTTTTTTTGGGAGACATCGAGCAGTGCAGACATAATTCTATTTGAATTTCTTAATACAGTTGCAGTATTTAAGGTGACACAAACTCCCTTTCAGTAGCCTGTCAGTTCCTGAACATGTTTGGGAGCACTTTGCTGGAGATGGAGGGGTTTTGGCAGCAGCAGGGCAGCAGGAAAACAGCGCAGGAGGTGTTGCAGGAAACTTCACGGTCCATCATAAACACTTCCCCAGTCAACACGGGTTCAGTTCTTTGAACAGACCATCCATTGAGTCAGGGACTGACAGATGTGTGAAAAAAACTCTGCATGCAAAATATCACGCAAAATATCTCATATGTTGAAACAGAAGAAGAAAAATTGAGGAAAAGCCCTCATTCTACGAGGTTTTCCTGGTGAGCAGAGTGGTACCTCACAAGTGTTTGTTGTGGACCCCTTTCACAGCTCCTTTATTTTTGTGTCAGAGCACTGTGTTTTGTCCCTCTCTGTAATTATCCCTCCTGGCATTTTGTTGTCTGTGCTGTTCTAGAGAGGAATAGAGACTGTGGCAGAATCAGAGAACATCAGGCTGGAGCTGAATCCCTCTGAGAAGCCATAAATTCAGGGTCACGGCTTGAAAATGGGTCTTGAAAATGCAAGGCAGTGAAATAAATTGAGAATTGCTTGCTGTTACCATGGCATTGACTTCAGAGGCAAATGTCAGTTTTGGGACAGAGCAGCTCTGGCAAGGGGGCTGTGATACAGAGTCAGTGGAAAGGAGCACTGCTCAGGTACCACAGAATCCCAGAATGGTTTGGGTTGGAAGGGACTTTAAAGCCCATTCAGTGCCACTCCCTGCCACAGGCAGGGTCACCTCCCACTGTCCCAGGCTGCTCCAGCCTGGCCTTGGACACTTCCAGGGATCCAGGGGCACCCACAGCTTCTCTGGGCACCCCGTGCCAGAACCTCACCCCCCTAAAAATGCAAAGTACAGAGGGACCAGGGAATATTCAGCTTTATTCCACCTTTAGAACCCCTCAGGCAGAGCAGCAGGGAAGTGTCCCCGTACCTGGCGATGTCCTTGGCGATCTGCTCGTTGAGGCAGGTGACAAAGGCGATGGAATGTGTCCCTGGGATGTAGCTGCCAGTGACAGCAGAGTGCAGGTGCAGGGCCAGGCCCCTGAGCAGGGGGAACATGAGCACCAGCAGTGCCAGCACCTCGGAGAGAACAGCCAGGGGGGTGGGAGGTGAAATACTGCACTTTGGAAAACAGCATTTACATTGTCTGTCACTTGAGGGACATTGCCAGGCTCCTCTCAGCATTCCAGGGAGCAGTTAAATGAAATCAAGGTGAGAACCTGCTCCTAGGGGGATTCATTCCCCTCCAATAGGGCCAATCTCGTGCTCAGGGCAGGAGAGGGGCAGTTTGGAGGCTGGAGCAGCCCAGGGCTGCCCAGAGCTCTGCTGTGGGAGGTCACCTCAGACTAATGGGGGTCACAGACCACACCACTCAACCACAGCAGCCAGGACTGGTTTTCTGAAGAAGAATAAGGAGGTAAGACGTGGAATGTCTCAGTTTCTAGAGCACAAAAGAGCAATAAGGGAATGGCTCCCACACCCAGCACATCTCTCCTCTCAGGACACATCTGTAGCCATCCTTCAGCCGTGTGTCAGGGCTGAGGTGTGTCCACCCCTCTGGGAAAGGGTGGGGACAGGACCCTCTGCCTTCCTGGGGGTGGCAGGAGAAGAGCAGGATGTCAGGGATTTGTCCATGGGAAACAGATTTGGTGCCAGGACCTGGGGAATTTCCATCCTGCCCTGTCAGATTCTTCCCCTCTGCCACAGCTCTGCGCAGCCCAACCAGGCCATGCTCCAGCCTCACAGCCCAACTTCACGGCAGGTTTTAAATTAATTTCATCTCAATTACCTGTTCCTAAAAGCACTAAAGTGAAACAGGATCCTGTGGGCTACAGAAATCCCACTGGACACAGCCCAGCTCTGCAGGGCTGCACAAACACCATGGCCCAGCACAGCAGCAGCAGCAACAAGTGGGGTTTGCTGTGCAGGAGCTGCTGTTCCTGGCAGGCCCCTTCATTGCTGTTTGTGCTCACATGGCACAAACAGCCTCCCAAAAATCTGTCATTATCCCAGCAGGGAGGCTGCGGGAATGGGGAGGTTAATTTGGAGTGCTGAGGAGCAGCTGAAGGCCGGTGCCGTTCTGAGCTCCAGCGCCTTCCCTTTGTCTTTTGTTTTGGTTTTGACATAAACAGCATCTGGCCCTGCTTCAGCTCCAGTGATTAAAAAATGCTTAGAAGACTAAGAATATATTCCTTTCCCCCCCTTTATTTCCACCCTCCTTTGTCCTCTGAAAAACCTGCCATTACAGCATTAGTGTAGAAATCCCTCTTTTTTAATTCTTTCTTTTTTTTAAAAAAATTGAATTAAAAATCTCCCTTGTCACCACAAAGCCAGGAGCTCCTTCCCATTTGGAAAATGACTGATGTGCTGTATTGCCCATCTCCTCTTTCCCAATCCATTTGAGGAAATATTTGTTACCGCAAGGCTTCTCATCATAATTTTTAGAGCTCCTTCTGTGCTCTTTTTTCCCCCACGAAGCCATTTAACAAATATTATACAACAAATCCCAGAAGCCACTCAGCGAGCTACAAGCCAAGCAGAGATGTGCTGGTGTACCTATTTTTCCAGATTAAAATGTAATCATGCTCCTTGCTCAGGAAAAAAAACAAACCAACATCCAACCTGTTCAGCCTGGTGATCATTAATCTTCTTGGGAGATGTTGGTGCATGTGATGAGGAAATCCCCAGGATCATTTGTGATTGAATATTAGTACAAACGTGAACTCTATCTTGTTTTTTCTGGTGTTTCCCCCGTTTTTTATGAAAAAGAAGATAACACCCCCTTTTTTTCCCCAGAATATTTGTATTTGCCAAGGGATGATGCAAAAGAGGAGTGAAAAGTCAGGATTCCTGCCTGATAAACCAATTAAACTCATGATTGCCAAAACACTGAAGGGAACAAAAATGAAAACAGCCCAGTGAGATTTTAAGCACTTCACTGAAAAGCACCAAGCAGCAGAATGCCAGTTTAGTGCAGAAAGACTCAGGTTTCTGCAACAATTCTTTTGGTTTTAGTGAACTTAAAACAGCTTTAAGTTTAGAATCACTGTGCCAGGACTTTTTGCCTAGTTTTCATGAGATTCTGTTAAAAACCTCAACCGAACACCACCAGCACCTGAACACAACTTGTGCCAATGCTGAGCGTAAAAATATTTGGAAATTTGCTTTTCTCCCAGCAGATACAGTGAGTCCACCCCTCCTGCACGATGGTTTTGGGGAGAGGTTTGCTAACAAAGGTACACACAGGTGTTTCCATGGTTGCTTGGCATGGGTTGGTGTCTGTCGGGGAGTGTCCTGTGTCCTGCATCCCCATCCCAGCCCCGTGTCCTTCTCANAGCCCCGTGTCCATCCCATCCCAGCCCTGTGTCCATCTCACCCCGTGTCCATCCCAGCCCCGTGTCCATCCCCGTCCCGCACTCCACTCACCAGCAGCGCGGTGCCGCGGCCGGGCCGGGGGCAGCCCTGAGCAGCGGGGGGCAGCGGGCAGCGCTGGCTCAGCCCCTCCATGTCCGGCGGCCCCTCCACCTGCAGTGGCCGAGCCCGGAGCGCTGCTGGACAGGCGGCACTGACTCCTCCTCCTTCTCCTTCTCCTCCTCCTCCTCTCCTTCCTCCCTGGCTGCTGCCCGCCCGCCGCGGGGCTGTGCCTGGGACAAGGGACAGCGCAGTGTCCCCACCTGCCACCCGCAGCCTCTGCACCTGCCTGACCTGCAGAGCTGGGGGGACAAATATCGGGCAGTGGCACCCCAAAAGTGGGGTGGGACACCCGAGTGCTGTCACTGCTGGTGTGGAACTGCCCGTACCAGCATCTGCTGGGTGTCCAGGCTCTCCCTCCGGCACAAGCACGGGGATCCTCCCAGTGCCGTCCCCCGGTGCTGGCGCCGTTTGTCACCTTCGCCTTGATTTCCCCAGCTATAAAAATGTTGTTTTCTCAGATTTCGTCTGGTCGGGGCTCTTCGGATAAAAACCACCGGACAGGTTCTGAGTCCTGGCGTGGTGTTTGTACCCAAATCTCCTGTAAGGGACTCGGGGCAGAGGAGCCGGGCGCTGTTTGTCACTTTATTGTCCCCCGTGTAACTTTTTACTGTCCCCCTGTCCGTTCCCATAACTTGACAGGAGAACTCATTCCTTGCCAGCCCGCAGAACACCCGAACCCGCCTATCTGTTACATATTTATTTGCGGGATGTAATCTTTCATAGAGCTGGAAGCACAAAGTTGTAGAAGTTATCAGTTTGTTTGTAAAAGGTGAGAAAATTCAGCTTGAAGGCATCGCGGGGGATAACGCTCTCCGCAGCCCAGGGAGCCGCTCCGGGCAAACACCGGGATGGGACCGGCTGTTCCCGCTCTCCTGGCATCAGCACTTTCCCTTCCCGAACCCGGACAACTCCGTTTATCCCGGTTTTTCCGAAAAACGGCGACGCCGTGCACGGACCGCCGCCCGCCCCTCAGGGGATCGATACGCGCCATGCAATGAGACCACGCCCCCTACTGGACATGCCCCCTCATTACTGAGACCACGCCCATCAGTCACAGAGACCACGCCCCCTTACCGGGACCACGCCTACGTTACCGGAACCCCGCCTCTCGTTACCGCGACCACGCCCCCGTTACCGGGACCACCCCT
>VZTZ01016862.1:144752-160783 GCA_013400955.1 Drymodes brunneopygia
CGGTGAGTTCCGGCGGGGTGCCGCCGCCCTGAGCGGCCCCGCTGCTGTTCTCCCGGAGCGGGGGGTTTCTGCCGCTTTCCCGGCTCATTCCGTGCGCTCTTTCGGGCCGGGAGGTGGCACAGCCGTGTCGGTTTCCTCAAGGGCTCGGTTTTCTCTCTGTCCCGCCCAGGGAACAGGTGTCCACGTGTGTTTCCATCCTAGAGAGGCTCCTGCAGGCCCTGGATCCCTTATACGTGATCCAGAACCTCAGGGAAGAGCTGCAGAAGGGTCTTTTCCACCCCGATGACTCCGTGAAGATCCTCACCATGGCCCAGGTACAGGGTTTCCTCCAGGAGGAGGGGACAGAGCTCTGTGCTGAGCTCTGGGTTAGTCCCCGTCTGCTCTTTTCCTGCCTCAGTCTGTGATAAAAGCAGGAATTGTGTCCTTCCACACTCGTGCCATTTAGGATAATTACCGTGCAGCGTGTGTGTAATGCTTAATGATATGTCCATTTTAATTTACAAATCTATGTCCTGGCAAAAGCAACTTGTGCATAAAACCTCTGTCACGTGTGCTGGTTAAAGCTTTCCAAGCCATCACTGACAGCAGGGGCTGTAAGGATTGAAAGCAGCAACATTTTGATATTCAGGATGCTTGAAACGTGATTGTGGAAACACCAAACAGGCTGTAGGAACTCGGCACTCGTTGTATTCATTTAAAAGAACAGGATTGTGGGATCTTGTGGTTTGGGTTTTAGATTCAGCTAAGAGCAGCTGCTCAGGTTTTAATCCAAAAACCTTAAAAAATTGTGATTCTTGCTTTCTGTGCAGCTGTTCCAGTGCTCGAGTATCCTCACAGTGGAAATAAATTTTGTTTTAATGTTATTTTCTGTGCCTCTTTGATCATCAGGTTGTTTTAATGTTATTTTCTGCCACTCTTTGATCATAAGGTTGTTTTAATGTTATTTTCTGTCACTCTTTGATCATCAGGTCGGGAGGATCGTTGAAGACTCAGCTGCTGTCACAGAAATCCTGCAGAGCCCCGAGCTGCTACGGCAGATCATAAACTGCATTGGTGGGGAGAAAATTGCAGTGGCCAAAGAGGTAAACGTGGCTTTATTGTCCCCTTCCTCTGCAAGCTGAGGCAGTTGGATGATGATAATAACGAGCTCTCATCAGTGAAAATTCAATTATAATTAAAATTAAATGTATGGCTCTAGTTAATAGGTTAATAAAGAACGTTGGAGTGTGATAATATCAAATTTTCTTCTCTGTGTGGTTTTGCTCATTTTTAACAACAAGCTCCTGTTTTTGCTTGCAGGCCATCAGATCTCTGTCCAGAATAGCCCAGAGCCAGGAGGGTCTGGAGGCTCTGTTTGGGAGCAGTTTGTTGAGTGACCTGAGGAATGTGATGGCCACCAGTGACGTTGTTCGCTACAGGGTCTATGAGGTGGGGGAGCTCTCTGCTGCTCCTGACTCTCAGCCTGGGTTTTAGGACTTTTAAGTTATTGTTTCTCACTGCTTTGCAGCATTTTCTTCCCATCCGTGTTTTATCAAAACTAGAAAGGAGTAGGAGGATCACAGCAGTGTGGGCTCTCATGTTGTAATAACTGCTCTTCCCCATTTTATGGTGTAAAAGTGTGAATTACTGTGTATTTTCTGACTTGCAGTGCTTAAGGCATTGGAAGGGCTACACAGAGTTAGTAAAGACACCAGGAAGTGTTTGTTTCTCTGAAAATAAAAGTGAAATAGTCTCTTAACCTTTGGGTGTGAAGTGCTGCTGGAAGTTCTGGAGAGGTGCCAGCTGTCAGTCTAGAGATGTTTGGTAAAGGAGGATTAATACAATTTAGCCATTCTAGAGATTAGTGGGAATAGCACAGGAAAGGCTGATTGTGAATAGAGATCAAATGCATGTGCTGTAAACTTGGAATTCCTTATCACCTTACTTCAGGTGAACATTTGGGTTAGTGATGAAAATATGATTAAAATCCATATTTTATATATATAGGGTTAATCAGCACTATAAGATGTATTTGGCTGTTACTGTGAATTATTGTAATATTTTTATAAACCATCCTCTTTGCTTTCATTTAGTTAATTGTGGAGATTTCATCAGTGTCAGCAGAGTCTCTGAATTACTGTGCAAACAGTGGGTTAATCCCTGAGTTGATTGGGGAGCTGACTGGAGAGGATGTGCTGGTCAGGTACGTGGGTGAGTTGGCCAAGGAGATTTCCACCATGGATAAAACACTGATATTCTGATAAAACAAACATATTTGTGTGTGTTTCTTGTAAAACCCTCTTCAGAAAATTGCTTTAACTGCTTTGAGTGTAAAATTTTTATTTTTTTATACCTTGGTTTGAGGCCCAAGCTGGAGATGTTTGACTGCAGTAGGAACGCTCTAAATTCTTTCACAAATCCAGAGAGCTGAACGAGAAGCTTGGACACGTGGGGTCATTTGTTGTTTTGTTGTTAGGATTTTACCTTATGGGTATGGGATTTTTTCCTTAATCACCAAGTGCTTCAAACACACCTGAAATAAACTAAAATAATTTTGTGTGTTGCAGAGCCACGTGCATAGAGATGGTGACCTCGCTGGCCCACACCCCCCACGGGCGGCAGTACCTGGCTCAGCAGGGAGTCATTGACAAAATCTCCAACATCATCCTTGGGGCAGAGTCAGATCCCTTCTCCAGCTTCTATTTGCCAGGTGAACCTCATGCATTCCTCCTTTCCAGGCTTTGCACCTTGCTTTAATGAGTTAAATTGTCAGCACTGTTAAGCTTCTCTGTTGAAAGCTCGGGGGAAATTTTGAATATTAGATTGGATGTGTAAAATGTTGGATATTTAAAAAATGCTGAAGGACAGTCTGGCACGTGAAGAATGTTCCTCAGTAAGAGTGGTAAGATGTGGACAGGCTGTGCTGCAGCTTTAAAGTTTGTGTTATTGTAGCCTTTTTTAGGAATACAAACATCATGAATTAAGCAACAGTCAAAATATTTGGCTTGTTGCTTAGTTCTGTCTTTATTTTGAGCTTTTTACCAACGCTCTTCAGAGACTTAATAACACATGTTTAGGAACAAATCAGTCTCGCATTATTGTGCCTTTAATTTTGCTGTTCTTCCACTCAGTGCTTTTTTTGGTCTTGTTTTCTCAGGATTTGTTAAATTTTTTGGCAATCTGGCTGTTGTGGACAGTCCCCAGCAGATCTGTGAGCGATACCCTGTCTTTATGGAAAAAGTCTTTGAAATGGCAGAAAGTCAGGATCCAACTATGATTGGAGTGGCTGTGGACACACTGGGAATCCTGGGATCAAATGTGGAAGGCAAACAGGTTTTACAGAAAACTAGTTAGTATCTTCCTTTTCTTTAATCAAACTTCCTCAGTATAATACAAGGATGATTTGGTTTGGGGTGATACAGAAAGGAGTTGAAAAATGGATAAATTTCTAACGTAGCTGAGGGGTAACTGTATTCCTGTAGAGATCTGGCTGAATTAATTAAATACACTTTGTTTTTGTTTTGAAAGGAAGTAGATTTCAAAATCTCTTAAGCAAAATAGGGCACCAGGCCAAGAATGCCCCCACCGAGTTACGGCTGCGGTGCTTGGATGCGATTTCATCTCTGCTTTACTTGCCTGTAAGTTGGGGCTTTTGGCTTTGGTTTTTCTTTAAATCTCCAGGAATTAAACCACCACACACCTGAGCAATTGTGATGAGATGTTTTGCAAACTCTAGGTTGGGTAGCAGTGGTGTTTTTTCAGTGTTCTGAGTCGTTGATTTATTGTTTTGAAATTCCCTGATTCGTTTGCTTAAAGGTTTGGGTTTGTTTGTAAGGAGCCAAATGTTCTGAAATGTTAATAAAAGATGAAGTCAAGACTTCATTGACAAGGGAATTGAGAGTAAGCAGGTTCACATCCTTGTGCTCAGAGTAATAGGGGCAAAGTGCTCCAGTCCCTGTGATCTTTGGATCCAGGTGTCTGGGTTAACAGTGTTGCTCTGAATGAGTGGTTAAACCATTTGAACACATCCTGAGGACCTGGAAGCTTTTCCTAATCCTAATCAAACTCTTTCATTTTTGTGATTTATGTAGCCAGAGCAGCAGACAGAAGACCTTTTAAGAATGACTGAATCCTGGTTCACATCCCTGTCCAGCCAGCCCCTGGAACTGTTCAGGAGCATCAGCACTCAGCCATTCCCTGATCTCCACTGTGGGGCTCTGCGGGTGTTTACTGTGAGTGCTTTTGGTTTTAAAGATCAGGGAGTGACTTGTGTTGCCATTCAGTCTCAGATTCATTTATTTCTTTGAAGTAAATGCCACAAACTTATTATTAAACCCCAGAAGTGGTCAGGAAAAGCCTTTTCCTCGTGCCCCACTTGAATTTCCCATTTAAGTCATGCAGCAGACATGTCATGTGTGTAATGCTAATTTTCTAATAAATTGGAGAGGGGAAAAAAAGGCAAGAACTGTGCTCTGAGGTGCTGCTTCTATACCAGGGGCACTGCTGTGATAATTCCCTTAAAACTTAAAGTGCTTAAAGATAAGCACTGAGCTGTACTTGTTCTCTAATGTTAAACCCTGCTGCTTGATTTGAGTGGTGGTTTTGTATCTCATTTAATTTTTCCCATTCCTTTTCTATGTACCAAAAACCCTACTGTGTAACTGCTTTTTGGGGGGGGGTTAAAATGTTTCCCACCTCTGACATCTTTTGTTTTCCTGTTTAGGCCATTGCAAACCAACCATGGGCCCAGAAGCTGATGCTGAACAGCCCAGGGTTTGTGGAGTACGTTGTGGACAGATCTGTGGAGCCTGACAAAGCTTCCAAGGATGCTAAATACGAACTGGTGAAGGCCCTGGTGAACTCCAAAAGCATTGCAGAGATCTTTGGCAATCAGTATTACCTGAGGCTCAGGGCTTACCTGCACGAGGGCCCCTATTATGTGAAGGCAGTTTCTACTACAGCTGTGGAAGGAGCAGAGTAATGTCCTTGGTGTCTGGGGTGCCCCTCTTGCAAAACATGGTCCTGGCACAGGTGTTGAGGTACAAGATGTAAAAACTCTCCACACTGGAGGTTGTCTCTTTAGAGGAATGTGAAGATATTTTGACTCTATTTGAAATGAGTCAGGAGAGCAAATTAAAGGCTGTTTGATGTTTCCCCCTGAAATGTCCTGGCAGAAGTTCCCTGTGTGCTTCATGAGACAGGTGACCCAGGTGAGCACTTAGCAGCTACTGACTGTGTTTTATTTGGCAGAATTTATCAGTGTTTGGTTAAATTGTTCTTGGGTTTGGAGTTTCTGTTGTGTTTTCTCAGTAGGTTACAGTTCAGTTAAAAAAAACCCACCAAAACACCTCAAGGTTTGTAACCTCAGATGCTGCCATAATTTCTATTCTTTTTTAATTCATTTTTTTACCTGCCAAAGTTGGCACTTGCATGGAACACTCTCTTTATTATGTCAGAATCCTGTTGCTGAATAAGCCAGTGACACTGTCCACATGAGGGAGTATGGACTGGATTCTCTTGTTTCCAACCTGCTGGATGTGAGTCTTGCTGGAATAAATAATCCTACATATTGTTTACATTTTCTGCTGAGGATTTAAAAGAGAAAAAAGCTTTTAGCCCTTTAAAAAACAAATCAATGCACTCTGCAGGGATCAAACCCACCTTGTTGGCTGTGCTGTGGGGTGGCAGCTCAGTTTAGTGGCTGGAGCACTACAAGGCTACTTCAGAACCAAATCTTGAATTGTTTACACTATTTTTAAACAGAGATACAATTTTTTAAGTGTTATTTAAAGAAATGTAGTTATTTTAGTTACCTGAGTTAGACTAAAAGGGGTGAGAACATGAAGGGAGTGAATGAACTGGGAGTATGGAAATCTTGGGAAGTTGGAATCTTCTTTTGAAGGTGTCAGAACTGTGGGAGAGAATCAGGACTGGCTGAGCACTCCAGTGACATGTGACAAGTCTTTGTCCACAAACAGGGTGCTTTATATCAAAAGCTTGTGTTCTTTTTGTTGAGGGGGGGAGCAGAATAAAACATGAAATTACTGCTTTGGGGCTTAATTTAATAACATGTCAGCCAGGTGTAACTATGGGAAGAACTGGCTCTGTGTCTCTGTGCTGCCAGGGGAAGCAGGAGGATCCTGTCCTTCAGTAGCTCTGGTTTTGCCTGTGCTGGGCAGAGGTGCAGCTGGCACTGCCTGCCAAAAATTACTGCCCAGGAGGGCTCAGAGGAGCTGGGGGAGATCCCTTCATGTTTGCTAAGCTGTCTCAGTGCAGGTGAGGTGCCTTGTTGCTCGTGACCCAAAGTGTCCCAGAGTTGTCATCCTACATCCCAATGCTGCTGCTTTGGTCCCAAATGTGCCCAATGAACATCTGCCAGTGAGAAATTCCCTGCAGTGTCTCGTGACTGCAGAGAGCACCGTGAGTCCTGCATCCAGCAAACACATCAGAGCACTGGAAAGGAAATGAGAAGGGTGTGGAAGTCCTCAGCTTGCACTGGTTTTGGGCAGTTCAGCTCTGTTGTTGTAGGTGGCTTTGTGTGCTGGTGGCTCTGCACGAGCCATGTGCTGAAATGTCAGTAAAAGAAATCAATATATAAACCTGTTCTGCAATTCATGAGCCTCTTCCATGTGTGTTTTCAGCTGGTGCTTTTGAAGGCCACTCTGTGTGCTGAGTATTTAGCATCTGCTTTGCATGGTACGTTTGCCAAAGACAATATTTTAGAATGTGCAGAGATGCCAAACAAGGGGATTTTTTTATGTATACACATATGCTTTATTTTATTGAGCTTTGAGCTCAACGTTGATTGATTAATTGATCACTTTCCCCTTATTACTTACATGCAGTTCCCTGCCCATGCTGTACATTGCCATATGGATTACATGCTGCTGCTGTATCTGATATAAATGACAGAATTGAAGTGTGTTGTTTTTGTCACCCCCCCCTTAAAGTAACAGGTGGAGATAATTGAGGAGAAACAAGCAGTGGAATGCTGGAGAATTGAGGTAACACGCTGAACGTTTGGTTTAAAAACCAAAAAATCCCAAACCAAACCTCATCATTTGATGGATGTTAACAAACAGCTTAACTTGAGGAATTCCCACGATGGCTCAGTGTCTGTTCCCCCTGGAGCTGCTCTGTTTCTCTGTAAAGCCTGCTCAGGAGCAGCTCCTTTTGTGGATGGAAAGCTTCCCCTTTGTTACAGAATTCTTTGGAAGTAGGTGATCCCTCACTCAGACAAAAAAGAGGTTTTGAAGACTCAGAAGTCTGAAAAACCCTGAGTATAAACAAAGTCTATTGGAATACTCTTTTTTTTTTTTTACTTGCATGCATCTGTAGGTACTTACAGAGTACATCCAGTTCTGCTCTGTCACACAGTAGCAGTGAGAATTCATCTGCTGCTTGGAGGGAAAAGAGCAAACTTTGGGAGGGCATCCTTAGTACTGAATGTTAACAGGGTAACACAGCTGATGAAAGAAAATCCAGCCTCTCTTTGCAGAAGTTAAACATGATTTGACAAAATTAAGTTAAACATTAATTGACAAAATGAAGGACCTCATTTTTTATTCTGTCCAAGTTGAACTGTTTGAACTTATCAATGTAGGTCAGAACCTTGCAGGACACCAGGCTGTAGTAGGTTTCCAGCAAGGAACAATCTTCCCCGTCGCTCGTTTCCTCCCAGTCCTTAAATAGCTCGTCCTCTCTCATGTCGGAAGAGGTGAAAATGAATTTATAGCAGCATCGATTGTAGCTGATGTGCTTCTCCCCAGAGAAGCGGGAGCTGTGCCTGGCAGTGATGCCAGCTCTTTTAGCACAGATCCCTACAAAAGGAGCGGGGGGCACTGCCAGGGGCACCTCCCTGGCAGCCACGAAAACCTTGCGAGCCACGTCCTGGGACGTGAGGAAAGCGCTGCCGTGGCAGAAATCCGGGTAGAACTCCTGGGGGTACTGATGGATGGGGACAAAGCCGGGGCTCTGGGGGTCCCTGTCAGGCACCCTGTGATGAACCACCCTCCCAAGGTAGATGTCCTCCAGCTGGGTTAAGCTCAGCAGGTACCCAGCGAGGCTGGGCACACCCACAAACACGTCCTGGGCTGTGTGAAGGATGTACCTGGCACGGGGACAGAGCGTCACCGTCCACTCCACGCTCATCAGCATCTTCTGAGTCTGCGTCTGGGGGGAGTCGATGAAAGTGCCTTCAATAATGTCTCGGTGCTTTTGAGCCTCTTCATTGATCTGCAGCTGGGTGCTTGCTGAAGCTGCCTTTCCTACAGCAAACACAGTCAGGATGCTGCAGCCCCTGGAGCCTGTCACGTTGCCCCAGGTCTGCCTGATCATGTTGCGCCTTGTCCTGTTTTCTGGGCTGCTGTGGACAACAATGAGCAGAAATATCTCTTGATCGGAGCATGTGGCTGTGCTGCTGCTGCTGTAGGAGAGGTTGGCCCTCAGAGGATCCAGGTCCAGCTTCCTGGCCCTCTCCCTGATCTCCAGAGCCTTGGCGTCGGTGTAAGAGAGGGGCAGGGAATGCAGGAAGTATTGCTCCAGTAAATCTGCCCCAAAAAGCAGCAGGTGGAAAAGCAGGACGTTGAAGAGGATGAAGCACCACTGGTGCGTGCGGAGCCTGCAGAGTGTCAGCTGGGGAACAAGAACATGGACAGTGAATTCTCTTGCCTCTCAAACCAAAAGGCTTTCCCTCATTTTACAATATATCCATGCAAAGCAATCACAACTTCCAGCCTGTGCTCTTTGTGTTGTTAGTGTGAGGCTCCTTTTCTCCTAGAAACTTAAGGAGTCTGCTTCTTGTGGCACAGCGAGATCCCAAACTGAGAAGGATGTTACCGTGTTGAAAGCTGCTTTCTGTGCATCCATGTGTGGAAATACTAAAGGAGGACTTGCTATCAATATTTTCTGACTATTTTTAACCTGTTACTGAAGGCCTGAGGTGCCAGTTAATGTGTCCTTGAAGAACTTTTGGTACTTGGCCTGACATTGCCCTATGAAAGCTGGCAGGGTTAGGATCCAGAGGGAAGGGCCAGGTTGGAAGGGGCTTGGAAGAACCTTGGATAGTGGAAGGTGTCCCTGCCTGTGGCAGGGGTGGAATGAGATGATCTCTAAGGTCCCAACCCTGTGAAAGCTGGAAGAGGCTGGAGCACTTACCGGCATGGTGCTGGGAGCTGTCCCTGCAGCTGGGGCTCTCTGGGCAGTTTGTCCTGGCTGTGGCTGTATCTGGGTCTGCAGGATCCAGTTACTGCCCAGCACCTGCAGCCTGTGCCTTCCACCTCACCTGCCTGGGCAGGGGAAAGATGATCCCAGGGGCTGATCGTGTTGCACCCACATAAAACACAAAGCAAACAAAACCCTGGCCTTTGCCTTTATTAATTTCTGACACTGACAAATAAGTGAAGCCATTGCTGGGGTTCACTTGGTAAAAGGAATCCCTGGTTCTGTTGTGAGTCTGTTCTTGATCTCTCAGTTTACTGCTGGCCCTGGGGGTTGTGTTTTTCATTGGTGCTGTTGGTTCCCCAGTCCGGGGCAGTTGCTGAGCACTCTGCATCTCCTGAGCTGGAGCTTTGGGCTGTGAACTTGTGGGTTTGCCTTGTGTGGGGTGGTGCAGGACACCCCAAGGCTGTGGGTGCTGCTGGGCCGGGCTGGCTCCAGCTCGTGGGGTTCTACCCCAGCCAGGCCCTGCCTGGGGCTGCTCCAGAGCCTCCCCGTGTTGCTGTTGGCTCAGGCAGGGCTGTGCCGGAGCCGCAGGGGCTGGGGAGCCACAGGGGGCTGGAAGTGCTGCAGGGGGAGGTGCCAAAGACACCAGCAGCAGGATGGAGCTGTCAGCGGGGGGACAGGCGGCTTTGGCAGCCGGGCTGTGCAGCGCTGAGGGGACAGGGCTTGGTGGGAGGGCAGGCAGGGGTTGGGTGATGGCAACGCTGCTGTTTGAGGGATGGTGGAGGTGGGAGGTGTCAGCCTTGTGGGAACTCCAGCCTCCACGGGAGGGCAGGGAGATCGTGATTTCTTTTTAATTTTGAAATGGTTTCTCAGAGGTCAGGGTGCATTTCTGTTCTGCATCCTTGGGTGAAAGGAGAGCACAGCACTGCTCTGGTTTGTCTTGGCTGGACCATTGCAAGGCTCCCTGGAGCATCCTTAGGGCAGCCTGGATTAGCCCAATGTCCCAGGGACATGGAGAAGAGCTTTGATTTCTGCCTTGAGGGGTCCAGGGTTAATCCCCAGCTCTGGCTGAGCTGCTCAGCTCTCCCAGCTGTGTTGATAGAGGGAACAGAGGAATTACAGAAGAAACCAGGTTCCCAAAATCTGCTCACAGCTTGGAAGTGCATCTTACCCCACTGAAACACCCCGAAACATTCACAGAGTGCAAGTCCCAGTGTGCATTTCTGCTTCAGGCTCTCCAAAAAGAGGGAAAACTCCTTCCTCAGTACTCATGTGTCAGCTGGGACACAGCTTCATGCAGCCCAGCCTCACTCTCTGCAATCCTCACAGAAGTTGTGCTTTGAAGCTGGGTGAGCTGTCAGCATGGGAAGTGTCAGTTAAATGTGTGCCCTGAAATAAAAGGCTAATAAGGAAATGTTGTTCATGCACAATAATACAGCCCTGCAACTCCAGATACCCATTCTGAGGAAAAAAATTCTTTCTTTGAAGATATTCTGTCTCCAGCTGAATCATTTAATCAGCAAATAAATACCAGCGTTTGAAACCTCTTACATTAAAAATTGAATATCCTTAGAATAATAAAATAATAATAATAATAAGCCCCACATGTGGATCATCCCTGGTGCAATTAGGCCCCGCGTGGTGCTGGCAGCACTGCTGAAATCATTCCTTTAGCACTGCTCTGTGGTGGCAGCAGCAACTTTGATACCAAATAAATAAAATTAACACTCCCCAACCCCAGCCACGGCACAGGCAGCTCTTGGATGTGGGTTTTTATTTATCCACAGGGCCTGGTGGAGTCCCACTGGGAGAAAGCTGAGGAGCAGCAAGGCACAGACTGCTGAAGGAGAAAATAACTGAGTCCCTCAGCTCCAGGAGGTTTGCCTGGGGGTGAGCTCTCCTTTAAACCCAGGTTTCAGGCAAACCCAACACCCAGCAGCTCATGTGTGACCTTATCTCCCTTTTCAGGTCGGTAAAGTGAAGGTCATTTGGGGAAATCCTCGCTCCCAGGGAGATCCAGGAGTTTCCTGGAGAAGAGTGAATGCAGGACCCTGGAATGGCTGAAGTCAGGTCAGTGGGGATTGGAATGCTGTTCTTACACCTGCACTGAGACCCTGCACAGTCCTGGGGGTGTAAATTAGGCAGTCAACCAGGAAAGCAGGTTTAGCTGAGCCATGGGGCTAGAATTTGCTTTCTGTGAGATGTTTTCCTTAAATTTTATGTCCAAGCAAACCTCTTTACAGCAGCAGGGATGTAACCTGTCCTAAAGCTGTGAGTGTTCAGACTGAAGCATGTTTGGGTTTGATTTTTTGGAGATCACGAGTTTTGTGATACCCAAAGATCAGAGCAGAGCTGCCAGGAGGGTGGTGGGAGATGCTGTTGAACAGGAGGAGCCCGGGGCAGGCAGTGGGTGCTGCAGGGGAGCAGCCCAACCTGCAGCTCCTTAAAACATCTCCTAAAGCCTCCTGGCTTCCCTCCCAGTGCTGGGAACATTTGGAAGGGGGAGCAGAGCCTGGCTTCCCTCAGTTCTGCTTGACTTCACTTTGTGAAAATGCGAAGGCTTTGGATGACGCACGGTTCTCAGGAGATGGAGCAGGAGAGGGTGGATGGATGGGATTGATGGGGAAAATCCAGTGAAAATCGGGTTTCCCAGTAGAAATTGTTCACATATAAAAACTTGAGCTCAGCCTGCCCTAGATGTCCTTCTCTGCAGGTTGGACACCCCTCTCCATGCCCACCATGGTGCCCCTGCTCTCGGGCTCTTCCCAAAAGCCAGGTTGATTCCCACAGGCAGGTTTACAAATTTTCACCTGCTGCCTCCTGCTCCAGGGACAGGTGAGGACCCCTCTGTGTCACCCACCTGGCACAACTTCCCTTTCCACGAGGCACTCCCTGTGCCCTCATGGATTCACTGGCCTCATTCTAAGGCTCAGAGCTGCCCCTTGTCACCCCAGCCATCCCCAGCCAGGATGTTCTGAGAACACAAAGCACTCCAGGTCTCCAAGGTGGTTTGGATGCTGCACAAAGGATCCCCTTTATTCCAACCTGCCTTTTGCAGTGTTTCACCAGCACACACAGACCTGAGAGCACGAGGGGCTGCAAAGGGACCTGTCTGGTTTTTAATAACAGCATCAGTTGCAATAAATAGAGATGGTTTTAGGTCTTAGTCACCTAATAGCAATGTTTGTGCTTGAAGACATGAATCAGCTCTTGCAGGCACTTCCTCACCTCACATTCTCCATGGGGTTTGGGAAATGATGGAAGAAGAGGCTTTGCAAGAGTTCTACAGTGAGTGTTTCACTTGTTATTTGATATTGAATGTCCCTTTGGGTATTAAATAAAAGTGGGAAACTGAAAATCGAGCCATCAAACCCAAGCACTGCCACAGCAGACAAACAGCTCTGTGGCTCCTGGTGTGCACATGAAGGTGTCTTTGCTTCTGATTTAATGGCTCAGATGATGAGGCTAAAACCATATTTTTATAGTCAAGTTTATTGCATTCTTCTTTTTCCTTGCATAGATCAGTCTAGGGGTTACAGATCTCTCTCCTTTTTTATGGTGTGTTTGATTGTTCCTCCTTGAGATTAATGACAGCTTTGACAACTCCCTGCCTCTGTATCCCTGGATAACAACAGTCTCAACCCTCTATGTGTTCTGCAAGTGCTGCATTCAGCCTCAGCAACACTGAGTTAAACATGAGCTGAGTGGAAAGAGCATAAACTTGTGTGAAATGCTGAGCTGTGAGGCCACAGGGCCCAGCGGGTTCCCCGAGTGGTCTCCCTGCCAAGATGTCAACGTGACAGAAGAGCTGCTTATTTTGCAATGGACCAGAAGTTTCCTTGTTATTAATTCTCAGACTGTGCCATGTGCGTTGCTTTTTTGATGCTTTTTTTGGTGCTTTTTGCCTGGCCCTTTCATTCCCTGCAGGCTGTGTTTGTGCCTGGCAAAGGGAGTCACATGAAATTCATTTGACACGCACAACATCCGCAGTGTCGGAGTCTCCACTTGGGCTCTGCTTTGATTAAATTCAGTCCACGCTCTGACAACATTTCCAGCTGGGAGCAGATCCAGTGTCTCTGTTCCTGACTCCATGGCTGCTCTGTAGCACTGGGGATTTCTCCTGGGAGAAATTTCAGCTGGAGCATTTCTCCTGGGCACCTCCTTGCCCCAGGCTGTTGGGGTCCCTATATGAGTGTGCAATGCACCCAAAAAGGCAAAGCTTTGCCCCAGGTTGTGGGGGGAAACAGGAGCAGGATGCAGCTCTTGGGGCTCATGGGATGGCACCCAACCCATCCTCTCCAGGTGCTGGATGGATCCAGCTGTGTTCCCACTGGTGCCCCAGGGCTGGGAAGGGGCTGCAGCCCCCCAGCCTTGGCCAAGGCTCCCAGTGATGGGGCTGTCCCCATTGCCCTCCTGGCAGGGGGTTATCAGGGGACTGGAGCAGGACAGGGACCCCCCTGACACAGTCCCTGGAGCCCTGTGGATCGCTGGACTCGGGTGATGTGCTCTGCAGAAGATGACTTTCGCTCACTCTCGCCTCTGACTCATCCCACTGTTGCCTCCCACAGATTTATTTATTGTTCTCCCAGACACAGAGACAGCTGAGTTGAGTCTCCCTGCCCCGTGCCATGCCCCTCCTTGGGCAGCTGGGCTGGGATCTGTTGGAGCAGCCGGGCTTTCCCCCACACTCATCCCTGGGGGGTCTCACACCGGGGCTTTGCCCTTCACGAGCCCCCCGTGCTGCTCCCCGAGCCTGGCTCTGCTCTGCAGAGCTGTTCATGCACAGCACCGGCCATGGAAATCTCGGGATGTGCCCAGTCCCGGGAGTGCTGCTCATTCCCTGCCCAGGCGGAAAGCAGCCCCTTGGAATGTGTTCTCCCCTGCTCTGGGATGCAGCGGGAATGTTGGGACTGAGGGAGTCGCGAGGAGGAGGATGGTCCCGTTGTAGGTACATTAAATGCTGATTGATTGTATTTTATATTAATGGATTTGTAGCATCGCTGGCATTTTGGGGAGAGCTGCAGCTGAAGGCAGGAAGGAGCAGCTCAGCCCCATGCCCCCAAAATTCTGAAGGATGCCTTTGCTGAGAGCACTGCCCTGCCTTCCCCTGCCTTTCCCCTTGGCTTTGGGGGTGCAGGGAATTGCTCTGTGCTGGAGCCAGGAGCAGTCCCCAGGACAAGGACTCTTTCCTAAGGTACGATCCCACCAGCTTGCTCAGCTTGTCCCTGTGTTGGCCTGAGCAGCTGCCCTGCTCCATGATGGGACTGGGGTGGCACCAGTGCCCTTGCAGGGCCGGGGCCGGTGGAACCAGCCCCACCCTGCCGTTCAAACTCCAGCATTTGGATGGGGATGTTCTCTTCTTCTGGCTCTTTCTCTTTCATTTTTCATTTCTCTCAGCATCTGACTGTAACTGTTTTAAATAATTCCTCCCCCGCGCCTGTGTTATCACCCAGCATGTCAATACGCTGCTGTGCCACCCACCCCTCTCCTGCCGGAGCTGCACGTTAACGCTTTGCACCAGATAATGCGAGGCAATTAGTGAATGGAGAATAACCTTCCCACTTAAAAGCAGGGATGGGTTGGGAAGCATCACACGGGTGGACTGCACGGGGAGGATTAATTGCTTTTCTCTCCAATGACTCCTGGTGTAGGAGAGTCCATATGGAGAGAGAGGAGGAGGAAGAGACGCTGCGGGAGAAACAAAGTCTCCAGTCCTGGAGAGAAGCGCAGAGCGCAGCGCATCCGAGTGGGGGCACTTTCCTCTGGATCCGGGGGCTGTGGCACCGCGGGGGCTGCGGCATCCACCGTGTGCCGATGGATCACACGAGCCCGGCAGCGGCGGCTGCGGAGTGCGAGGGTGGGGGATCCCGGGTCAGCGGGACTGGGAGAGAAACCGGAGCTCTGGAAGCAGCGGGATCCCGGTGTGGATGGTGTCACCTCCCCCTGGCTGTGACTGAGGCTGTGTTGGGTGACTGAGGTGGCAGAGGCGCTTTGCACAAGGCACAGGGGCTGTGTGCCCACGGCGTTTCTGTGGGAGCGATTCCTTTATTGGGGTATCTGCTCATCCGTACAGCTCCGGGGTCCCAAAAAATGCCACCATAGCGAATTCCCCAGCGCCCACACAACGGTGTGGGTCCGGAAAGAGAAATGAGAGAAGAAGCAGAAAGGAGAGGAGTGTACCCGAGCTGGGGAAGAACGACCCCCGGGCACCGCTGCCCCCCGGCCGCCCCTGCCGTGTGCCGGGGCTTCAGTGCGAGCCTGCTCAGAGCCGCTCCTGTCTGTCCCCTGCGAGGGGACACACTTTTGGGGCACTTCACACTTGGCCACATCATTACTGGTGGCACCTCCCGACACCCGGCACATGCGGCTGAAGGTGGAGGGGAGGGAAGGCGCCTTGGAGTCCACGCCGTTAACCCTTTCCTGGAGGCGGCCGGCTCGTTTCCAGGCTGCCCACGCAGTCTCTGGGCTCGGGGCCATTCCCCAGCGGGGCCGTGTTATTGCAGCAGAGCCCCCCGGGAAGATCAACGCTCCCGGCCCGGCCGCGCAGCACGGCGCAGGAATTGCCGGGGCTCGGCCGCGCTGTTTGCTTTCGGCACAGCCCCGAGGTGCAGCAGCGCTCAACACAAATATTTGTGTGGGTAGTAGGAAAAAAAGAAACCAAATAAAAAGGAAATAAAGGAGAGAAGAAAAACAAATAGGAAAGGAAGAAAGGAAAGGGAAAAGGGAAAGAGAGGAGAGAGGAAAGGGAAAGGGGAAATGACAGGGAAAAGATAAGGGTAAAGGAGAGGAGAAAGGAAAATACAGAAAGCCAAGCCACCCAAAGGTGGTGTTGACAGAGGCCAGAGGCGAAGGGACGCGGACCGGGGGGGATCCCGGGGGTCGCGGGGGCC
>VZTZ01016862.1:160824-174654 GCA_013400955.1 Drymodes brunneopygia
CCGTCGTGGGGAACTGCGGGGCTGCGGGAGCTCCCGGTGCAGCCGGGGGAGCCCCTTCTTCTCCCGGAGGCAGCCGGGTGAGGCCGGCAGGACCCCCGACCCCCATCCCCACCGCTCTCACCGTGCCTCGAGCCTGGAGGAAAGTTTCTGCTGCACTTCCAGGCCTGGCTGGAGTGTCTGTGAATGCCCCTGTGGGCACAGCCCCTTGGGAATGGGGCAGTCGGGATCTGCCTGCGGATGGGGAAGGGGTGCTTGGAGACCCCCGAGCAGTCACATCCTTCATGGGAAGAGGGTCGGTGCTGATCCCTCTGTCGAGGCTGTGCTCCGGGGTGTGAGGGTGAGGCAGTGTTCGACTGAGCCCTGGAGCCACCCCAAAGCCAAGGGTCTAAAATACACTCAGGCAATAAAATCTACATTTCCGTAGGTGCTGCCCAGCCCCTGCTCCAGCTTTGGGCTGGTTTCATGCCAAAGTTACGAAGTCCAGTCTGAGGGAGGGGCTGCTGTATAGAGGGGGAGAGCTGCTTGTGGAGACTGGGGGGGACTCAGTGCCACCGTCCTCCTGTGCCTGGCAGCAGCAGCTGTTTCTCACAAGTGGTCCTTGCTGAAGTATCCTGGTTTTTCCTGATAAATGCTGTGTATTATCATTGTGGCTCTTCTGGCTGTCACACTCATCAAATGCCAGCTGAAATGTGCAAATGAATTGTGTGTATCAACTCATGCTTGGCAGAAAAGGGCCTTGGCTGGGTTTATGCCCTGAGCTGCCCAGCTGGGATTTTTTATGTCTTCATCTGCTTGCCATGATTTAGAGAAGCAATCTTTTATTCCTTAAAACCTAAATGAAAAAAGAAGAAACAGTCTGTTCTTTAACTCTCAGTACATTGCTACTGAGTGGGTAATTAATAAAATCCTTGAATATTGGCTTTTGGGGTTAAGTCCCTCATCACTACCCCTCACTGTCCTCTCTGTCAGGTGCCTCAGGACCCCCAGCCCTGGATAACATCTTTGGGTTACTCTGGGCACAGCACGGTGACTGTGGAGCACAGAGCTTTCCCCAACCCCAAAACTGCCTCATTTTGCAGCTGTGCTTGTTGTGTCTGTAGAAATGAGACCCTTGAGGAGGTTTTTGTGTCTGTGTGAGGATCAGAGATCGGGTTGGAGACGATAGCTCCTGGAGATTTCCAACTCCAACCTCACGGGAAGATGAGGAGCTGCTCCTCATTACTGGCACTGCAGCCCTATCTGGGGTCATTTATCCTCATCTAATGCACTGCAAAATCCTTGCCCAAAGATCCTCCTGCCTGTCTCTTTCAATCTGGAGAGAGGAGCTTTGTTTCCTAATTATTGTTCTACAGCTCGATGTGTTTCTAACCCCCTCAGGCTCGGGAGAGGTTGAAATGCCATTGCTTTCCATGGCTTGTCTTGCCTGCCCTTGTGCTCAGCCCTTGCTGCCCTTCTGGAGATATTAAACAAGCTGCTTGCAGCCCTCAGGACCCGGCATTTCCCCTGCTCCAGCTCGGAGCAGACTGGTGTCTAATGCACTTTTTCAGAGCTGATCAGCTGAGGAAGCAGAAAAGGACTGTTGCAGACAGGCTAAAGAGAAAGGGCAGAGCAGGCAATAAGCACCATTAGAAGATCCCAGGGGCCTCTGGCCGTTCTGCTCTTTGCTTTTCTCCTCTGCAGCTTGGGCTGGGGGTGCAGATCCTGTCAGGGGATGCTCATCCACATTTAACCACCTGCTGTGGCTCAGCCTCTGCCTGGTGCCAGAGTTTCTCCCTCCCTTCCCGCGGGTGTCCCCTCCTCTCCAGGCTGCTGTGGGGTTTGGGCACAGCCCCCGGGCAGAGCAGGGCTCAGGAGTCCAACACCACCTCCCTGTCTCCTCTCTGTGCTTCCAGGCGTGGAGCTGTAGGTGTGATGGCAGGCAAGCAGAGCTGTCACCAAGGGTGCGGTGTGAGTGATGTGAAAGGCAGGACAGAGCAGCAAAGGTGTAGAACACGTTCACTGAACTTTCTGCTGAATGTTCAAGGGACCTCAGCTGGGCTGGCCCCACTGAAATAAGTGGAAAACTCAATTATCCCCTCATTTAGCATATCTAGAGGTGATTTAAAAGCTGTTAAAGAGAAATTCCATCTTCTCACTTTGCCTGAGTGTGGAGATGTGTGTAGAAATGTCTGTGAGCCTCCTCCTGGCCCTCTTTATGAGGGGACAATGGTCCCAAAAGTCCCTCCGGGGTGGAAAGCAAGGAGTTAATTGTAAAAGCACTTGAGAGTTTGTTTGGAGAGTAAATACACATTTCTGGCACCCAGAGGGTACAAAGAGCCTAAATTTCACTTTCCTACCTCGTGGGAAATCTGGGTAAATGTTTGCACAAGGCTCCAGCCTGTCACTTTGGGGAGCTCAGGATTTCCTCCGGCCAGCGGCTCCGCTTCCTCCGCCTTGCCCATGTAAGGGCACCGCGGGCACGAGTGATGGATGAGCAGCCAGATGGAAGGACTCACACAAAAATATCCTGCCCGAGTCAGGGGGCCGGCGGGAGAGGCAGGGATGGGCGGGAGGAGGCTTGGATTTCCCATCCCCTGCCTCCCGCTCCCATGGCTCGTCTGAGAAGGAAAAGCTGGAAGGAGGCGGCGCACACGGGGCTACCTGGAGCAGCTGCTTAGCAAGGTCATGCCTTTGCCTTAGACGTACGTGGCTTCTCTCATGTCTGCTCTAAATGGCTTTTGGGGGATCTGTGTGGCTGCTGCTGTTTGGATCTGAGTGAACAGCCCGTGGGAGCAGGGATTTGGGTGCTGTTCCACGGGTTTGGGAGCGGGATGTGGAGGGAAGGTGGGTCCGGTGCAAGTGGCAGAGGAGATGAGGTTGGGGGCTGGACAGCAGCAGCCAGACAGACTCAGGATGTGCCTATGGAATGTCAGCTCCAGGGGGCTTGGTTTGGCAGGGGTTGTGCTCAGTCTCACCTGCCTGGGCAGCCAGGACAGAGATTTTGGCCCTGGAAATCACAGCAAGATTTGGAGCAGTGGCAGTCGGGGTAAAAATGCCCATAGGCACCTTCTGCCACTCTGGTTGAAGCCTCTGCCTGAGTCCAAAGGCAGGAGAAAAGAAGTTTGATTAAACCCATTGAATTCTTACTAAGTGTGAGAACCCATCCAGACTCTCCCATGGCTTCTCCTGCTAATCTTTAGATGAATCCAAGGAACTGTCTCTGTTTAGCACAAGGATGGTCCCTGCAGCTGACAGCCTGTTGTTGTCTCTTAAGTTTTCCATTTTCTGGAAACGGATGAGAAGATGCTTCTTTGGCAGAGCTTGCACTGAACCAGACTCTGTAGCTAATTAGTAATCAGTTCCTCCAGGCGAGATTACTAGCTTGGACATTTATCAGCTTCCAGAAAGTCAGCCTTGTGGATTGCAACAACTGTTGCTTTGGCTGCCCATGGCCATCCGGGCCTTGCTGCTCAAGGAGAAATGGCAATGGGGAGCCAAAAAACTACAGGGCCAAACACTCTGTGTTTTCAGAGCGTTTGTGTAGCAGAGATAAGATAGAATTCTGTTCTTGTTTTTCTCAGATTGGTTGGGAAAGGGAAGTGTGAGGCTCTGGGCTGCTGCAGGGGAGCAGCCACCAGCACACCTGGCTCAGTGGGAAGAGGTTTTGGGACCCTTCCCCACTATTCTGCTCAAAAAAGGACCCCCAGTGAGCTGAAATTCCTCCTTAGGAGCTGCCCTTGGGCTCTGGCACGGCCATGTCACCCTTCACTGGAGAACAGCAAAGTAGGTCACTGCCTGTGCTCAGGGCTCTTTCTGCTCTGCAAAAATATTTACAGCATCTATTTGAATCCTCCCAATTCCCCTGCAGTGACCTCTCCCTGACCCCCATGCCTGGTTCCCGAGCGCTGCACGCAATTTGTTTTGGAGCCTGTGGACGTTTCTCTTGCATCCCTGCCAGGCTGGGCTGGAGCGTGGAACATCTCATTCATCCTTCTCATGAATAAAACCAGGCCGAGAGCCAGGCCAGCTCTGAGCACAGGTGCCTCTGGCCTGGTGTCCTTTGAAGGTGCCTGGTGACAGAAACTGCAGGAGGGAATGTTTAGATGGGATTTTAGGAAGAAATCCTTCTCTGTGAGGGTGGGGAGACCCTGGCACAGGGTGCCCAGAGAAGATGTGGCTGCCCCTGGATCCCTGTCCAAGGCCAGGTTGGATGGAGCTTGGAGCAGCCTGGGACAGTGGGAGGTGTCCCTGCCCATGGGGATGAGATGGGCTTTGGTGTTTCTTCCAGCCCAAACCATTGTGTGATTCTGTGGCAGGGACAGAGGGCAGGACAGAGCAGCCCTCCCTGGGGCTGGGGGTGGTGCCAGCTGGGTGGGTTGTGCCAGCTCCCCTTGGCATTCACCTGCTCCCTCTTGAACCCCTTGGGACTTTGCCTGCCCAGGAGGATGGGAGCTCTGGGATGCAGCTGCTCTGTGACAGGACATGGTGCTGTTCCTTTGAGCTGCTGCCCTGTGATTCCCCTGTGCTCCTGCAGGTCCTGTCATGCTCTTGCTCCCAGGTTGTCCTCTCTGATTTTATCTGCTTTTCATCACATCTCTTTCCAGGCTAAAGGCTCCTCCTGATGTTTCCTCCCACCTTGCTCAAAACACTTTATAACCCACAGTTCTCTCTGATGCCTTTCTCTGTGCTGTTTCAGCTCTGAGGAGGGCAGCCAGAGGTGTGTGTGACTCCATGGTGAGCTTATCTGGAATGAAAATCCCTCCCTCACATTTGGGGTTTTGACCACCACTGAGAGCCATTGGCTTTGTGCATCATCTGCTATGGCTCTGGCTCTTTTCTCAGTGCTGGTTTGCAAACCTCTTCGTGCCTCTGCAAGAAGATGATTGCCCCCCTCTCCCTTTGGATCAGTTGGAATTTATTGATGCTAATTTTCGTCTGACATTTTATCACGAGGTCGGTCAGTGCCACAAGATCTCCCTGTTTACAGTCTGGTTTTGGCTTGGCTACTCTGGATAATTTGCAGCCATTCCCATCCTTCCTGAAGCCATGCAACAGTGGAGAGCCTTGTGGGACCCCACTGATATTTGCTTCAGCGTTCCCCTCCTGTTTGTCTCCTGCCTTCCAATCCAGGAGACATCTCCCCTTCATCCCATCCCATCCTGGCCTGGCAGGTGTGTTGACAAATCTGCCTCTCGGGGTTTATTTCTGCAAGACTTTGTATTTTTGAACAGTGTGAAAAGACTCTTCCTCCTCCCACATCCGTCTATTATCTCCTGCTTCCATAGCAGGGATTGTTCTGCAGGAGTCTGGAGCATAAAGAAGTTTTTTTTTCCTCCACACTCCAACCCTTGCTGCTTCTGGCAGCTTGGGGCTGGGCAGAAGGGAGGATTTTCCCAGCAGTTCATTAGCAAGAATTAGCACTTTTCCTGATCTTGCAGCCTTTTTATTTTCACGTGAGCCTGAAAGCTACTGGGCACTGAGAAATGTGACAGAGGATGTAACAGCTTGGGGTGAGGGGGAGTGAGATGTCTCCAGGATTGTGTCCCTTGGGATGTCACAGACACAGGCAAGAGTGGAGGCTGTTGGCTCTCCAGGAACAGCTCTGGAGGCTGTGGCAAGGGAATTGTTCTCTTTTTAGTTTAATGATCTGTTTAGGTTTAAGATTTGCCGTAGTTGGTTGGTGTGAATCATGAGCCTGGTGTTATCCCTGCGTGCTGCAGCACCCTGCCATTAAAGGCTGGGTGGTTTCCCTGAGGATTTTGGTGTGCACAGCCTCCAAAATTCCCAGTGGAACTGGCAGGGCCTCGCCCTGAGGGATTGCCTCTCCAGCAGTGAGTCCTGCTTGCTTCATTTCTTGAACACTGGGGTTGATTCAGCTTTTAAAAGAACTTGTGTGTGCTCCCAGGTCACCTGTTGTGGTTTGAAAAGCAAATTAGTGAGATGCTCAAAGTCAGAACTACAATTTAATAGGAAAATTAAAAATACATACAATAGGTACAAAAACGCTGATAGAGTCAGGATACAACCTGACACCCTGTTGGTCAGGGTGTTGATAGCAGTCCAGGGATAGATGTGGCTCTGTTGAAGCAGTTTTCTCCAGGTCCGGTGAAGAAGCTGCTCTGTGCTGCTCAGGTTCTAAATTATGTTTAGAATGGGGATGCTTGGTTCCTGGGCGGGGCATCTCACAATGGGAATGGTGCAATCCATCAGTGGAGCTCAATGGCCCATTAACAAAGAGAACTTGGTGAGCCCCTCCCTGCTAATGGCCACCAGCGGGCCCATTGGAAATCCCACCCTGGGGCCATCAAGGATGGCTGAGGAACACTGCCCCACCCAGCCCCGAACAGCTCATGGGGATGGTGACAGAATACACACTATTGTAACCTAAGACACCACCCTACAAACCCAGCACTGGGATGAGGAAGAAAAAGGGGTGATGTCCTTGCTGGGAAAGGGCTGGACACTCTGGGAAGCAGCTCCTACAGCAGAGATGGGGCCTGGAGTGATCCATAAATAGCCCTGGAGATGGCTGAGTCGGGAATTTCCCGGCAGGGTTGGTGACCTTGGCTCTGCAGGCTGAGTGTATTTTGGGTTTGCCCCTTCTCCCAAGGCTTTTCCCAGATGAGATGCTGGGAATGAGGCCCTTGGAGCCTTTTGCTCAAGGGCATTGGGGTGGGGAGCAGAGCTGTGTCCTCAGGAAAGCACGACTGGGATGTTGTGCTGCCACTGATCAGCTGAGCTGATTTGCATTTTATTTGCATACTTACACAATAGAATAAACGGGTTGCAAGTCACAGAGTCACAGAAGGATTTGGGCTGGAAGGGACCTTAAAGATCACCCAGTTCCAAACTCCTGCCATGGGCAGGGAACCTTCCACAGGCCAGGTTGCTCATGTTGGTTCCACCTGACCTTGCACTTCTCCAGGTTGGTTTTTGTTATTAAAGAGATGAGGAGGCCCCAGCCCAGGCCTGAGGAGCAGGAGCTGATCGCCTCACCTGCCAGGAGCCCAGGGTGTGCAGGACGTGCTTTCCCTCCCTCCTTTTTCCCATTTTGTTTGGGCTTTGCATTCACCAGGGACATCAGCATGGCTTGTTTACCTTTGTGCCTGCTGGGAGCCCCCAACACTGTCAGCCCTTCCAGAGGGGCTGCTCTGGGAGAAGGGATGGCTGTGGCTCACTCCCCCTGGATCCCTTCCCCTGAGAGGGGCACCAGTGGAGAATTTCATGGCACTAGGAGTGCCCAGCTGCCTCTGCCTCTCGTGTGCTGCTGTGGGATCAAAGAAGAGGGAAAAGGCTTCTCCGTGGGGCTGTGCCTCCTGTGAGCTCTGCCCTGCCACACCAAACATTCCTGTGCAGCAGGCCAGGAGGGATGGGGAGCTGTGGGGCTGAATTGCTAATGCAGGGCTGTCTGGTGAGAAAAGAGGCTCTGGACCTGGAAGGTACAATTTCTACTTTTATCTTCTAGAAAATAGCATTTGCCAGCGGGGGAAAGGCTCGTGGAGCTTTGCACTGACTCACTCTTCCTGTTCATTTTCCACGTGAAACACACAAAATGCTAATTTCTCTGTGAGGCCTGTGGTGCTGAATTGCCTGTGCTTGTTGGAAGCAAGCGAAGGATGGATTTGTCACAGGGCTCAGCAGTTCCGGAGAAGTTCTGAGCAGCAGCAGCTCCTGACATGGACAGTCCAGCTGTCTGTGGAGATGGAAATTTGGATGCAGGAATTTAATCTGGGAGATGGAGAACTTCACATATTGGGAGTGTGTGAATAGAGAGATGTGTGTGTGTGAATAGAGAGAGGTGTGTGTGAATGCAGAGATTGTGTGTGAACAGAGAGATGTGTCTGTGTGTGAATGCAGAGATTGTGTGTGAACAGAGAGATGTGTGTGTGTGTGTGAATGCAGAGATTGTGTGTGAACAGAGATGTGTGTGTGTGTGAATGCAGAGATTGTGTGACTGTAGAGAGGTGTGTGTGTGTGACTGTAGAGAGGTGTGTGTGTGTGACTGTAGAGGGGTGTGTGTGTGTGACTGTAGAGGTGTGTGTGACTGTAGAGAGATGTGTGTGAGACTGTAGAGATGTGTGTGTGTGTGAGACTGGAGAGATGTGTGTGTGTGTGACTGTAGAGGGGTGTGTGTGTGACTGTAGAGAGGTGTGTGTGTGACTGTAGAGNCGTGACTGTAGAGGGGGGTGTGTGTGACTGTAGAGAGATGTGTGTGACTGTAGAGGGGTGTGTGAATACAGAGGTGTGTGTGTGTGACTGTAGAGATGTGTATGTGTGTGAATACAGAGTTGTGTGTGTGTTTTGCTGCTGTTGTACCCCAAAGCTGCTCAGGCCACATGGGAATTATGACTTGGGTGTTGGAATGGGCCTGTTCACACCCTCAGAGCTCTTGAAACCCTTAGAATCCAAACCCACTAAACCCCCATGGGTGAGTGGTGGTGTCTCAGTGCGTGGTGACCCTGAGTCACTGTGAGACCTCTGGGGAGGGACAGGGGATGGTGGGATGGGAATCTGGGCTCTTCCTCAAAGAGCCAAGACAGAACCAGCAGTGACTTGGCTGCTGCTCAGGGAGAGAGGAGGTGCTGGCAGAGAACACAGCTCTGAAATGAGCACCCTGACCCTTCCAGGGGATATCCCTGCAGGGCTGGGATGGGAAGGGCAGTGCCTGGGCAGGGGGAGGCTGAGCTGAGCTGAGCTGGTGAGTGAGGCACGTGTGCTGTGGGGCCTGTCCTGCACATGTGCCCACCCACACACGTGTGCAGAGCTGCTGCCTTCCCTCCCTGCCTGCTCCCTGCCCTCTCCTCGGCTCTGCCGTGCCAGCTCTGCCACCCCTCCGTGCCAAGGGCGGTGCCAGCTCTGCTGCAGTGGCTGTGAGGGAGGGGTGTGCTGCCTTCCAGCCTGGCTCTAGGGACCAAACCTGTGTCCCCACGCACTCCAGCCATTAGGAGACCCCACAGGGATGTCACTCAGAGGGGAAAAAAACCCCAAACCTAAAAGAGAGGGGAGAGAACAACTGTAACCTGGTAACCAGAAGAGCTGTGGGTGGAGAAACAAACACGAGATGATTGTATATATTTAAATAGCTATAGGAAAAGAAAGGGCAGCATTTCCTGTATGGCTTGGTTCCCTGGAGAGGCTCAGAGAGCCCAGTGGTGGCTGGGCTTGCCAAGGATGGACCAGGATGCAGGACCAGACTCGGCTGGGTCAGGGAGGACAGGACCTGGCAGAGTCCTGGCTGTCCTGGAGCAGCCTGGCCCTAATGACCCTCTGGAGAAGTATCCCAGCCCCTGAGTGCAATCCAGACATTGTCACCCTGTGAGAATCGAGAATCTGGGCCAGCAAAGAGCAGCTGGAGGCTCCAGCCCAACCAGTGCCCGTTTGCTGCCCAAAGGTTGGGTTCTGCCAGCAAATCACGCCCTGTGTCCATGCCAACAGCAAGAGAAAGGTCAGACCCTGTGTGTGATTCTTACCCCCACTCTTTCAGCCAGGGATTGTCCTTTCCATCCCGTTGGAGGTGACAGGAGGCACAGCAGCAGCTGCCTGTGTCATATCAGGGAATGCTGGGTCCCAAAACGTGAAGAGAAGTGGCTTTGCCTGGGAGGGGATGTTGATGTTGGACACGAGGTACTCGCTTTGCTGGCTGCACATCCAGACTCCCTGGCCGTGCTCCTGGGGGAAGGATGGGCTCAGAACAGATGGCTGCCAGCAACACCTTGTGCCTCTGGCTCCTTTTACAGCTTGGAGTGGGAGAGGAGAGGTTTAGACTGGAGGCTGTGCAAGGATTTGCCCTAAATGTAGGCTCACCTGTTCTGTTTGCACACCCCAGCCCTCGGAAGGAGGAGAGGAAGAGCAAATCCTGCACTGACTTTGGTGCTGACAGAACAGAGGGGTCACTGAGAGCTTTGGAGCCAGCAGAGATCCCACACTCGTGCTGTGGTAGCTGAGATGGAAATGCCCAGACCTGCCAGGCACCCTCCTGGTGCCACAGCACAAATGTGGGATCCGTGGTGACCCCGGGCCGTTTGGGACTGGTTTATGGTGGGAAGCAGGAGGATGCTCTGTGGTTTCTGTGGTGTGCCATGTGCAAGGAAGCAGAGGAGGAACTCGGGCTGTGTCCTTCCCCTTCCTTGACAGACGTAGTTAAAAATAATAATGGAAATCCTAATACTCATTACAACAAGCTGCGTTTGCTGAGCTGGCTCTGGCTGGGGTTTGATGGGAGCAGAGACCAGCAGAGGGGGGGGGTCTGGGCTGGGTCACACACGGATCAATCCCAGACTCGGTGCTCCCAGGAGGCTGAGCAAGGGCGTGTCCCCCTCCCGAGGGCTGCGGGAGAGACGCTGCCGTAGCAGAGAGTGGAAGAGTGTTGAGGTTTCCATATGCTGATGGCAGCGAGCTTTTTTAGTGGTACATGGTTCTGGAGGAAGGAAGGAAAGGGATGATAAAAATAAAGCTGCAGATCTGTATTTAGATATAAACCACTCCAGGATTATTTTTATTTTTTTGGTAGTATTTGAAGACTATGCAATAAATGAGCTTGTTCATGAATTTTTTATTTTATACCACTACAGCTTTGGAGAAGTAGCCAGGTTGCTGTGGCATTTCCATAGCTCAGGATCCCTGTGTTTGGGAGGAGGGGCTGTAAATCCTCTGTGCCAGTGTCAGGAGGTCTGTGTGCAGTGCAGGAGCACTTTTGTCTAAGACATCGATGTGCAACATCTCAAAGTCACTCTGTAATTGATAAAGACATTTTAGCAAACAAGCGAATGCAGTGTTTCTTGTAGCGGAGCTTCATCCAGAATAAACAAATGTGCCAAAATTTTAACATTCTGAATGATTTTGTATGCAAGAATAAGAGAAAATACATTCAAAGTGTCACTGCTACTGCCAATGGGAGAAGAAACTCAGATGCAAATAGCAGAAATTGTGTTTCCAGAGCTACTGATATAATTGGATTTTACTACACTTTCTAAATGCTGGTAGAGGACAGTGGTAAATATTTGCTTTGTTTCATGATCTGACACATGATCTGAGGCCAGGAGAGATGGATTGAGTTGGAAAAGAATCATGTGGAATCATGAATCATGAGCTGCCAAGCCCCAAAAGATGAGTGTTTGATATCCAGGGAGATGGCTGGGAATAGCTGTGGGCACCCACAGCTCCCAGAGGCTGCAGGGTAAGGATGGCCCTGCCTGTCCAGACTCACAGCGAGTGACAGCAGTGGCTAAAGGTGCCCTTTCCACATGGCAGGCAGTGTGTCCATGGCTGTGCAGCCACAGCCTTTCCTCCGGGAAAGGAAACAAGGTGCTCCTTTAAACAGGCACTTGATAATCACTGGAGAGCACTGGGTGTGACAGAATCCTTAAAGCGCAATTATAATCACCCCCATTTGGAGCCAGGCACCTGGCTCCCCACTTTAAACCAGGCTTATGATAAGAGAGTGGATAATTTTTAAAAATTGCTTTTTCTCCTGCTGAAATTTCAGCTTCAGGATGCTGTCCTGATGGCCTAGAAACAGCGTGCTTTTGGCCTAATTTATCATAGTTCAGCTCTAAGAGGAAAGACTTAATTGTGGCTTTCTCTTTTTTTTTTTGTGCTTAATGTTAGATCCTCCTTTGCAACATGACCTAGAGGTGGTCAGCAAACTCCGGTGTTTATATCAGTCGACCCGGAGGGAGTGCTTGAGTTGACAGGAGTTTGGCTTGATTGATCTTTAAGACCAAGTTTTGGATCAATGAGTAGCATAGAATAACCTCCCTGGTGCCCAAGGCCCTGCACAGATGCATTAGTCAGTGCAGAGCCTTGGCTGCTCTGTGCATATGGCAGCTGAAAGGAATTGAAAAGCTCTGGGGGGGATAGAATTAAGTGGCAAATAACATCAGTGAGAACCATGTGAAGCACTGAGAGCGAGCTGGGCTGTCTTCTGGGGCTGTGCTCAGCAGAAATTCTGCACGCTGGTTGCTCTTCTGGAAACTCAGGAACAACAGCTGAGCAGGACCTTGGAGCCTGGTCAGCTGGGGACTGATTTACAGGGCCTTGAGTTGTTAAAGATAGAAGATGATCTGAGGAGCCTCAGCTCCCATCCCTGCGGCAAATCCCTGGGTGTGTGCTCAGTTCAGCATCCAGCTGCTGGAAGCTCTTCTGCCTGTCTTTAGCTTGTGCAGGGTGTGCTGGAGGCAAAGCTGTGGGAAGCTGCTGGGAATGAGTTGGAGAGGCTTTGGGTGAGACTCTTGCAAGTACATCAGGCAGGACTTGGAGTCTCTTGGCTGTTTGCTGCCTCACACTCCCAAGTTACATGTGAGGGACAAGGAATCAGCTCAGAGGCACCACTTCTCCTCTTCCAAGCTCTCCCTGTCCTCTCCTCTTCCCGCAGAGGGTGTGTGAAATTGTGAATGGATGAATTTCACTGATGAAGTGGAAAGGATCAGGATGTGGGGTGCTGCCTTTGGTGTCTCTGCAATGAATGGCTTTGCTGCTCTGTGAAGTCCCAGTTTAACCCCAATCTGCTGTGGTTGGTATTTCGAGCTGACGTGGGCAGCAGGGTCGTACCCACGTTCTGACTGATGAATGTGCTTTGAGAAAAGAGACCAAAGAAAGCCCTTAACCCTCTGAAATAGCCTTCTGAGAGTGGGCGGAGTTTGATCTCCTCTCTGTGTGTAGTGGCCACACGCAGCTGTCTTTGAGCCATCACCTTGGGTCTCTCCCAGGCACTGCCATCTCCCTCCCCCTGATCGGAGCCGCCGGCGTGCCAAGGGATGGGTGATGTATCCTCCTGGCCACGACACTTGGCAGCTGGACAGGCGACTGAGTCATCAGCCTTCGCGGTTTCTCATTTAATCCTGGGGTTGTTCGGATGATTTAAGTGCCAGCAGTCCAGAGAGGAGGTTGTGCTTCTGCTTCCAGCACGCTTGTGGAGCCATCGCCTTGCCCACCTCCCATCCCTACTTTCCGTGGCGGGGGGGAGGCTGGGGGTGGATCTGGGTTCGGCTGTCAGCTCTCGATTATCTTGCGAGCAGTTTTATTTCCTCCCGTCAACTGGGCTATTCCATTGGCTCCTCTTGCTCTCCGTCGCTCGCCTGCTGAGCAGCAAATGTCCTGTGCCCGGCGCCGCTCTGCGGGGCGCTCCGGGGGACCGAGCCCACCCCGCCGGTCCCTCTCCTGAGCCGGCGGAGCCCCGAGCCACCCATGCCCCCGGGGGGAGCGCTCTGCCGGGGGGGCACGGCCGCCTGCCCCGCAATGTAATCGCGGGGAGGGGGGGGTGCGATGCGGTGCTGCGGGGTGCGGGTGGCGCGGGCCCGGCCCCGGAGGAGGCGCTGGGGCGGGCGGGGCAGGGCAGGGCTCCCCCTCGCCCCCCCATTGCCGCTCTCCCCTTCTCTCCCGCAGGCTCTCGTCGCCCGGCGGCTGCGGCGGCGGGGACGGCGGCGGGAGCCGCAAGAGCGGGGGCATTCTGGACATCGCCTCCCTGAAGATGACGGAGCTGGAGTCCGAGGTGCTGCCCCTGCCGCCCCGGTACCGCTTCCGCGATCTGCTGCTGGGGGACCAGTCCTTCCAGAGCGACGACAGGTTCGGGCGCACCGCGGGGACAGCGGCGTGGAGGGCGCGGGGACAGCGACCCGCCGGGAGGGACACACGGACCTGGGACGCTGCCCGGGGATGGGGACACATACCTGGGGTGGGGGGGGACTCACCTGGGACACCCGCGGACCCCCGGGCGCGGCGGGGAGGGGGCGCGGAGCTCTCCGCGGTGCTGCTCCCGCGGGCGCGGAGCCGGACCCCGCCCGGCGCGGAGCTCTCCGCGGTGCTGACGGAGGGGCTCGGGGGGGGAGCGGCGGGGCACGGGGGGGGCCGGGG
>VZTZ01016862.1:174668-193276 GCA_013400955.1 Drymodes brunneopygia
GCGGGCCCTGGGATGGGCTGGAGGATCCGTGTGGGACCGCTGGGATGTGCGGGTGTGCAGGGGATGGAGGCCACGGGCGCCTCTGAGAGCGGCACCGGGAGGATCTGGGTGTGCTGGGAGCTGTGGTTGTGCTGGGCCGGCACGCACTGAGCTTGCTGAGCCCTGGAGTCCCATCAGGGGCTGGCAAGCAGGACAAGGGACCAATGTGTGGGAGAGGAGTGGGATGGTGAGGTGAGGGGCTGCTGGAACTCCCTGTGACACCGTGTGTGGAATTTGGAATGTGACACACACATTTATGGAGGAGGGACGGGTCCTCCAGGCTGCTCTCGGCCGCTCTCTGTGCTCCAGGGGGTGCTGATGGCAGCGGGGTAACTCTGAAGAGCTGCTGGGGTTGTGGTGCAGCTCTTCCTTTTTTGGGTGGACCAGAGGAATGGCCTTTCTGTGCTGAGCACCAAGCAGCTGCTCCTGGCTGGCGGGGATTTATCCCCAGGCTGAGTGAGCAACAGAAGGAATTCCATGGGCAGAGCAGTTAAATGGAGAGGAATGAGCACCTTCCCTTCAACTCTGTTCATATCATAAATACCCAGGAGCTGCAGTGCTAATGGGAATCAGATTTTTATCCTTCCCCACCAATTAATTGCATGATGCAAACAAAGAGACGTAATTCTCGTTGGAAAAAAACCTTTCAATTACTGGTTAGTCCTTGACTAGCTGCTGTGTGCTTGGTGCACCTGCATCAAGGCTTTTCTGCATCTCTCTTACAAGATAATTTCATTTTTTTATATGTACAAGTGTCATGCAAAAAAAAAAAAAAAGCGAATTTGGCTTTGAGACTGCAAATGTGGGTTTTACAAATGTTCTCTCTAAGTGTTCCTAACTTTTATCGCTGCATAAAATTGGTCTGGCTTGAAAATGAGTCTGTGATCCTGGTGGTTTTAAAGCCCAGATTTCCTTAACAGACACTTAAACGTTAATATAGTTTTATGACACCAAGTGAGAAGTTAACATTAAATCCCTGCTGCAGAAGAATGTCTGGATTTCAGAATGGTTGTGATATGGCTCATTTGGTCAAGTTTGAGAGAATTTAATAATTTTCATATTTAAGTATTTGACAGCATCTGAAATATGGAAGATGGCAACTGCAGATTGTGTTCTTTCTGTATTTCACTGGTTACACCCCTTAACCTTCATTTCCCTCTAGATTTCAGTCTTTCTGATTCAGCATCTCTCTTTAATTTTAATGTGGAGATACTCTGGGTTATTCTGTTAATTCATTAGCCTTGTTCCTCAAGAATTCATTAGCCTTGTTTCTCAAGATACCTCCGTTTCACTGGCTTTGTGCTGCTTTCTTTGGTTGTTTGATTTCCCCTCCAGCTGGAAAACACCGATAATTTCGTTGTGTTTGGGAACGCGGATCTCTGAGCCCTCATTTGCTGCTCACTGGAGCCCACTTGACTTCACTGGGAGCTGAGATGAGCTGTGGGCTTTGGGAAAAGCTGCTGTGAGGCCTAAATTCCAGTCCAAGTCATTAATAATGGTGGGACCTTGTGGCTGAATCGAGCTCGCTGCAGTAATTATGACTAGTTCATTAGTCTGCTCCAAACACTCTGAATCAGGAGCTGATTTAGGCTGGCTGAGGAAAAAAAATGAAAAGCAGAAGGACTTTTTGGCTTTGCTGTGCTTGTGGATGATAAGCAGCTCAGAGTTGTGTTTGAAGTGCTTTGTTATAACCCTGACAGGGATGTGCTGAGGAAAATTCCCCCACGTAAACTCTGCGGGGAGCCATGAGTGGTGAAACAGAGCTGGTGGGATTTAGAGATGTAACACTGGAGGAAAACACCCATAGCACTGAATACCTCCTTTATTTATAAAAGGAACGCTTTAAACATTAGTGTCTCAAATATCTGCTTTTGAACATTACCCTGGAAGGGAGGAGGTTCCTGGGGTCAGCAAGGGCTAAAAGGATCAGAGGCCATGGGGGAGCCTGGGTCTTGCTGCTTCTGGAGAATTAAAACTGTTTCTGTTGGAGATGAATTAGTGCATCCTCATCACAGAGGATGCTGAAGAGACACCAACCCTGGGCTGAGGTAAGGGAATGAGGTAATGCTGGAGCTCGAGGAGATGAGAGCTTGTTGGAATAAGGAGATAATGAGAGAGCTGTGGTACAGCAGGAGGAGAGAGGAGGTCCAGATAAACCTGAGGAACTGCAGGAACTGATCAGTGAATGTGAGGTGGAACGGGCAAAATAGGCTGCTCCTAATTTACTTTTGTTTCTGGAATGTGAAAGATTAACACAGTCGGTCTAACTGAGCAGGGCTTGCTCTTTGGCAGGTAGGCTGACTGACAGGAGAATTAAAATAACTCCTCAAACGTCGTGCGGTGGATGCAATAAATTGGCCAGGAAGCAAATAGGAAACGGCTGACTGGGAAGGGTATGTGGGAGGTAAATGGATTTGTGAAACAGAGAGAGAAAAGCCTAATGACAAGCAAATCCAGAGTTGTCAAGTCCAAGTGCTCCTTCCAGGATCATCTTACTCATCTTTGGAACTCGCTACCTCCAGGCGTTGGAAGGCTTCGGGCTTAGCTGGATTTAAATTGTGGGCTTGACATTTCTGCAAGGCAGGTCCTTGGGTTGGAGAGGCAGGACTGGGTGTCATTCAGCTCTGAATTTCCAGAGGGTACAAACTGCTCTCAGGGCAGGAATCTGACCGGTAGGGGCTGGGAGGTGATTTCTGCTTTGGGGAGGGAAGGTTCTCTTTGGGAACCTTGCAGTCGCCTCCGTTGTCTGGCATTGGTCCTGCCTAGTTCAGAAGTTTCTGTCCCTTTTGGAAGGTGCTGTCAATGCCAATCCTGGGAGAAAAATGGATTTGTTCCCCTTGCTTATGGCAGCACTGCATTTCTTACCTCACTGATGTTTTGTTTGATGAAAGCACCCGGAGCCTCTGGGATACACCAGCAAAGGCAGAGTTTGGGATTTTGACAAAGAGAAGGTGAAAAGCTGGGGGCACAAACCCTGCTGGGGCCTGGCTGCCTTTTCACATTCCTGGCACGGGGCTCCTCTGGGCATGGGAATCCTCTGTGCCATGGGGCTGTGGGAGCAGGGCCAGGGGGTGCTGGGGGAGGGAGAAGGAGCTGAGCACAGCATCCCCTCAGAGCTGGGGCTGGGCTCTGCCAGCGAGGCTCCTGTTCTGAAGGGATGCTGCAACTGCTGATTAAAGGCAGCTGAGAAAGCACATCTGCTGGGTGGATAAATATTGTTTCATACCCCAAGCTGTGGCATCCCTTTGATGCTTGCTGTCCTGACTACGGCAGTTTTTGATCTCCTGCATTCTCTTTTCTTGGACAGTGCTGACAGCTGGGTTGGGGCACCGTATAAAAAAAGCCCATAAATAAAATTAAACTGTATCTCAGAAAAAGTGTCATTAGGAGCTTATTTGTTGCCTAATTTAAATAGTCTGAACACTTTCCAGAAAATCGTCGTCAGAAGCCACAGTCCTATTTACAGGAACAAGAAGTAATGGATGTCACTTTGATTAAGTGCATTTTTCTGAGGCTAATTATCAGGAAAAAATAATTTTGATGGATGAGACTGTTTGGAAAAGCTGCTTGTGCAAAAGAATGCAGCAACTTCTCCATAAAATTTTAACATCTCCTATTTCAAATCAAAGATATTTTGGATGTTGCATAACCAAGAAAAGAGGATTTTGGCAGCTGGGATAAATTCTTTCAAGTTTCTGCTTTCATTTTAGAGTCTGACAACTTCTTTGTCTGTGACCTGACATCTGGTCTTTGTCTCTTTAATTTGTCACTAAGTGGTGGCTCTGAATCTTAGGTCAGATTATGCTTGGCGTGAGCAAAGTGAAGTGCTGCAATATCAGCCTTGGAGGATCTCATCCCTGCAGTTTTCATGCTAACGTGCCCCAAGTGACTTCCTCATCAAAAAGCATCATTACATTAATGGAGCTGGGGAGTTTTGTGCTCCTGAGGCAGGTTCCTTGAATATGTCTGTGGCTGAATCCCCACTTCATTGCCATTTGATTTAATGGGCAATTTTCCTCATTTTATTTGGAGGATGCAGATGCCGGTTTGAAAATTCCAATTTGTATCCAGAAGTTAGAGATGTTTATTTCTGTGCTGGTGAGGTAATGGCCAATATTTTAAGTCAGTGTGCTGTCTGCTCAGGCTGTAGCATCTGAGCCAGTGAAAGTTTGTACCTGGAATGAGGAGATTCAGCCCTGGTGCCTGTATGCCACAAAATTCCCCTGGGAAAGGCTCTTCATCCCCCAGCAGTCTGACCCCCTGCTTGTAAAGCAGGATAAAGGCATTTATTGCTGATATCCATTCCCTCAATAATGGTGTTTAGACCCACTTCTACCAACTCTGGGTGCAGAATCTCTCAAGGAACGACTCGGTGATGATGCCTGAACAAACCAAGTGACAAATGGCACTGGAGGAGGTGGTGGGGTCCCCAACAGGAGCTTGGGAAGTGCCTGTGTGGCCAGCGGACTGGAATTGCTCCTCCTCTGCCTTTGCCACCTGGCAAAGCAAAACCAAAGCAGTTATTAATTGGATCAGACTGCTTCCCTGAGCCAAGGCTTTGTCAGGAAGTTTCTGTGTGGCAGCACGAGCAGCAGTTTGCCCCTGCTCCCACAGAGCCATCCCTGGGTGCTCCTGAGCCAGGGAGAGCTGCCAGGCGGGCATGGGTCATCTGCAGGTGCAGCTCTTTCCAGGGGAGATGCCAACAGCTCTGCTGTGCCAGCCAAGGCTGTGGGCAGGGCTGAATTCAGCCCCCAGATCCATTGAAGTTGTTGGAGAAGCTGCTGGCCAGGAGCAGCAGGCTGGACACACCGTGCTCCTCCAGAGGGGTTCACTCCTGCTCCTGGATCAAACGGGAATGAGCAGCTCAGTTACCCCCAGGACCCTCATGGAGCCATGGGGTGGGAGGTCTGGAGTTTAAAATAGAGCAGAGTTTAGAGCAGGGAAGATAAAATCTCCCGGGGCAGGGTGTTGGTGCTCCTAAATCTGCCCCCTGACACGGAGGAGTGACCATGAAAGCCACACTGCAGAGCCCTGCGTGGTGTGGGCACCTCCTCTCCAGCAGCTGCCCACCCTCAACCCAGGATAAACCCAGCAAGTGCTGCCCCTGCATCCCTCAGCCCAGCTCCAGATGGGGGATGCAGCAGCATGGAGAGCATTGGAAGCCTGAGGCACCTTTATAAAATTGATTTGGGTTTTCTTGTGCTGGTAGATTTTTTTTTTTTTAATGATAGCTTTCTTAATTGAGATTTGTTTTTCCAGTTGTTCTGAAAGGCTGCAGGGATGATTCCCAGCGCTGTGTCTTAATTGCTGTGCTGCTTGGAGTTTCTTTAATTGATGTTTCCTTGCAGTTATTGGTGTGCTCCTGTGTCTTCATCTTAAGGCAGGTACCCCTGGACATTAGTAGGAATATTAGGGAAGTTATGAAAGTAATAGAGCAAACAAGAAACGCGGTTCTGTCATAATTATAACTATTATTTTATTCTTAAAAATGGCCATTGCCTTTTTTCAGGGATATTGTTTTTGCTGTCAGCAGTGGGCCCTTGCTTGCAATAAAAGTAAGAGCACGTAGCAGGCTGGTGGAATGAGCAGAGGTGTCCCTGGAGTGCTGCTGAACGCTCGGCTGTGCCCTGAGGAAAAGGAAGAACAACATTGATTTTCAGTTGTTTAGTGCAATTTAACACTGTGGGCTCAGATTTCCATCCCTCCCTGGGCTGGTTTTTTTCCCCCCCACTTATTTACTTTCCCTTTGGTTTCTTTTCTGTTTACTGGGGGAATGAATTCGAAAGAGAAAACAGCATTTCAAGGTATTGAAGATACCTGAGTGAAGGGGAGAGCATGAGCAGGGGGTCTGCAGGTGCTCGGTGAGGTGTGCACATCCCCTGGGGGCTGGCATTGACCTTACTCATGGGAAACTAAACACGTGGGCAAAATGAATTGTTTCACTGCCCTCAAACAGCTGCACAGGACACACTGAAAGTCCTAATTGTAAAATTTCCTGGTGAGCAGAGTGCAGAGGGGCAGGAGCAATGCTGGAGTGTCGGCTCCTGCCGTGGTTACCTGGACAAAGCTCCTTCCTCGTGCTCTTGGCGTGGCACTGGAGCCTGGTGGGGCATCCCTGGTTGCTCCTGTTGTGGCCCTGGTGCATCTTTCTGCCTGGCATTCCTTGGAGCTCCTGTGCCACTTCAGCCTGCTGGGAAAGGCAGGGAGCAGCTCCCGAGGAGGGGAGCAGCCTGGTTGGGTGTCAAACCTTGGCAGAGAGCTCCCAGGTTCTCTGAGCACAGGAATGTGCCACAAGTAGTGTGAGTCTGTGTCCACAGAGCTGATGTTTGTCACCACAACAAAGCCCTGTGCCTGCAGGAGTCCCCAGGGGTGTTGTGCTGCTTGAGGTGAGGCTGCAAGGTCGGGCTGGGACCAAAGCTGTCACCAGAGCTGTAGTGACAGCACGAGAAACAACCTGGCAGCTGTAGCTGTAATTGCAGGGAATGCATTAAATTTTACTGCTGTGTTTTCCCACTGCCTTCTCTCATCACTGTTGCATCTTTGTTCCCAAGGGAAATAATTTATTGCTGTTCTGAAGGTGGTGCTCGTTGCTTTTCCTCTGCACAACCTGTTCAGTGCCTGCCTGTGAGCAGGGAGGGTTGGAGCTCGGGCATCCCCTGCTCACAGCCCCAGGGGACGCAGAGGTTCCACCCCCTCTGTACCCAGCCCTGCTCAGGTGTGAGCTGCTCTCCCTCACAGCCCTGTGTGCTCGGGGGGAAGAGATCACCAGCAGAGCCTGGATAACTTGGTTAGTAAGTGCTCCTGCACATTCCCCTCTGAGGCATCTCACTCATTTTATTGTAGCCTGTGCAGCAGAGGGGTTTAGACAGGAATAAAAGGCTGGAATTTGAATCCAGGCATCTCTGCTTCTGAGAAGTTTCACCACCAGACAGGAGCAATCCTTTGCTGTCTGCTGTTCCAGCACTGCTCATCCAGCCAGAAGTGAGCACGTGGCCAGTGACGCCCTGCAGCGAGCGCAGATTTCCCTGCCATGCTGCATTTCCTCTGCTCCACTGCCACTTGCCTGGATCCACAGCAGAGGTGAAGGTATTCATTTGCAAATAAAATACCTCCTCTTGCCCCTGACTGGCAGCTCAGAGCTGCTTACACGGGCTCTGTGCAAGGTTCTTGCCAGCTGCTCTCAGGTTGCCCACCAAGGGTTGGCAGTGCAGGCTGCTGGAGCAGCCTCCCAGTCCCCAAATCTGGGGATTTCCTCTATTATCTTTTTTAAATTATCCATTAATTTGCTGCATTGCTGCAATTTGAAAAAAAAAATTATCTTTCCGAGAGTTCAGAGTTTAGATTCCTTTTCTACATCACTCTTTGTATAAATTAATAGCATTGAATTTCATCGGCTCCGTGACCTCCTTTCCTCCCTTTGTGAAGCTTTTTGTTGCCATTTTAGCAATTTTATGGCTGGCTGTTTAACTGCAGGGAGATGATCAAAGTCCAGCCTGCTGGAGCAGGCAGGTCCCTGTGGTGACAGTCTGTGGGGAGGTGGCAAACTCTGCTCTCTGCTCTGTCCACACGACCTCATTGGTGGTGTCTTCAAACCTCCCCTGCATAGCCAGAGGGCTGGAAGGAGATTTTCAGGGCTGCAAATCCCCTGGCAGCTTCAGCATTTCCCCTTTAATTACTCTAGGTAATAAATAATTGATGATGAAGAAGTTTGTGGTGATAGAGTTTAAACACAGGGCCTTGGTGAGACAGAAGAGTCACAGACGTTTGCACATTACCGGGAGATTAAAGGAACCTTTTCCAATGTTCAGCATTTTCCAAACTTCTCGAACTCAGAAAACTTGTCCTTTAAAGCAGGAGGCCTGGAGTAGTGGGTGAAGCAATGCTTGCAAGCATTTTTAGGAGTTATTTTCTGTTCTAAAGCTGCATCAGCCATGTGGTGCAGGGGCAGACATGCTCTGCGAGGGCCACCCGTGCCTTTCGGGAAGAACTCCAGGAGCTCGGAGCTGGCTTTGCCTCTTTGGACTTGCACTGGGGCCACAATTGCTTGGTCTTGCTTCTGTCTTCCTCCAGACAGACCATCTGGTTCTCTCCTGCTCAGCTTCCTTCAGGAGACAGCCTGGAGCTGTTTGCTGATCAATAAACAGGATGGAAGTGGAGTTTTGTGAGTGGAAGGTGGCGAGTGAACTTTGTGGACGTTTGGATTGGGACACCTCCAAGGCCACCCCTCTGTGGTCAGTGCCAACGTGCTGGGTGCCAGTTCTCTACTTGGGGCTGAAATTTCTGCAGCCAGATGTATTTTCTGCACATCAGGATGCCTGCCACTGGTGTTTCCCCTGTGTTTTTCCTGTGGTTTTCCCCCGTGGAACAGGACCCCTCTGGCCATGGCGAGGGTGCATCCTGCTCGTGCTCTCCCCATCCTGCTGCCCCGGGCTGTTTTCCCTGCCTGCAGCAGTTGTGTGGGTGTGCACAGACTTGTACCAGGATGTACAAGTGGCCACGGCCACAGCCTGCCAGGGTTCAGAGCCGGGCCAGGCCGTGGGCGCAGCCGGAGGGAACAGAGGGAGGGAGGGAGGAAGGAAGGAAGGAGGGATGGTGGGGAGGGATAACAGCACACGCTGCCGGGGGTGGGCGGTTCGTGAGGGCAGCGGGGTAACGCCGAGTGAAACAGCCATGAATTAACTGGGGGAGGTGACTGACTGAAGTGTGGTGGGGGGGGGGACACAGCCAAGTGTCCCTCAGTGAAGCTGAGAGGTTCGATCGCATCTTCCCTTCGTGGCGTTGCTGTTGTCATGAAGTCTTGTCTCATGTGAGCTAAGAAGCAGTGCAGGCTGGCTTTGTGCCTGCCTGTGCTGGTGCAGAAATACCCTGCAGAAATACCCTGGTTTTGCTCGGTGGAGCTGGGCCCTGGTGAGGTGCTGGCTGCCCCGTGGTGCTGTGTCACCGTGTCACTGTGCCACCGTGCCCAAGTGTGTGTGTGCCACATTCCTGTGGGCTGGAGTTGGATCTCCCTGGCACTGGGGCTGCTGTCACCTACAGGGTGATGAGCAGGGCTAGGACTCTTCCCTCAGGAGCCTTCTGACACCCAGAGAGGGGTTTGTGTCCCTGGACAGGGTGTTGGGTGCCGCATGAAGTGATGGAGAAGAGCTCGGGTGCTCCCTGTGCTCAGTGCAGACCTCCTGCTGTCGCTGGGAGTGTCCCTGTCACACACAGACTGCTCCCTCACCTGTGTGACATTGCTCCCCTGTCCCGCTGGGGCTGCCAGGGCCTGTCCCTGTCCCTCTGCTGTTGCTTTGCTGAGCAGGGTTTCACGTTGTCACCGGTTCCTTGGTCATGGATGGTTTTTGCTGCTGCTCTGCCATCTCACTGCGGAGGGGCCCTCTGGAGGCCAGCGCTCACATCTCTCTCCTGTCCAACTCCTCCACAAATCCGGGCCAATTGGCATTTTCTTGTTCTCTCCAGGACTCTCTGCTGTCACCTGTCATTGAGCTTTAGTTTGTAGCTTTACACAGAGCTGGCTGCTGTGGAGTGTTTGTCTCTGAGGTGCTGGGCACGCTGTCTGTGGGGTGTTGGGCAGACAGGAGTGGGTCTGTCCGTGTCTCCTGTCCGGGCAGCCACCCACGGCCACTCTGCTGAGGCTGGGAACTGAGACCCTCCAGCCAGCGAGGATCCTGAGGAAGGTGCTGCCATCCTCCTCTCCGCATGTCCCAACACTCTGGGAGTTAAACGTGGATCTGCAGGTTGTATCCCCCCTTCCTCGTGTGCTGTTTCTCCTCTTCCCGTGCCCTGCTCTTGGTTGGCAGAGGGCTGTGGCGAGTTCCCCTCTCCAGGATGGGCTTTGTCCCTCTCCTGCACGGCTGGGGATGGACACGGGGCCTGTGTGCTGTCAGCCTCTGCTTCAACAGCAGGACTCTTAACAAAGCTTCCCTTTAAGGTGAGGCCAGCCCCAGCACACCTTGTGTGACCGGCCCGTGATGGGATCTGCAGAGGTTTGATGCTTTGGGTGTGCGTTTCTCTGCTCGGTGATCCCCCTGCTCCGCCGGCTGCGGCTCCCAGGGGAGCTCCCCCAGCTCATTCCCCCTCCGGGGCCGTCAGGCCGGTGTTTCCCCCATCCTGGAGCGCTGGGGATCAGGGGGAACCGTGGGGGAGTGCGGCGGGGAGGCTGCGGCTGTGTTTGGATTGGAGACTCCGCCGCGCTTCCTGCAGCCCACGCAGCCTCTGGAGCAGCCGAGCGCGGCTCTGTGAATTTAGCAGCTCCCTCCAGGCAGGGAGCTCTCGCTTTCTGGGCTGTGGGCAGACTCATCGAGCCGCTCTGCGTGGCTCATTCCCGAGGTGACTATTAGCAAAGTCATTACTTTCCTTGAGCTTTGCTGCAACGAGTTCCTGGCTTCAGACGGCCGCGAGCAGATTTGTTTGGGAGCTGGACTTTTCAAACTCCCTCTGTTTGGCCTCGGCCATGGGTCAGTGCCCCTGTGACTCCAGCACCTGCTGCTGGGGTGTCACGGAGCAGCTGGAGCATGAAGCTCCTGTGCCACCTCCCTGGTGGCAGGAGCTGTCAGGAGAAAGGTCTCCTCTGTCTAGGTAGGAGAGAGGAATGTTTCTGGGGAGCAGGTGGTGAAGACGTTCAGCAAATGTCAGCTTGAGACCTTGCCATCCTGTGGGCAGGATGTGACATTGCTGAGAAATGTGTTATCCCGTCAGAAAGCAGCAAAAAACACCCCGGTGAAATGTTTACGAGCGAGGCAGGGCTTTGCCAAAAGTGGGCGTTTTTCCACCACGGAGCGTGAGCGCCTCGGAGCAGTGGGAATCCTGCTCCAGCTCACATCACTCTCACCGACAGGGCGAGCATCTGCCTGAGCCGCTCTGCCTCAGTCCTGAACGCCTCAATCGCTCCCCAGAGCAATTTAATTTGAGAGAGGCCTTTTCACTGAGTGCATGCTGGTTTGTAGGTGAGCAAAAAGCAGTTTAAACAGAAAAGGGCCCTGCAGATGGGTACCAAACACAGCTCTTCACAGCTAAAAGACTGCCTAAAACCCCTTTCAGACCAACTCTGCCCGTGGTGGCACCGCAGAGGAGCTCGTTTGCCCCGTGTCCAGTATCCATGTGTGAAGTGCGTAATTGCATCTGGGCTGAGAGCTCCGCATGGGAGTATTGTTTGAAAATTTTCTAATTTAATAAAATGGGTGGTAATTGGCTCTTAGAAGGGAGTTTAATTGGGATAATTGGCATGGACACTCGGGTGCTGATTTAGTTCGGTGTTTCTAATGCACAGTAACGGTGTTTGCTCAAGGACAGGAATAGGGATCAGGTGGTGCCCCTATTTCTCAGCAAGAAGTTGCAGCTGGGTTCTGGAACGGCATTTTTTGGAGGGAGCTGTTTAGTTGCTGTTCTGGAAGTTGCATTTTGGAGATGGATTTGCTTCATTACAGTTTGATGCAGTCACACCCACGCTGCTGAGAGCCAAGGCCTTCAGTTCCCACCTCAGGTGGCTTGGGATTGTTCTTTCTGCTTATCCAGAGCAGCTCCAGCTCCTTGGCACGGGGACATTCCTGTCCTGAGGAATGTGTGCAGGAATGTGCTCACTCACGAGCCAGCACACAAGGGAGGGGAAATCCATATTGTCTACCCAGCCTTTCATCCCTGCTTTTCTGAAGTGCCTCAACATTCATCAGTTCCAGGTCAGCAAATCAGCACCATGAGGTTTTTCCATGTGGAAAAAGACTTTGCAGTCTCTTTCCAGCATGGAGATGCCTCAAGTTGTCATCTCAGAGCTGTTGTTCAGGGACTGCCATGAGCTGGAGGCTCTGCTGCAGGAGCTCCTGCTCTGTGAGGTCACTGAGAGTGTGAGATGGTGACACAAAAGCCATTACAGCTCCTCAGCCTCTTCCAGAGCTGTGGTTTAACAGTTTTTTTCCTTTTCATCTTCCTCCAAAACGCTTTTAAAGCTCACTATTGTCACTTGGTTTGGATTCTTCCCACACAGCAACTTGCACTTAGAACTGCCCAGCGCTGATGGGGAGATTTATTGCCAGCAGCTATTGCGCGAAAATTGAGAGGAAAAACAATTTCTAGGCAGCTCTTGTTACGGCCTCTAATGGGAAATATTTTTTCGCGCTAAGAACTCGTAAATGGCTTTAGTGCCGGATGCTCTGTGCCTCACCAATGCTCAGCCTTCCAGGGTTCAGCTGCACAAAGGTTTCTGCTTGCAGACCTGTGCCCACCTCACTGCGCATGCACCAGGGCTGGATTCCTCCAAAACGGGGAGAGTTAAAAACAAAAAAAACCACAAAAAACTCTGACAAAGAGCAACGCTTGGATCTCAAATCAGGGAGTGAGGGGTCGGGGTTTTAGCAGGAGGGAGGAGGCACGGAAGGGACGTTGCAGGGAGCTGGGAGAGGCTGAGAGGCACAGCTGGGTGTGCCCCGTGCCCCTTTCCCGAGCTGTGCTGGGATGTGCTGGTGGAATCCCCTGTTCCCTTTCAGAGGAGGGTGATTCACAGGACACACAGCGAGTGCTGCTGTTCCAGCTTGTGTTAGAGAGCACAGGAGAGCACCAAGATCCACTTTGGGACCTGATGGCTGCTTTACCTGAGAAACTTTGGAGAGCTGTAACAATCACCCCAACTTTTAAGGCCTTTTTTCCCCCCTAAGCTTTTTTTGCCCTGTTTCGCACAGGCAGATTTTAGGCAGAGAAAGGAGTACAGCTGAACGTGCTGGTGAAGATATTAATCATGGCATAATTGAATTTTAATTCCATTAGACACCTTCAGTGAGCAGGGAGTTTCTCATTTGGTTTAATGGACTCTTTTCCAGATGATGAAGCTGCAAGATCTGGCACTTGTTATAAATGTCTGTTTATTAAACCATCTTTTGTCCTAAAAGCCTGGCCAGGATGGATATAAATGGAGAGGATGATGTTTGCAGCTCAGTCTTTAAGGAGACGCCGTGTAAAAAATTGCAGCCTTCTCTTTTTCATTTTTTTGTGTCTTTATGTGAGAGATGAGAACAGGCCAAGGCATTTTTTTGCTGTGCTTTTTACTGTAAATGTAAGGCAGCCAAGATCTGTGGAACAGCATTTGCTGCCACACCAGCTCCTGGAGTGGATATTCCCTTTCCAACAAGATGAGTTGGTCACGGCAGTTGAACCAAAAGCTGATGAGCAGGTAAGGGCAGTGGGGGATAATAATTTAAAATCCTTTTGTGGCTTTAGCTCAGCAGGCAGCTCTGACACGTGTGAGGCACCTCTGGGGGTAATTTCAGGGGGTTTTGTGGAAAACTTCCTGGAGCCTCTTCCCTCAGGGACACAGTTCTACATCCTTGCCTTTTCCTTTAAATGCCTCGGGGCTGACCCCTGCTTTTGGCTGGATTTGCAAAGAGAGAGGGACCTGGTTTTGTCACATCCATGACAGCACCACTTGAGCATGGCAATCACCTGGCTGCAGGTGGCTCTGGTCACATCCCTGGCTGCAGGTGGCTCTGAGCACATCCCTGGCTGCAGGTGGCTCTGAGCACATCCCTGGCTGCAGGTGGCTCTGAGCACATCCCTGGCTGCAGGTGGCTCTGAGCACATCCCTGGCTGCAGGTGGCTCTGAGCACATCCCTGGCTGCAGGTGGCTCTGAGCACATCCCTGGCTGCAGGTGGCTCTGAGCACATCCCTGGCTGCAGGTGGCTCTGAGCACATCCCTGGCTGCAGGTGGCTCTGAGCACATCCCTGGCTGCAGGTGGCTCTGAGCACATCCCTGGCTGCAGGTGGCTCTGAGCACATCCCTGGCTGCAGGTGGCTCTGAGCACATCCCTGGCTGCAGGTGGCTCTGGTCATGTCACCTGGCTGTAGGTGCTTCCTGGCTCACAGCAGGAGCTCCCAGCTCCAGCAGGATGTTGATGGGTAAGCAAATTTTTCCTCACTGAAGTTAAAATAAGAAACGTTCTTGGAGATCAATGGTCTGGTCCAACCCCCTGTTCTCGTCCCTCCCACACAGCCTGATGAGGCTGTCACAGACTCCACGGAGTTCATGCCTCATTTCTGCAGCACACTGTGAATTCCTCTTTATGGGGACTTGCCATTTTCTCTGTCTTATGTAATGTATTACAAAGAGAATGCTGAGAGAAATGAAAAAAAAAAAAAAAGTATTGGAAATGGCACCTGGCATCATCCAGTGACCCTGGGGAGGGAAGAAAATGTTATTACCATGAGACATAATTGGCAGGGCTGATGGAGAGCCCCAAAGCTAAAATTTCTTCTTTGAATGTCAATAATTTTTCTTGGATTTTTTTTAGAAGTTTTATGGAAGTTTTTAGATGCTAAAATTCTCCACATTTTTTCAGCATTGAATAAGCAGACACTGCTCTGCATTGCATTACAATTCCAATACTTTAAAAGCAAAGCTGCTGCAAAGAACATCATGGGGGGGAAAAAAAAATAAGGTTTGGAGTCCTTTAAAGCTGCAGAGTGGGAACCACTCTGGCATTTTGAAAGTCCCCGTGAAATTGCTTCCTTGGCGAGCTCTGCCAGGCGGCTCCGAGGTGTTCGCAGCAGCGAGGGAGCTGCCGCTGCCGGCTCCACCCGGAGCATCCCCGGCTCCTCACGGCACTTTGCTGCTGGGCACGAAACCAAACTCCAGAAGGGTTCGTGAGAGCTGCGTGGGGAGCACGAGGCACCTCTCCAGCTCCTGCTGCCTGTCACATCCCCCGGGAGAAGCTGGGGTGAATCCCGGGGGAGCAGGGAGTGCCCTGCAGCTGGGTGGGATGGAAAGGTGCCCCAGGAGCTGCTGCCTGTCCTGTCCTGTCCCTGGTCACTGAGGATGCCCAGAGCATCCCTGTCCTTTCTCCGGGACCCGGCTCTGCCCCCTACAGAAGGAGGACACCAAAGGGGAAAATCGCGGTCCCGAAGGCCCAGGGGGCTCGGGCTCTGGGAGAGGCTGGAGGGACATTAAGGAATTGCCAGGGTAATTCTGCCACACGACGTGGATTTACTGCTCCTCCTGCCCCACAGCTCGGGCACGGGGCCTCTCCTGCCCCGCTCCTCTTTCAGGCATCGCCAGCGGTGCCCGGGGGCGTTCCCAAGGTGTTTTCGGATTGGCGGTGGGAAAGCGCCGCACAAATGCTCAAAGCCATAAACATTTCTGGTGCAAAGATCGCTCCTGCTGGGAGGCAGCAAACAGCAGCTGCTGCCAGGGGAGGGCGGTGCTTTGGGCCTGGGGGAGCCGGGAACCCCCCCGGCTCCTCCCGGCTGGCTTTGGGTGGTGCCCTGGCAAATTCAGCTCCTCCCGGCTGGGTTTGGGTGGTGCCCTGGCAAATTCAGCTCCTCCCGGCTGGATTTGGGTGCTGCCCTGGCCCCTCCTCAGCTCCTCCCGGCTGGCTTTGGGTGCTGCCCTGGCAAATTCAGCTCCTCCCGGCTGGCTTTGGGTGCTGCCCTGGCACCTCCTCAGCTCCTCCCAACTGGGTTTGGGTGCTGCCCTGGCCCCTCCTCAGCTCCCTCCGGCTGGCTTTGGGTACTGTCCTGTCCTGCCCATCTCCTCAGCTCCTCCCGGCTGGGTTTGGGTGCTGCCCTGGCACCTCCTCAGCTCCTCCCGGCTGGGTTTTGGTGCTGCCCTGCCCTGCCCATCTCCTCAGCTCCTCCCGGCTGGCTTTGGGTGCTGCTCTGTCACCTCCCCTGCGCATCGCTGCCTCCCCTCCCCGCTCGCTGCGCAGCCCGGGGCTGACTCACGCTCGGGGAGCGCTGCCCAGCCCTGCCCGGCTCCGGAGCCGGCGCCGCTCCCGTTCAGTCTCGGGCAGCAGAGAGTGACCCCGTTATGTACTCACCTGGAAAAGTGTCTTGGCCGTGCCCCATTACCGTGCTCAGCCTCCTGCAGACTTTTCATGCTTCCCTTGCCGATAATACATTTAGATTTAACCAGAGGGCTTTTAGTTTCCTGGCTGGCTTGAGCAGCTGCGACAGGTACACACTTACCTTCCCTTTTTGTCCTCCGGCCATTTTAACCTGCCACAGGCTTTGTTAAGGAGCGGGAAGAGATTGGGAGCCTCTGAAAAGCTTCAGGATCTCGTTGCTCTGCTGTGAGGTGTCAAACGCACCAGGAGTGGGAGCCGTGTCGGCAGCGCCGTGGCTTTGCAGGGAGGTTTGTTCAGCAGTCGCTCGGCCGTGCTCTATTTCTCCTTCTCCCCGCTAAGCAGTCCCAAGTTGCCACACTGGGTTTGCAGCTTTCGTGCTCGTCGCTGACGAGCCACACTTAGAGAGGTAAAAATGGCTTTGCAAAGGCTGCGATGACAGTTCTGGGATTCAGCTCCTGTGCCGCAGTTATGTAAGGGCTGCTCCGGCTCCCGGGGACCCGCGGAGTCACCTGGGGAAGGGGACCTGCCCCCCCTGCTCCCGGCCGGCCAAGAGGGGCTTTTTTTGGGAATCCCCTCCATCCTTCTGCAGCCAGCAGGGCACGGTTGTTGGGCACCGGCTGAGCTGTGGCTCCGGGTGGGAAGGAGATTTCAGGGCACTGCTCTATTACTGGGCAGTTGCTGGAGTCCTCTAAACATTAACATTAGGAAGTAATTAATGTATGAAATGTTAATGCAGAGAATGCGGGGAAGAGGAGAGAAATCAAAGGCTCTTCTGGTATCAGCCCGTCCCCCTCTGGGCTCACAGCCTGCCTGCAAGCTCTCTATGTGTTTTCTTACTTTACATAATTTTTCCATCTCTCTCCATCAGCCCAGCTCTTCAAATGCTTCCTTCTCTTTCCAGCTCTCTTGCTGCTGCTAAATCTGCTCTCTTCTGTGCTTCCCAAAGTGCTCCTCCTTCCCCGAAAATCCACTGCTCCAGTTTATTGGGGAAGTCTCCCAAACTCTGCCGAGGAGTCGCTGGGCGATGCAGGAGCTGCTGCCTGGTGCTGTTTGCTGGTGCTGCCTGGTTCAGCTGCCAAGGCTAAATAGGGAAAGTGAGGGAATAAAACCCAGCCAGTGAATTCCTGCCTGTGCCATGCAAATCCTCCTGGTGTGTGCTGAGCCCGGCTTGGCCCATGGTTTCTGCAGGTGTGTGATGGTGTCAGTGGATACTGGTGTTCCCCCCATCCAGGCTCTGTCCTGGTGGGTTTGTTTGGTTTGCCAGGATGCCAAGGACCCTCCAGAAGTGCAGTGGGGGTGGAGCAGCCCCCAGGCCCAGCTGGGGTGGGAGCTGACCCCACAGAGACCCTTGGAGGTCCAAAGGTGGAGGTGGCTGCAGCTCAGACCCCGGAATAGAGCCAGGGAATTTGGTACCTTTGTGATTTTGGCAGGAACTCAGCCCAACCGCTGTCCCAACCAGATGCTGTGATGACAGAAATCCCTGCAGTTTGTGAACTTTCCCTGAAATGCTTTTAATGGCAGTTTAATAATAACACTTAGTGCTGGGTACAGAGCTTCTCACCCCTGGAACTGAAACGCTTTCGTGAGAAGGGTAAGGACCATTATCCCCCGTGCCTGCAGGGGGGAAGAGCTGCTTTTGTTTGTGAGCCTAATTATAACAAGTGGAATTAATCAACTTTTCATATGAATGGTGCTGCTTTTTAAAGACAAATGCCGGAAAGGAGTCCTAGAGACAAAGGAGGGCTCACAGTGGTGTAGATCCATCTGATGGCTTCTCAGGGAACTCGTCAGAGCCCGCGGTGCAAAGGCATTAACCCTGCCGAGGCTGAGTGGGGAGGGGACAGAAACCAGGGAAAGGTGAGGCGAGACAGGGCCCTGGGGATTTACTGGGCCCTGGGTCCTGCTGAGTGGCTCTTTCCAAAAGCTGCTGCCCCAACCCCGTGTTTTTACTCCCTCTGCCCTTTTCCTCTCCAGCTGCCAAAGCCCCATTGCTTGGGAATTTTCTCCTGAGTGTCCCCTGGTTCTTGTTGCACTCTGTGGAGAAACTCCATTGAAATAATTACTCCAGTCATTGATTAGTTTCTTAGGGGGAGGACTCAAAGAGGCCATAATCTCTTCCTGTGAAGTCACTGGGTTTTGGGCTTTGTTCCCTCCTCTCTGTCCTGTTTTACATCCTCCTGGCCCTCTCCAGCCTGCAGGGGAAAGGACAGGTTCTTGTGCTGAGCCCAGGGAAGTGCAGGCTTGTTTTGGCTGGGGCCTGTTGGTGTGACAGGAATGGGCAGTGAATGCCCAAACCCTGTGAAGGCAGTGGGGAGAGACCCTGAGAGGCTTTCTGTGTGCTGCTCACAGCCCATTACCTGCTGGATTCACCTCAGGGGAAGCTGAAACCCCGGGAAATCCTCCCATTATCTCTGGCACTCAGCTGCTGAGGGTCTCTGCTCGCAGGGAGTGGGGAAGGCAGGACCTGCCACCCCCGGGGCCAGCGGGCACAGCAGCTTCAAGGCAGGACAGGTTTGCAAAAAAACATGCTTTGAATTGCAAAGTGCTGCCGGGCCTGCCCTGGCCCTGATTTGCCTTGGAGCAGCTCTCCAGCAGCTCCAGCCCCACGGGATCCGTGTCTTTCCCTCTGGGATCAGCCCCTGGACAGCTCCAACCCCACGGGATCCGTGTCTTTCCCTCTGGGATCAGCTCCAATCCCACGGGATCCGTGTCTCTCCCTCGGGATCAGCCCCTGGACAGCTCCA
>VZTZ01016862.1:193338-212306 GCA_013400955.1 Drymodes brunneopygia
CCTCGGGATCAACTCCAATCCCACAGGATCTGTGTCTCTCCCTCTGGGATCAGCCCCAGCCCCACAGGATCCGTGTCTCTCCCTCGGGATCAGCTCCAATCCCACAGGATCCGTGTCTCTCCCTCTGGGATCAGCCCCAGCCCCACAGGATCCGTGTCTCTCCCTCGGGATCAGCCCCTGGCCAGCCCCAGCTCACCTGGATGCAGCTCTCTGGGGGTACCAGGTAGGAGCCATCCCCCAGCCCAGCTTTCTGCAGCCCCCCAGGAAGGATTTGATCCTCTGTGTGTTTTACATTTCCTCTCCCAGCAGGCTGAGCTCCTGCTCCCATGCCAGGCAGGACCTTCCTCTCCAGGCTAATGGAAAGAAAATGGAGAGAAGTTTTTTTAATTGACTCGGGTTCAATAGATAAAAGTCTTTCCTAAGCACTTTTGTTAATAAATGCATACACCCTCGCTGCCCAGGGAGGGCTCCCAGGCAGCTGCTGTATATTCTAATATCTGCAATCTGAATTAATCAATGTATTGGTATTGTATGTTTGACTGGAAAAGGAACTGAAACTCTTGGGCTTCAGCTCTCTCACTCACTGTAATTCCAGAAGCTGATGGATTGTCAAAAATCCTGGCAGAAGGACCTGCTTTGTTGGGAAAGGAGTTCCTTGGGGCACTCTTGAGCAGGGTGTGCTGTTCAGGGAGCAGGTGAGGGGCTCCTGAGTGCCTCAGAGGGCTCTGAGTGTGTCCATGCACCACATCAGCCCTGGCACTGCACAGGGATGGAAAGGCCAAGTTCTACACAAAGAAAGAGGATGAAGAACTGAAATATTTTATTTTCTTCTTTTTTTTTCTTTCTTGGCAAACTTACTATTTTCACTGAGATGAATGTCAGGAGAAAAAACATTCTGGTGAGGAAGCAGGAGCTCCTTCTTCTGTGATTTTAACTTCCCATTGGGATAGAGAACGATCAGTAAACAGAGGAAAAAAAATCAAATCTTTAGATTCCCCAGAAATACGGACATTTCCAGGCAGTTCTGCTGCAGAGGGAAATTTCAGCTGCTGTTTTTTGTGGCTGGGCTGCAGGATCCTCCTCAGTGGGGTGGGGGGTGGTTTTTGCAGGGCTCTGCCTGAGCCTTGGCAACCTCCAAACATTGGCAGCTTTCGAAAAGCAATTTTGCAGAGTGCCTGGTGACAATGTGGGGACATTCCCTGGTGACTCTGGGGCAGAGCTGTGCGTGTGCACTTGGTGAAAAACTCTTCAGCAAGAGGCTGTGCCAGGCAGCTCCGTGCATTGATCTGGGTATTAGTGGCCCTCTGAAGTTTATTGAGCTGATAATGTCACGCTGTAACATTTGTTGGGGTCTTGAAATACAGGAGGTGTTTGTGGCAGTGATAAATTAGGTGGGATCCTGTTTTCCCTTGGTGTTATTAAATAAAGGGAGGTCAGGGTTCCTTGCAGAGGCACAGAAACACAGAGGGGCCATGCAGGGAAAGGTGATTTTCCTAGAGCTGCTTGCCCAGTGTGGCCAGGGCTTCCTGGAGGGATAATAAATGAGCATTAATGAGCATTAATGGCTTTTCAGCTCGGGGTCCCTGGAGTTAACACTTTATTTGTATGAGCACAGCCCCTCCTTAGAGCAGCAGCCTGGTCATGGCTGAGAACATCTCCTGCGAGGTTCTGACAGATTCATGAGCACAAACTCTCCTTCCAAGCTGTGTTTTCCCACTCAGGTTACTTCTTGTGGGTTTGGAATGATCTTTGCAGAGCTGATGCCTTTCAAGGTTTTTAAATACTTGAACCTGGCTTTCCTGTCAGAGGTTTTGCAAAACCAACACCCTCGGGCTGTATCTCAGCAGAGCAGGTTTGTTTGCCAGAAAATGAGAAAAACTCAACCCTTTCCTGTTTCATCAACTACTTCTAATGGACAGGGTGATGCTTTATTATTAATAAGTTGGATCTGTGAGTAAAGGGAGTTTTGGCAGTGGGGACTGAAAGCGGCCTGGATAAAAGGGAGAATATTTAACAGTGCAGTTGCTGTGGATTCAATTAAGAGCAATGAAGAATCTGCTTCTTTCTTAATCTTATTTTCTGAAATATTATTACCCCTGCAACTGCTGCTCAGCAATTCCCAGCCATCTCTCAGCCCCCGGCACAGCAGTGGTCTCTGCATAATGTAGATGCTGAAACGAGAAATCAGCACTTTGTAATGGGCTCTCAAACTAAAATTAAACATCAATTTCCTGGCTTGCAGTCAGATAGTTGGCATTCAGCTGGCCCGGAAAGTGTCTCTGGACCAGAGGAATTCTTCTTTGGGCTTTGATGTTTACTGAGGTTGGGTTTTGTTGGTTTTGCCCTGCTGGGTTCCCTGGGAGGAACACGAGGTGCAGGGTGAGGAGCTCGCTGCTGTGTCCCCAGGGCACAGGCACGGAGGATGTGTCCCTGCAGAGCTGGCTCAGGTGACACAGCCACGGCTCTTTCTAGGAACAGGCTGTTTCCAGCCAGAGGGAGTGTTCTGGGTGTGCTGGGCTGCCTTTGCTCTGAGTTCTGCTGAGTTCACTCCTCCTCCCACTGCTCTTTCTCCCACAGCAGCACGGTGACTGTCGGGGCGGGGAGGCTGCAGGCTCTGGGTCTGTAGGTGATGTGGGGGACACAGGGCATTGCTGAGAGGGGAACATTTTCCTGCCAGAAACAGAGCAGAGGAGCTGCTGAGGCAGATCAGGGTGGGGCTGAGGGCTCTGGGTCTGTAGGTGAAGTGGGGGACACACAGCATCGCTGAGAGGGGAATATTTTCCTGCCAGAAGCTCAGCAGACGAGCTGCTGGGGCAGCCAAGGGCAGGGCTGAGGGCTCGGGGTCACTCTGGGCTGGCAGAGGTTGTGCTCAGCCTCGGGCAAACTCTTTCCTCCCCCAGAAGGGCAGTTCTTGCTCAGCCTCACAGCCCTGGCTGCAGCTGCTCCTGACCTGCTGTCAGATCATTCCCCTCGCTCTGGGTCTCCTGTCTGGGTTGGTGTTTCAGCACTTGACAGAAAAGGCAATTCACAGAGAGGCTTCCGTGGGCAGGATCTCAGTTCCTCAAGGGGTTCTTTGATGTGCTTTTTGTCACCTTCTGTACAGCACGAGAATGACAGGAGAGTTTGTATTTTCTGTTAAAATTCCCCAGGTCTTCCCCTAATCCCTCTTGTGTTCCTGCTGCTGTGTGAGGGCATTAGTGCTGAGATGAATAACTTCAACACAAGCCCCTTTCCACATCTCAGCCCTAAAATTAATGTTCTTCTGCAATTAGGAGTACAATAGAATGTAGAATTCATCCCAAAAAGAGACACCTGATTTCCCCATCCCAATGGCTCTGTGGTCCGGGGGGATTTATCAGGGCTGACAGATTATATTTGGTGTTTGAAGACAAACACCCTGAAGTAAAGAGATGTGGAGCAATAAGTTGAAGAGTCTGAATCAAACCATGAAGCAGAAAGGAATGACTTGGGTGGAAAATGAATGTATTGAGCTAATGAATCATTTCGAGGCAAAACAAGAAATTAAATGTACGCTGAAAGCTGGCACATTAAGAAAGGGGCTGTGGGTTTTTATCCATTCTGCATTTCAAAATGCTGAGACAAAGTATGTTGGATGGTGAAACCCCATTAAGAAATAATGCTGTGAGCAGGGAAACCAGGATTTGGTTAACAGGAAACGGGGACTTTGCCTCTCCTCCCAGAGCAGCTGGAGACTGCCTTTGTGCCACGGGGGAAGTGATGGTTGGGTACCAATCTCTGGGGGAAGAGCAGAGGACAGAGCTCAGAGTGCCTGGCAGCTCCTGGCAGGAGGGAGGAAGCAAAGGACTGGCCTTTGCCTCCCAGAATTTGGCACAGGATGGGGATTCTGGGTGCTCTGGCAGCCTGGCAGGGGGATGGAGGGTGTGGTTAAGGGCACGGAGCTGTGCCAAAGGCATTTGTCAGCTTTTCATTCTGAAAGGGAAGTACTTTGGATCCCAGAATTCCCATCCCAGGGCAGCTCCCGCCCTCCTCTCCCAGCCAACCTTCTCACAGCTGCAGCTCCAGGCTCTGGGAAGTCCCTTCCAGTCAATACATTGGCTTTTTGTACAAAAACCTTCAAAGAAATCCTCTGGTGTAGCCTGATTATTCGCATTGCTTCAGGTCACAACCTGGTCACCATCAGTGAATTTATTCTTTATTTCTGAGGGGCAGCACTGCCCTGCAGTGGGGCTGGGCTGTGGGGCAGCCCTGGTGGGATTTGTTGGCACGGTTTGGGGTGGGGTTGGCATGGTTTGGGGTGGAGTTGGCAGGGTTTGGGGTGGGGTTGGCATGTTGGGGGTGGCACGGCAGGAGCTGGGTGACACCGTGGTGCTGCGGTGGCACTGCTGTCCGTGGTGCTGAGCCCTGTGCCCCACCCAGGCTGTGGCACCTTCAAGGTGCTCTTTGTCCCTGGCTGCCATCGAGCACGAGCAGGAGCAGCTCTGGGCTGGTGGCATTCCCAAAACAGGGTGGGACACACGATCCTTTCCCCCCACTCCTTTCCCATCCCTCCTGTGCCCTCAGGTGTTGCCTCCAGCTCAGCTCTCCCCTGGCCACGGTGAATTCCCTTTTCTCATGGATATCTTGAGGAATCGATGCCAAGAGCATTGAAGGTGCAGCAGCTTTTGCTGTCACCTGAAGAGGGAAATGTGGGTCACTCTGGGACAGGTGACGTGCACCTGCCTGCCCAGGTGAGCAGGAACTGAGCCCTGCTGGCCGCTCTGAGGGAGCAGCAGTGAGTTCCTCCCCTCCTGGCTCACAGCAGGCTCGGGAGGGGACCGAGCTCTGGTGCTTTGTGTGTGACAGAGCCAAAGCTGCTGAGTCTGTTCCCTGGCACGCAGTCCTCACGCTGCTCTGTGCACAGAGGAATGAGAGAAAATAGCTTCCTCCTCCTCATGCTGCTACCGAAAAACAGCGATGGGGAAAAAAATAATCCTCCAGCCCCTGCCCTGCCCGTGGTGATAAGAGCAATGCAGTCCTCCTTTTGACAGAGTCAGGCGAGGCAGTTTCATTATTTAGCAAACAAAGCCCCTTTCAGAGGTTTCTGCACTGTGGACGTTTTCTCGGTGGTTTTGCACCAAATTTGTTGCGGCAGCAAGGCCGGAGAGTTCGCCTTGACTCCCCTCACTACCAAAATAAATGCACAGGGCAGGATTGTTCCACTGAGCAGCCGTGACTGGGGAGAGAGAAGAAGGAAGGAGATGGTACGTGCCGACAGCTCTAAACTGATTGCGGTGAGGATTGCTATGTATGAGAGAGTTCAGGGGGGAAACAGGAGCAAGTCTCAGAGGCAGCCGAGGCTCACAGGATGGCAAGAGCCAAGCTGAAGAATTCCCCTTCAGAGAGCAATTCCCGTGTCAAAACTGTCCCACCAGGCACGACAGAAGATGTCCACGGGGTGAGCCCCTTGTTACCGTCTCGGAGGATGGGATCCATGGGGAGTGATGTCGGACAAAGGTATTGCAGGGCTGCAGCGCTGCATGGGGAGCCTGGGTGGGGGAGGCAGCACCTTTTATCTTTGAAATGAGAGGGAAAGGATTAGAGCCTCCACGGGCTGGAGGGGTGGTGGATCAAAATCCTTCGGATGGCCACGTTAAAGAGCCACGCCAGCTCCAAAGTTGTGTTATGAAATAAGGGAGCCGGAGCAGAAGGAAACCAGTTCCTTTAAATTTTTTTTAATAGGTGCTTCTTGATTTATTTATTTTTTATTTTTTTTTATATGCCTGAAGCATGTCTGAATGGCAGCCTGAGACCGTGGGGCTGCCACACACCACTGTTGACTTGCACTGCACCTTCCCTGTGCAGTATAAAGCCCAGGCTTATTTACACTGCTAACGCCACGGTAGGCACTGTACATTAGCACCACGTTTGCATGGCAGGAGAGATGCTCGGTCCCCTATCTGAGCAATAATTTATTTGTAACTGCAATAAAAAAAAAAAAAAAAAAAAAAAGCAAGCTGAGCTGCCATAGGAAATGCTGCAGCCTTCCTGCAAGCACACAGCTGAGTGTAGAGCGAGGAAGGAGCTGTTTTTCAGGAGGATGGGAACGCTCTGCGCTGCGCTGGGATTTCAGTGATTCAGAAGGAGCCGGGTCCCCTGGTTACGATGAGGATGCAAATGTCACTAAATTCAGTTCTCGTTCTGCTCGTTCCATTTTCTGTTCCGTTCTTTTCCGCCATCTCTCCATCCCTCCAGCCCATCCATGCTGCCTCACCTGTGACTGTGTACTGTATGTCTCCTAGGATGTAATTTGGTGCAAACGAGCACGGTGGGAAAGCTCCTGCTCGGGGTGGGGGTGGGGGGGGAATTTTACTTGTTTTGGCTTTAGACCGGAATGAATTAACGCCTCAGCTTCTGCCTCTTGGCATATCTGGGGGGAGGGTGGCACGGAGCCAGGAGCAGCAGCTGTGGTGCCCGCCGGGGAAGCCGGGGAGGGAGGTGTGTGCCGGGGAGCACCGGCGTGGCCGCTGCCAGTGCCGGGCACATGCTTCAGTCTCCAGGGCTGGGAGGCAGAGTCCTGGCGCACTGGGGAGCTGCCAGTGCCTGGCCCTGGCGTGGTGTGCCAGTGCTCCAGATGGCACCGGTGCCGGGCTCTGGTGAGCAAACACTGGGAGCTGCTGGGGGCTCTGCCTCTGACCCCGCCAGGAAGGGGTTTACATGTGTGAAGGGTCAGAATGGGCATCGTGTGGGTGCAGTGGGACTCAATCCCCGGAGCTGGTGTGGCCTCAGAACATTTTGGCAGTCTGGGTCTGCTGCCAGTGCTGGTCAGGCTGTTTGTGGTCTGGTTTTGTGCCTTGCTTTGGTTGCTGCAGAGAGACCCCAAAGCTGGACCTGTCCTGGGGGTACCTGAATCTCTGAGGGCACATCCTGAGCACTGCTGTGGGCAAAGCCTTTGGAGCAAGCACGGTTCCTCTCCGTGCTCTTCCAGGTGCTGGTGGTGTCCCCTCAGGACAGGGTCAGTGGTCACAGCCAGATGTGTAGGGACCAGAGAAACACAATTGGGAGACTGTCACAAGCTCATTCCGCTCATTAAACGTGCAAGAGGAGCTTCTCTCCTCTCTGGCACTCAGGGGTTTGGTGGATTCCTGCCCAAGTCCAGCTGCCCAAACCTTCATCCCAGGGCTGATCCTCCCTGTCTTTTGTGGGAGCACAGCATAAAGCAGGGGTGCTCCAAGGTACTATTGGATCTGGAGGGCAGCAATTCCAAAAATTGCATCACTGTGATGTTTTAGTGGGTGAAGGTGCCCCAGGGCTGTATAAAGACCCAATTCCCTGGCTCTCACTGGAATTATCAGTGTTTTGCTGCAATCTGGTTGTAAGAAAGTGCTGCTGTGAGGTGCAGAAGTTGGTGGAACACTTTGACACCTCTGTGGCAGCGGGCAGAGCCCTGCAAGCCTCAGCTTGCGGTGTCTGGATTCCTGACTGCCAGGCTCCCCTCCTTCCCTGGGCACTGCTTCCAACAGTGAGTTAGGATTGAGATTTCTGCACTTCTCTTCCACTGCTGCAGCAAAGGCAGGGAGATTGATTTGGAAGGGATGCACGGTGAGTTTGAGGTGCTTTGCCTCTCCCAAAGCCAGACTCAAGCAGTGTTACCAAGTCAGCAGTGACAATTGTCCCTGGGAGCTGGGAGTGAGTTTCCAGGTGAGGGTGGAAGGAGATGTGTGCTGCAGGGTTTTCTCAGGATGCAAATGATTCCTCCTGATGATTGAAGCCAGGGAAAATTATTCTCACCTACTTTATTTACCTCCTTACTCTGTCTCTGAGTCATTGCGGCATCTCAAAGCTTTTAGGGGTTCCCAGTCAAAACAGGAGGAAAGGATCAGAATTCATCTGAGGAGAAACCACTCCACAGCCTGGGAGTAAAAAGGGGAATCCAGAGCTGCACCTGGGCACCCTGGACAGGGGTTTTTCCTGTGTCTGGTGAGCTGCAGATGGAATGGGACCAGCCTAGAGAGGCTTGGAGGTATTTCAGTGTGCCAGGGTTTGCTGTGAGATGGGGATGGAGCTGGGAGCCTCCTGGCTGTGCCAGGGAGGGCAGGCTCAGCTGCAGAGCAGCTCCCTGGGCACTGAGACTCCCTGGCACCAGGTGACAGATTGAGACCAGCCAGGAGAGGCTGAGCCTTTCCCCTGCAAGCCAGGTTTTTCCTGAGGCAGGTTTGCCCCTTGTGCTGGGGGGATTTGAAAGGGAAAGGTGTGATGGGGAACAGCTCCGTGGAGCGCTCTGTGTTTGGGAAGGAGCTGCTGGCAGGAGGCAGGACATGCAAACATCAGTTTGGATCCCATTTCACGGGCCGGTGATCTCCCTGCAGCACCGGAGATGTGGCTTTGAAAACACAAACAAAGGTTTTGACAAGATAACCACGTCCTGTTTGTGCAGCTCTGCTGGAAGCAGGGGGAGCTCTGCCCGCTGCCCGTCCCAGGGCACAGGGGGGCTCCGGGGGGATTGGAAACACTCCCCTTTGGTGGCTGCTTCGGATGCTCTGCCCCGGGCCTTGGCAGGGCTCTGTGTCCCCTCCCTGCCCCGTGAGCCCCCCCTCACCTCCTCCAGTTGTGTTTGTTGAGCTGCTGATAACAGAAATGGGAACTGCTGAGGTTTGGGAGGGAGATTAGCATTGCAGAAGAGCTGGGCTTGGAGAGGACCTGGAGGGCTCTGCTCCAAAGCTGGACTGGCTTTAAAGCTGTCCCAGCTGGCTCAGGACCAGTCCTGCTGTGTTCTGAACATCTCGCTGGACATTTCTCAGCTTCTTTGGGTGCCAGGTGCAGGCTTTGATCATTCTCGGGGTAAATAAGTTTTCCCTTGTTGCATTTTGTACCTGTTCCCTCTTGTTCTTTCTCTGTGTGTCCCAGAGGAGCCTGGCTGCTCCTTTTCCACCAGGTAGCCCAAGGCAGCAGCTGGATCCTTCCCTGCCTTTGTTTCTCCTTCAGGCTGCACGCTCCCACCCCCCGCAGCCTCGTCTCTCAGTTTGAGATATTTTTGGCAGGAATAAATGGGACTCTGCTTCAGCCCTGTTCCAGTCAACAAGGTGGCTGGAGGCTCCTCAGCGGGAAGGAGCAGCATTCTGCTAGGCTGAGTTTAATGCAGGGTTCTTGGAGGTAAAGCATCCCAGGGAGTGAGGAATTCACCCAAATGTGTCTGAAAATAAAATTTCTGACCGATGGATGTTTGTTCCCCCCGGAGACAGCCAGGTATTAACCACCAGGTCTTGCTAAATGTGTTTTTTTTTGCCTGACACTTGCCCACAAATGTCCACAGAGAGGTCCAGTCTGGCCAGTGGAACCATTTCAGCCCCTGAGTCCTTGCAGGAGCTCTGCAGGTGATGCTCTCCATAGGACACAATTCCCTGCTGTACCATCGCCGTGCTGCGGAATTCCCTCCTGCAGGGACAAGGAGTCAATTTATTTATTTTTAACATTTCTTTAACAAAAGCTCTTTCCAGCAAAGACCTTTCAGAGCCCTGGGCCTGTCCTCAGCAAATGCCACACGCTGGTTTGCTGCCTGAGCTCTGGGCGAGGTGGTTTTGTGAAGGAGAAATGCAGTGCCAGGGACGTTCCTGGGGTGGGGTTTGCCCACCCCTGCCCTGCTGCAGCCTCGGGTCTTTGCTGCTGCTCTCCTGCCTGGGGATGGGGGTTTGGACCAGAAATCCAAGCAGGGCTGAGGCTGAGGGTGTCAGGTTTGTGCCAGACCTGGCCCCTGCTCTGCTCTGTCTGAGCTGGGGCTGTTGGTGCCACTTTGTGAGGGAGGGCAGGACCCAGCACCACGGGGGAGCTTCATGGAGGAAAACTGAACGAGAATCTGGGGGATTCAACAGGTTTTGCTTATGAAGCACTTTGGCTTTGATGTGCTTTGGCTCTGCTGGGCTGGGCAGCCCTGGCTGGGGTGTGTTTTTGGCAGGGGGTGTCTCTGGATGAGGGCACTGGGGTTTGCTGTGGGGGTGGCTGTTTGCTGGCAGGGTGTTGATCTCTGCCCACGCTGGGGCATCTCCCAGCCTTGCCCTGGCAGCACCCAACCCATGGGCTCATCTCTGTGTTGGGGTGCAACCACCCAGCCCTTCCATGTCCCTGTGAAGGGCTGAGCATCTCCTCTCCTGCCAGCCTGGGCTGTGCTTCCCTTGGGCTGTTCTTCTGTCAGGCCAGGGAGGTGGCACTGCTCACGCTTCTGGGCATTTCTTTTTGGGGATGCTGAGGGTGTTTTCAGGGTAGGATCAGTGCAGGAACCGGGCAGGGAGCTCAGCTGCTGGGCTATTGGGGCAATCTGCAAATGCACGGCTTGGTCCTGGTGATCAGGACATGATCCTGGTGGTCAGGACATGATCCTGGTGGTCAGGACGTGATCCTGGTGGTCAGGACATGATCCTGGTGGTCAGGACATGATCCTGGTGGTCAGGACATGATGCTGGTGATCAGGACATGATTCTGGTGGTCAGGACATGATCCTGGTGATCAGAACATGATCCTGGTGGTCAGGACACCATCCTGGTGATCAGGACACATCTGGTGGTCAGGACATGATCCTGGTGATCAGGACACAATCCTGGTGGTCAGGACACAATCCCAGACCCTGCTGGCAGTGCAGGGTGCCAACAGCTGCCATCCCTCACACTGAGCAGAGCCGTTCATGAGCACGGCAGCAATTCCACCCCAGGCTGCAGAGTCGGGGCTTAAGCCCAGCTGCTTCTCCTTGTCCTGGAGCTGCTGGAACTGCCCAAACTGCTGGGACTGCCCAAACTGCTGGAACTGCCCAAACTGCTGGAATGGCCCAAACTGCTGGAACGGCCCAAACTGCTGGAACTGCCCAAACTGCTGGGACTGCCCAAACTGCTGGAATGGCCCAAACTGCTGGGACTGCCCAAACTGCTGGAATGGCCCAAACTGCTGGAACTGCCCAAGCTGCTGGAACTGCCCAAGCTACTGGAATGGCCCAAACTGCTGGGACTGCCCAAGCTGCTGGAACGGCCCCAGGCTCTGCTCATCCTTCCCCACTCCTGTGCACAGGGACAGCACTGCCATCACTGTGTCCCATCCAGGGCCCAGCCCAGAGCCCCCTCCAGCTCTCAGGTGTGTTTGTGGCTGCCCCAGTGTCTGTGGTCCCCATCCCTCAAACCCCAGGCCCGCTCTGGCAGGAAGTGTTTGCCCTGTGGGCACGGGGCGATGCCACCCCCCGAGCTGGGTGCTGGAGGGGAGCAGGCCGAGGTTTGGAAGTGCTGAGCTCTCCTCCCACGGCTCCTGGGGAGCCGCCAGCAGCGCTGAGGATCTCGCTGAGGTGCCCTACATAGCCCTGACAGGCAGGCACCATCCTCACCCAGGGATGCCACGCTCAGCACCCTCACTTGGGCTTCTGCTCCGTCTATTTTCGGCTCCTTGCTCCCATCAGGTCCCACCAGGGCACAGGGATTAGCATGTTCCCCCCCCAGGGGAGGCTCTCCTGCTTGCTGGAACAGTGGCTCCCCTCATAAGGGTCCGTGGCACACCAGGGTCTCATTTCCCACCTCCAAACTTGTCCACAGCCCTTCCTCCACCAGAATTAGTCACTTGTCAGGACTGCAGGGACTCGTTTAGCTCATTAGCAAAGGCAGGGAGCTGGGTCAGAGCAGTGTGAGAGTCTGGAGGGCCTTTTTGCCCAGGCTTGGCTGTGCCTGCCCTCTCCATCCACCTGAAAGGAGCTTGTAGCCAGGTGGGATAAGTCTCTTCTTCCAGGTAACAATCACTGGGACAAGAGGAAATGGCCTCAAGTTGTGCCAGCGGAGATTTAGATTGGATTTGGAGCAAAATTTCTGTACCAAAAGGTTTGTCCAGCCCTGGCATAGATGGAGTCCTCATCCCTGAAGGGATTTCAATGATATGTGGTTGTGGTGTTTGAGGAGATGGATTAGTGGTGGGCTTGGCAGTGCTTGGGGTATGGTTTGATGATGAATTTGGTGATCCTAGAGGTCCTTTCCAACCTCAGAGAATCTGTGGCTGATTCTGGGAGAGGCACAACTTTCTGGAAGGTGCCTGGAGGCCAGGCTGGGCCCTGGGCTGGGAACAGCCTGTCCAGCTGCAGCCAGCGCTGCTGCGGCTCTGGCACTGCGCCTGCTGCTTCCCAAACTTTATGGCTTTGCCTTGGGATGTGCCTTTTGCAGGGGAATGCCAAGGGACAGCACTCCCATGGTCAGAGCAGCACCCTGGGGAGGCAGCAGAGCTGGTGCTGAGCCTCAGCTGCTCCGGTGCTGGTGACAGCAGAGCTGGCCCGTGTGGCACCTCTGCAGCTGGCAGCCAGTGCCTGGAGCTGCTGCTGGCTCTGCCAGGTGCCACCAGCACAGCTTGCTGAGCTCCTCCACACCAGGAGTGCTGGAGGCTCTCAATCCCCTTCCCTGGGGTCACCCCTGCTCCATCCCACAGCCGGGAAGGGGGGGCTGCCCTTCCCTCCCCTCTCGCACGGGTTTGTGAGCAGACGTGTGCCTCTTCCTCTCGCCTTCCCCTTCCTCTTGCTCGTTCCTTCTCCCCCTCTTTACTTTCTTTTTTCATCTCCTCCCATCTGTCCTTCTCACATCGGGCTATTTTGGGCTGAGTTCCTCACTGTCAGTGTGGTAGGAGCTGTGGTGCAGCTCCTGTCTCTGGAGGATGAGCAGAGCTTCGGGGAGCCTCCCCAGGCTCTTACCTTGCTTGGCTCATCTTCACCCCCCCTGCCTTGACCCTGGCTCGAAGGCATTTCAAGATCAGGGTGAACAGGCATTAAATCCTTCCCAGAGCCAAAGGAGAAAGCCATCAGATTTAAAACCTTTCCACCCCAGTCTGGAAATGCCTCTGAGCTCTGTGAGTGGTTATTGAAGCAGCCCGAAGCCAGGAGTGGTGTTGGCAGGTCATTACTTGTGTCTGCAACTTCCAGAGCCTTCAAGTCAAGGCATGAATTTTTTTGTTGTTGCTGTTGTTGTTGTTTGTTTGGAAACGATGGCTGTAAATTGAATAGGAAATGCACCACCAGAAGTGAATTTTTAATGCTCTTCATTTACCAAAAATTCGGGAGACAGCGGTGAAGGCGCTGGGAGGGAGCAGGGCCCTGCATGAGCTGGGCTGAGCTGCTGCTGCTGTGCTTTGCTCTTCCCTCCCTCTGAGCATCCTCCAGCTCTTGAGACACAGGGGCAGCATTTAGCCTCAAATTATCTGCATGAGGCACAGGAGCTAAATGCCACCAGATCCTGCAGAGCCCTGGCAGAGCTGGAGGAGAGCTTGGGGCTGCCTCCCTTCCCCCCTGCAGAGAAGGGGACTGGTTCTGCTGCCCCAATTTTTGGGGTGCTGGAGCCCAAGGGTGCTGCTCACATCCCTGCCCAGCTCAGGGGGGATCTGCCTTTGCTGGGAGGTGCTGGAGCAGGAGCTGAGGAGGCAGCACGAGGTGGAAGGTGCTGCTCAGCCTCCAGCATGGGTGGGCAGGTGATTGCTCTCTCTTTTACATAAGCAAGGTTTATTATGGCTCTGTTCTAATAATAAACGTGCCTTTGTCTCCTCACCTTCTAATAAAACCTTCCCCTTTTGTGAGGGGCTGCAGCTTGAAAGGTGGGGGCAGAACTGTCTCTGCAGCAGCCAAAGTTCCTTCCCCCTCTGCTCCTCTCCTTTCTCCCAACCTTCCCTGCTCTGCCCTTGAGACAGGTATGAGCTTGGGCTATTTGCATATCAATTAATTGCCCAATTACAGCTTCAGGTAATGAAGTCATTTACCCCCAGTTTGCTCCCCGCCATAATTCATTTTTGTTTATACTTTTCAGGGCCTGAGGCCGAGGGTTTCCTTGGTTCTCAGGCCTGGAAGGATTTGTTTTGTCTGACCAAAATGTGAAGAGTCCTTACTGACACTCTATATGGAATTAAGAATTGTGCACTAATGCAGCACAGGGTCTGAAAAATATAAAAACTGGCACCTTGAGGCATCATTGGAGATGCTGCTGGTGCCAGCCAGGAGCTTGGCATGGTGGTTCAGGGTTGGCAGCACCAGGACCAACCCCAAAGGGGCCTCAGCCTCCCCTGTCTGGGGTCAGCCCTGGATCCCAGAGGGGAGCCAAGGTTTCACTGCCTGGGCCTCGTTGTTTTCCATGGGAATGGGATGAACCAAGGTCTGTCTGCACTCGTGGAGCCAGATCTGGATGAAATAGAAAGGTCAATTTGAAGTAGATTATCTGAAACACATTAAAAGCCAGCGTAACCTTTCTGACTCCATTAAGTGGCTTTAGCTCTGTGTGTTGTAAATCATTGTTGAAGTGTTTTTGGGATCTGGAAAACGGCTGCTTTCCAGATGAGGTTTGGAATGATTTTTGGTTTCCTCAGAGAAATGTCTATATTTCCTCAGCAGTTGGACTGCTGGTGAGAATTTGGGTGCCTGGTGGGAAGAAGGAGGGGTTTCAGTGGGGTGCCTCAAGTCGCCTCTTCCCTCTGTGACCAGCACAACAAAGTTCACTCATTTGGGAGCCAAAAGCACCTTTTTGGTACCAAAAAAAAGAGAGTTCTTTTATTGCATGTGCTTTAACCACGGCACAGAGTGGCCAAAGCCACCTTTGGGCAGGTTTGTGTCTGTCCATGACTCTGGAATCCCTTTAGTCCCTGGTGCCTCCATGTGAGTGAGGTGTTTATTCATTCTCCTGGTGAGCCCGTGGCTTTGGGGGAAGGAATCCTGGGAGCCTCCCTGGCTCATCCCAGCTCTCCAGGCCCTTCAGGGTCTGCAGGACCCCAGTGATTGATCTGTGTGTTTCTGTGCCTTTGCTGCTTGGCTTTCAGGAGGGCTGCTCTGCAGCTGGAATTAGCTCCTGTTCCTCCAGCCCTCCCAGCTGCCAGCTGGCACCAGATTAGGAGAAAACCAAATCATTCTCTGGTTCTTTCCCCATAAACATCTCTGGGAGGCACGAGAGGCCACTGTGCAAAACCAAACACAGGCAGAGGGGACTGAGCAGCCCCTGCTGCTAACGTGGGATAATCCAATTCAGCTGGAGGGAGCCTGAGCTGGCTCCTTCCCGGGGCTCTGCTCTGCAGCTGGAGAAATTCTGCCAAAATAAATGCCAGGGCTGCTCCAAGGCACAGCACAGCTGCTGGAGCCACCCCGGGGCTTGTTCTTGCTGGGAGAGGTGGCACAGGAGACCACTTTGGTGGGAATTAACTGAATGCTCCAGGAGGACTGCAGGAGAAAGCTGGAAATGAGCAGGGAAGGAGGGGAAGATGGCAGGAGAAAGCAGGTCAGGAACTGAGCCCGGAGGAGAAAAGGCTCTGGGGAGATCTTACAGCACCCTCCAGAGATCTTCCAGCTGCCTAAAGGGGCTCCAAGAGAGCTGGAGAAGGACTTTGGGCAAGGGCCTGGAGTGCCAGGACATGGAGGATGGGAGGGTGTCTGGCAGAAAGCAGGGTTAGATCCAATACTGGGGAGAAATCCTTCCCTGGGAGGGTGGGCAGGCCCTGGCACAGGGTGCCCAGAGAAGCTGTGGCTGCCCCTGGATCCCTGGGAATGCCCCTGGATCCCTGGGAATGTCCAAGGCCAGGCTGGATGGGGCTTGGAGCACCCTGGGACAGTGGAAGGAGCAATGAGCTCCTCCCTGCAGCCTCTGCAGAGAGCAGAGCCCAGGAGTAGGAGCAACATCAATCCTGTCCCAGGGAGGTTGCTCTGGGAGCTGAGGGATGAATCCGCTTCCTCCAGGCTCTCCTTTCTGTTGAAAGGTGAATTTATTGCTTTTATTTAGTTTGAACTGTGCTGGAGTGCCGTGGGCTCGTAATGCAAAAGCAGAATGCAGAACAATCTTTATGGTCTGCAGGGGCCCCCTTGGCTTTGATGCCATTTCTCAGTGTCCCTGGCTCACAGGAAAGAAGGAAATAAGGAAAGGAGAGAGGGCACTGCTGGAACAGGGAATGGCTCAGGCTCAGCTCACGGTGGGGACCCAGGGCCATCCCAGGGGTTTCTTGATGACAGCATGGTTTTCCCAAGAGGATTTTTCCCCTTGCAGCTGTGATTGCTGTGTCTGACAGCCCTGTGCTGCCTGCCTGTCTGTCTGTCTGTCTGTGGGATGTACAGTACACAGGCCCTTTGCCTCCCACCCACTCTTGTTTTTCTCTGTGTTCTTCCTCCCCTCGCCTCGAACCCCTCCTCACCCTCATTGTTCCTCCCTGTCATTTTGATTTGGTTTATTTTTTTTATTCCATTTTCTTTTCCCTTCTGTGCCCATCACTTGTGTCTGTAAAAGCAGCCCAAGAGAGATTCAATGCTGAGCTCCTGAAAGTACCAATCCTTCAAAGCCCAATTTCTCTGCACAAAGTGTGGCACCGATTAGAGGCACAGCAGTGACGCAGCTTGTCAGACTCACTTGAAAAAATAAGGCTGGGGCTGTTTTTTCGGGCAGAAACCCCTGTTTTTATCCATGGAGCAGAGTCCTTAAAGGGGCTGTAGCTGGCAAAGCCACCAGAGCATCTCTGGGAGCTGAGCAGGGACAGGTCCCAGGTGTGGTGTGAGCCCAGCTGAGCGCTTGGGTGGCCTCTTGTCCCCCTGGCTGTGACATTCCCAGTGCTGGGACAGCCCCAGTTTGGAGCTGGGGGCCGTGCATTCCCTCACCCTCTGTGCTGCTCTCACTCTTAGGCCTCACGCCGAGGATTTCAGCGTGGATTCCTCCTTCTCACAGTAAGTTCTCCGCGTGCGTTTCCCGGTGCCGCGGGGAGGGACAAGGGACTGACCCTGGCTTGCCCTGGGGAAAAGCCAACCCTGTTCTCCAGAGAGCAAAAAAACCCCTTGGAGTTAGGGGTGTTTGGTGAGCTGAGGTTTTTGGGGCAGTACTGAGAAAAGCTGGCTCTGAACTGCTGTGGATTGATGTGGATGGTCCATCCATGGAAATGTTCCAGGCCAGCCTGGATGGGCTTGGGACAACCTCAGCCAGTGGAACTGTCCCTGCCCATGGCAGGGGGTTGGGACCAGATGACCTTTAAAGGTCCCTTCCAACCCAAACCAAACCAGTCGGTGGTTCTGTGATTTTCCTGCTTTTAAGGGAGCCCATAAACGCAAGATTAGTCCTTTACTGCTCTCAGCACTCAGGAATTGTGTAAGGGAGCAGCAAATCCTGCAGTGATTCCCACCACAGGGAGGATTCTCTGCCCCAGGGACAGACAAGTTTCTTGGGGAAGAAGTGATAGCAGCAAATCAATGTTTATCCATTAACGACAAGCTCCGTGCACAGCCCTAATTAAACAATGCAGATTCATCAGCACAAGCAATTACAGGAGCAGACTCAGGAGTGTCGGTCTCCAATGTTGCAAAACAAATAGGCCAAAGGAAACACAGCGTGTCATCCCCCTGCTGCTTCCCTTTTGGGGTTTCAGCCTTCAGTAGAAGTAAAATTATTTTATTGAAGAGCAAGGGGTGCCACTGCCCAGCCCTGGGCAGCATCCAAACCTTGGGTGGGAGATGCTGCCCCATCCTGGCAGTGCCCAGGGCCAGGCTGGATGGGGCTTGGAGCACCCTGGGCCAGTGGAAGGTGTCCCTGCCCATGGCAGGGGGGTGGAACAGGATGAGCTTTAAGGTCCTTTTCAGCCCAAAGCATTCTCTGATCTACAACTTGAACCCCTGAGCGTGTCCCTGTTTCCTCCAGTGCTTGGTTTGGCGGCTGGAAATGAGCTCTGCAGCTGCTGAACACAGGTGGAGAGGGGTTACAGCTGCCTTCAGGGAACGAGGAATCGATAAAAATCCCATTTCCATTGCAATGTCCTCCCTAATAAAAAATTACATACATATATATATGTATGTAAAAGAACTAAAAGTCAAGCACAAGGTTTCTTTTACATCCTTTCAGACCCATGCAGCCCTTCCTGCAGTCTGCCAGCCCTGGTCCCACTGGCACATGAGGGTTTGTGGGATGAGTTCAGGTGCAAGATAAATGGCCCTGGAGGCCAAGCCCAGTCTGGGGCAGGGTTTTTCCTGTAGTGCCTGCTCAGAGTTTGCTTTTCATCCCCCAAAAATAAAACTGCAGCGTTACTGCTGGAGCCAGGATAACATTACCTGCACCCAGCTGGGTTTAATTTGCTGCAGAGTGGTTGGCAATATCAATTCTTGCTCTGGGCAAAAAAAAAAAAAAAAATCACACTCCATAATAAAACAGGAGATGTTTATTCCCCACTGATTCCCAGGGTAAATGCATGAAACCTTGAAGGAATGAGCCTTTGGGCTTGGGGGGAACAGGGTGTGCCACAGCACCCTGGGTGCCCGGGCAGTGTTTATGGATGTGGGGCTCGATTCTGCTGATGGTGTCTGTGCTGAGCTTTGGCATGGGCTGTGCCAGGGAAACTCATTCCTGGTGCTGCAGGGGCCAGGAGGAGCAGCTGCATTTCCACAGGGCTGGGACAGTGCTGTGGTGGCTGTGACAGTGCCATGGTGGCTGCAGTGGTGCCACAGTGGCTGGGACAGTGCCATGGTGGTTGCAGTGGTGGCACAGTGATGGCTGTGATGGTGACGCGGTGCTGGCTGTGATGGTGACATGGTGGTGGCTGTGGTGGTGACACAGTGGTGGCTCTGATGGTGATACGGTGTTGGCTGTGATGGTGGCACAGTGGCTGTGATGGCGACACGGTGACTCTGACAGTGCCATTTTGGCTGTGATGGTGACGCGGTGGCTGTGATGGTGACCCGGTGGCTGTGATGGTGGCACGGCAGTGTCTGTGATGGTGACACAGTGGCTGTGCCGTGGTGGGTGTGACAGTGCCTGTCACAGGCTGATGTGGGACCTGCTGAGCCCTCAGGTCCAGGTGCTGCTGTGTCCCCTGGGGATCCCCCGGGATTCTGGGATGAGGAGGGAGAGCAGCTTCAGTGCTGCACCTGCTGAGGGACGTGGGATGAGAAATTCCACTAAAAAGGGGCACATCTGCCCTGTTTGGAATACCTGGCCTTTGGGACCATGCTGACCCTGACAGTGGTGTCCCCTGCGCCTCCCTCAGCACCTGAGACCCCCCTCTCCCCTTTCCCCGAG
>VZTZ01016862.1:212864-238583 GCA_013400955.1 Drymodes brunneopygia
GGGCAGTGCTGGCTGTGGTGGCGTCGCGGTGGCTGTGATGGTGACACAGCGGTGGCTGTGGTGGTGGCACAGTGCTGGCTGTGATGGTGGCACAGTGGTGACTGTGATGGTAACACAGTGGCTGTGGTGGTGGCACGGTGGTGGCTGTGACGGTGGCACGGTGGTGGCTGTGATNGTCCCCAAAGCAGGGACAGACAGCCCCAGCTCCCCGTCCCTCCCTGCTTGCTTTGAGCTCTCTCGTTTAAAAACGTGCCCGAGATTTACCGGCGGGGCTGCTGCAGTGAGAGCTCCGCGGGGCTTTGCTGATGCCCTGGAGAAGCCGAGACATTCCCGGGGAAGCTCCGGGCTGCAGTGGCGAGGGGAGGGCGTGCAGCCTCCCTGGGCTTGTGGCACAGCATCCATCCTGCCAGGAGGGGTCAATCCCTGCATCCCCCGGCCCGTGAGGGACCCGGCGCGGCAGGAGAAGCCCCCGGAGCCGATCCTCATCCCCCGCCGGTTCAGCCCTGCCGAAAGCACAGCTCTCCTCCTTTGAGTAATTGTTCAATTACTGCTTATTGAGCGCGGGGGCAGCTCGTTCCCTGTGTCTGCCTTGGCAGGCGCCCAGGCTGTCTGTGTGCACACAGCTGTACCGCTATTCCCATCCCCATTCCCATTCCCAAACCCCGCTCTGGGAGGGGCCCGGAGCTCCGGGAGCTCGGCAGGGCAGGGCAGGGATGGAGCTGGAGCTGTCCCCGTCCTCTGCTCGCCCCGGGCGGATGGAGGATGGCAAACACAGGGCACAGAGGCGGGCAGGACGCAGAGCTCAGCCCGTGTCATCCGTCTTGCTGTATTTCTGCATCCAAACAGGGAGAAAATGATGGGGAAAAGGGAAAATCATCCCAAAGGGAATCAGGAGGGCTGGAGCTGCCTGGGTAGTTCATGTAGCAGCCATCAGCAGGTAGCTGAGCCCCAGCCCGGCAGGTTTGGTGGTTTATTCGGGAAGGATTTTGGCTCTGCTCAGGTTCTGGCTGGCAGCGGCTGCTGCCGGTGCCGAGCGAGGGCCGGAGGCAGCCCGGCCATGGCACGGTGCCCTCAGAGCATCCTCCCTTGTGCTCAGCCTCCTCTGCTGCTCCTCGGGGCGCTGCGAGAGGAAATGCTGCAGACCTGCGCTGCCAGCCCTGCTCCTCGCCTTCCTCTGAGCTGTGTCTGGTACCAGCCCATCCCCGGGGAGCCCATCTGGGTCAGCAGCACATTCCTGTCATTCCAACGTGGCTGCAGCCGCGTTTCTGATGTATTTGATCCGTGTGGGTTTGCATGGAGGGTGCAGAGTGGGAGGGGAGGGGTGAAGTGGGGTCTCACTTGAGCTGCCTTGGCAGAGATGGGTGCTGGCACCCACCAGATTGCAGAGGTTTTTGGGGTTTTGCTGGTTTGTTTGTTTATTTATTTGTTTCTTTGGTTTCCACCCCCCTCCCAAAATTTCTGAAGAGTCTAGTTTGCATCCTGCTACTCGATGGCAGAAATTTCTTGTGAGGTTTCCTGGGACAAGAAATTATCCCAGGCTGGATGGGCATGGGAGCAACCTGGTCAAGTGGAAGGGGGAATGGGAAGTGGAATGAGGTGAGGTTTAAGGTCCCTTCCAACCCAACCCATTCCGGAATTCTATTGACATCAGCATTTCCCACCCAGCTGAAGTGTGAGGGAAAGGAGCTGAGCTGTGGGGAAAGGCTGAGGGGTTTTTTTCCCTATCAAGAACCTTATTTATTCAAAGGCAGGCTTCTCATGGCGGGAAGTGTCTGATAGAAAACACAGCAAAACCACCCTGGGAAGCCAAGTCCTTGTGCAGAAAGGAGCAGGGAGCAGGGATCAGGTCCTGGGGCAGGGCTGGCACCTCCCTCCTTTGGCTGGCTGCTGGATTTTGGGGCTGTCTCAGCTTTCAGGCCGAGCCCAGGGGCTGTCACAGACTGTGGGGACCGGAGGGAGCTGCCTGTGCCCCACTGCCATGTGAGTGTCCCGTGGGTGAAGAATTTGGGGATATCCCCATCTCCTCTTCACTGCCTGTATGGGGAGCTGCACCTGGGCTCCTAATTTTTGTGTTTTCCTCTTTTTTTCAGAGAGCCGTCCCAGCTCTCTGGGGAAAGTGAAAGCCTGGAGCAGGGGCTGTGCTCCTCGGGGTCTATTTTCACACCAGTGGGCTGGGATGTGCTCGTCCCAGCCTTCCATCCCCCACTTCCCCCAACAAACTATTGTGTCTTTTTTTGGGAGCTCATCATCTTACAACAAATTGCCTCTAATCTTAGATTAATAAAGTACAATAAATAACCCAGCGAAGAAAATGAAACCGCTCAGGCATTATGAAGTGCATAATAGCAGTAATTACACTTCCAAGCACAGCGTTTGTAACTAAACTTGTACCACGATCGTCGCTCGCATGGCCCGGGGGGGTTCAGCGAGGGCGAGGCGGGGAGGAGCTGTGTGCTGCCTGTGGAGCTGGTGACCCTTGGAGTGGCTGGGATGGGCTGGAACGGGGATTCTCGGACAGTGGGAAGGATGCTCCAGGTGGGAAGGATGTCCAGCCTCACGAGCAGGGAGGGGACACTTTGAGCTCCCCATCCTTACTGAGCTGCTGTGAAGGCAGAGCTGTCACCGTGTGTTTTGGGGTGGTAATAATGCAGTCAGAGTTTCGCTTGATTTTTTTCATTTCCAGTTAACTTCCTGACAATGAAATTAAAGGGTATGTTTTACATGATCTCATCTCCTTCCCTCAGCTGGAAATGGAGTAGGAGCTTTGATACTTTGGGATGGTGCTGCTGCCTGGAAAGAGCCGTCCCTCGTTCAGCTGTGGGGTGTTGGCTTCACCTGCAGGGTGGGACCCCCACAGAGCTCTGGGGCTCAGCCTTGGCACGTTGTCTGCACAGGAACGTGTTCCTTCCACGTTCTTTTATTCCTCTGTCTCTTCACAGTGCTAAACACCCTCTTCCCCCCCACCCAGGACATGTTTTATTGTTTTTCCAGTGTTCCTTCTTCCTGCAGCCATCAGGATGGATGAAAACGTGGGCTACTTCATCACAAAAAGTTAGATCTAATCATGTAGTCCTTTTCTCCATCAGTAATTGCAGTCATTGTCTCGAGGTGGGCCCCAGCTCTACAGATCAGCGAACCATCTGCCTGCTGACAGAGATTTATTTTGCTGTTTGTGGCTTTGATACGAGACAAATGTCTGGCAGGGGAATCGTGCTCCCTGAAGTCCCCGGCTCCTCAAGGCGCTTCATCCTCAGGGACTCTGATGAATGGGGTGCTCAGCGCTGCTGTCGGAGCTGAAAGCCAGTTCCCAGCACTTCCCGGGCATTTTTAATAAGGAGAAGGAGCAATTATCTTGTGTGCAGCGTTGTGAGCAGTCGTGACAGCTGATTTATGCCCTGGCACGGAGAAATGATTTGCCGAGTCTGGCTCTGGAAACGATTAATTTTAACACGTGTAAAGGCTGGGCTTTGAGGCTCTGCATTAATGCTCTTTGCTCCTCAGGCATCGTGCTGGTGAGCCAGGGCTCGTAAATTCTCCTGTTCTCTCCCTGCAGTGGGGTCTGGGGTTGTCCACTCCTGCTCCCTTCTCGAGGTGACCACGAACCAGGTGTGGTGCAAAGCCCCTCTGGCCGCCTCCCCACCCCTCGGGCCGGCTGGGGATGGGGGGAGCCCAGGAGGAGGGACCCCTGAGCAATGAGGGTCTCCTAAAACCCCTTCCCAATTTGCTGTCTGATCAGCTGGGCGTGAATATTTAAATTTTCAGCTGGGTAAATATTTATCCCTCGGTGTCAGAGCGAGGAGCAGATGCCTCCCAATAAATCAGGATGCGGTGGCAGCACCAGGCGCCGCGCCCGGCCCGAGCCGGCACCTGCGGGATGGGGATGGGGATGGGGTGGGATGGGACACGGCTGTCACCGCCAATTTGCTCACCTTGATCTACGCCTCGGCTGAGGACACGCCTGATTAATGAGGTCTCCATGACCTGTTGCAAGCAGTTAAAAAAGGAGTAATAACAGGAGCGCTTCCTCAGGACTTGCTGAACGCAGTGAGTTGGGGAAGCGCCGCCAATTTACGGCACTGAGCTCCGTTATGGGGAACCGGGGAGTCGCTCCTAATTCACGGCACTGAGCTCCTTTGGGCCGGGCTGTAAGGAGCGGACTTTGCCTTGCTCGGTCTAAAGCCGAGGCAGAGGAAGCGCTGGAGTTTCGCTCAGCAGGAGCAGCGCGGTTTAGGCTGATGAATAATGAGTTTGCAGAGGGCTGCGGGCGTTGGGAAAGCGCCGCGAGAGGCGGCGGCGGAGGAGCTGAGCTGGGATCAGTTTTTTTGCCTGCACACCCTTCATGCAGCATCCCAGACCCTGCTGACATCCCCGGGGAGCACTTCCAGCCTCGGGAAGGTTTTCTCCCATCCCCATGGGATCCCGGGATGGGGGGCTGGCAGAGGGGGGCGGTGGGGAGGCAGGAGGAGCCAAGGAAGGCGTGGATGGGACATTTCCAGATTCCCCCCGGCTCCTCCCTGCCGGATTCTGTGAAGTGCCCTGGCAGGTGCCCTCTGTGCCCTGGCACCTCGTCCCCGTGTCACGAGTCATCACCGGTGGCCCTGGATGCCAAGTGACGTTTGGAGTTGGTTGTCAGCTCCTGGGTTTTTCTGGAATGACCAAATCTCGTATCTTAGCAACAAAGGGAAATTTTCTCCTTTTAGAGAAAATTGTTTTTTAACAGCTTCGGTGCTGAGTGTTTCTCCTCCCCGGGCAGAGCCAGGGCATGCTGGGGACACTGGGGACACTGGGGACACGGTCCTCACCAGCTCCTGCTCTGCTGCAGCTGCGGGGATTGGAGAAGATGAAACTGGAGGAGGCTGCTCCAAGGTTTTGGTGGGAGGTTCTGGACCTTGTAAATTGGGTGTGAAAAGAGAAGTTTGTAAAGTCTGCTGTCAGCTGATTTGTGTGAATCAAAGCCACGCTCTGGGCCCCCAGCAGAGCTGGCCCCGTGGGTCACATCTGCTGCTTTGGGGGTCACCGCTGCTGGCGCTGTTGGTTTGGGGCTGCGGGAACAGCCCGGAGCCCGAGGCTGAGCCTGGGCTCACGGGGGGATGTCCCCCAGCTGGGGTGGGGGCACAGGGCGGCTCCTGGGGGGCTCCCGGTCAGCTCTGCCACCCCCCTGACGGGCCCCTCTGGGGACTTTCCCCGCAGGGTGCAGGTCGAGTTCTACGTGAATGAAAACACCTTCAAGGAGCGGCTGAAGCTCTTCTTCATCAAAAACCAGCGATCGAGTGAGTGCTCCGAGCTCGGAACGTGCGGCTGCCGGCGGCACCGAGCCCTGCCCGAGCCGGGAGAGCCCTGTGGGATGAGAAGCCATTGCCATCTGCTGGTGGCCGTGTCCCCGCGTGTCCCCAGCCCCGGGTTGCTGTCCCCTCTTCGGCCCCTTTTTGGGTGTTGGCCAGCTCGGTTTGGGGGATGCTTTGCATGGGGAGGAGGGGATGCCTCCTGCGACCTCTGCTCCCTGGGGACAGCCACAGAGTGACAAACAGTGGGACAAGCTGGCTGGGAGTGGGGCGGGTGCCAGGAGCTGCCTGTGACTCTCAGGGAGCAAATGTCCCCATCACGAAGCTGGCTGTGCTTCCCTGAGCCTGTGGGGACAGCCAGGGCAGGCTGTGAGAGTTCCCCCACTCCTGCTCCAGCCCTGGGGATTAGTCTGCACTTGACTAATGTTGTTTTTATTTTCTTTCTCCGAGATGTCATTAGCTGTCTGGAGGGGGCCTGCTCGTTAATTTATAAATTCCCATTTTCTTTTCCTCCCTGCATCCTGTTGTCTTGTTTAAAAAGCTGGAGCGCAGCACAACAGGGTGCCCACGGGGAAGTTTTTAATGAAAATGTGATGAATTTCTCACTTGTAATTTGAGTAATAACCCCATGAACCAGCTGGGGAGGCAGAGTGGATAAAGCAGCAGCTTTTCCTCGCTGTCCCTGCTCCTGAAAGCTGCTTGTGATGTGGTCAGTGCTGGTCTGGGTGCCTGCTAATGAGAGGGACACCCTGCAGCAGCTCCTCGTGTGTCTCTCTCTCTGCCATTTGGGTCAGCAAGGAGCTGACTCGTGGTTATTTATTTCTGTGACAGTGACACCGGGCAGGACAGGGGGGGCCCCAGGCAAAGCGTGGGCAGTGCTGCTGGCCTGGGGCTCCTGCAGCTCCCCGGGGGATCAGGGGGCTCCTGAGCTCTGGGGGCTGTGCAGAACCTGTGGGGCTGTGCAGAGCCTGTGGGGCTGTGCAGAACCTCTGGGGCTGTGCAGAACCTGTGGGGCTGTGCAGAGCCTGTGGGGCTGTGCAGAACCCGTGGGGCTGTGCAGAACCCATGGGGCTGTGCTCTGGGGCTCTGCTCTGGGGCTGCACAGGGTGCCCGGGGTGTGTGTTTGGGGTGCTCAGGATGCCTGGGAGTGCTGCCCCATCCCTGCTCCCCTCCACCCAGGCCTGAGGATCCGGCTCTTCAACTTCTCCCTGAAGCTGCTCACGTGCCTCCTGTACATCGTCCGTGTCCTGCTGGACAACCCCGAGGAGGGCATCGGCTGGTGAGTGCCCCCAGTGCCCCCAGGCAGGGCTCAGGGTGGATGTAGCAGCTGGGAGGATGGGTTTTTCTCCCCCCAGCTGTTTGAATTGGTACTTTAACAAAACCTCCCGGGCTGGAGGCCTTTGCTCCCTGCTCAAACCCCTTGGCCCTGTGCAAAAATTCAGGGCATGTTCATTTCCAAACTCTGTCTGACTCTGCCAGGGCCTTCAGACACGGGTGAGGGCTCAGTGACTCCAGGGCATCACCATGTAAATGTTTTCTGAAGGCTGATGCCCTTGAAGACATTTACACTAAATCCCATTTAAGCATTTGAGAGGGAAATACGTTGTGCTGTGTGGATCCTTGAGGTGATGGATGATCCCACACATCAGCTTTGTGCTGGCTTTCAGTATAAGCCTGTTTTTAATGTGCCCTTGCTTCCTTTAGCTCATGTACAATGTGGGGTTTTTGTCCAAGAGCTCGGAGAATCAGTGATTTGGTTTTCTCCTTGCAAAGGCTGCAGATCACCAAGCACATCTGCACGTTCTGGGAGTGCTTTCAGAGCTGTGAGAATGGAGCAGGACACGGCTGCTCATCCCTGAAAGGTTTAGCACAGCTGCAGTTCAGGGAATTCTGCTTCCCTTCAGGGCTGGCCAGAGGGAACACATCCCTCCCAGCAAGGCAGGGAGAGCTTGGCTGCCTGGCAGGGTGCTGGGGGCCCAGCCAGCCTTGTCCCAGAAGCTGCAACTCAGCAATTTTTGCTGATTGTAACCTGGTGATTCCCAGTTCCTGGCAGCTCTGTGTTCTGCACTGTGCCAGGGAGAATCAGCATCCCACAGCATCTCTGTGCTGAAGCACCTGAGGGGTTTTATCCTCCAGTAATGAGATGTACAAGGCTGCCTGGGTGAGATTTTTCCAGTGGAAAGCCCTGGCTGTAGGAATTGGGGTGTTTGGATCCATGGGAATGTTGTCCGGCTCTCCCCCAGCAAAGAGGGCACCCCTTGGGCCCAGGGAGTCAATCCCAGCATCCCTGTTCCCCACTCACTGCTCTTCCCTGCTCCTTCTCTCCTAGCTGGGAATGTGAGAAGCAGAATTACACAGCGTTCAACCAGTCCACCAACATCAACTGGTGAGTGGGGAGCAGCTCCAGAGCCCTGGGCCAGCTCTGCTGGGATGTGGGAATGCAGGGCTGGAGGTGGCTGCTGCTGGCAGCTGCCTGAGGCCATTTCTTGGTCGTGGGGCTGCTGGAGGGATGTGGAGCAGCATCCCAGAACCAAACCCGCTGAGAAGTGCCTGTGGCTGTGCCCTTGGGAATGGTTTATTCCCAGTGCAGGAGGGAACAGCAGCTCCTGCAGCAGCGATGGCCTCGGGTTTGCTTTCAGTGGGGGTGAAGGCACTGACAGCAGGACCACAGCTCAGACCCCTCTGGGCTCTCTTTGCAGGTCTCACATCTTTTGGGTGGACAGAAAAACCCCTCTGTGGGCCGTGCAGGTGAGCAGCCCTTGCTGGGCGTGCAGGAGCCCAGAGGAGCTGGGCTTGGAGCTCTGCCCCCCACCCGTGATGCCCTCCGGGGGCTCCCCGGGGCAGGGGGGGCTCGGCGAGCTCTGATCCACCTCCAGCACCTGGAGAGAGCCCTGGGAGCCTCCCCTGTGTGTCCCTGCAGGTCAGCATCGCTCTCATCAGCTTCCTGGAGACCATGCTGCTCACCTATCTCAGCTACAAGGTGAGAGCCCGGGGCAGCCGTGCCCAGCCCGGCTCTGCCCTCAGCAGGAATCGATTTCTCCTGCCCGGAGCCGTCTGGAGCCCGCAGTGCCCCGGGAGGATTTTTGTCTCTGGATGTCTCAGCCGATGGCTCAGGATGTTTTCCTTTCTCATTCCCCCTCGGGCTGCTGGAGAAGCGTCGTGCAGAGCAGAATCTCTTCTTTTCGTGCTTTCTCAGAAATTCAGACCCGTTTAAGGCAGGGTCCATGTTTTCAGTGCCAGGCTGACACATCCCGGGTTTCCTGAGCTCGGCAGGGTGACTCCCGCTTGTGCCCAGCCCTGCTGCCTCCAGAGGGAGTGGCTCCGCTCCAAGCGAGACAAGGAGAGGCACAAGCTGACTCTTTTGGACCAAAGCCTCTTAAAATGGCCAGGAAAAGTGGCCTTAACAAATGGCATCTTCCCAGGGACCAGGGGAGGGTTGGCAGCAGAGACTCAGACCCTGCGTCACCGCCTGCTCTGAGTGCCAGCGATCTCTGGCTGTCACTGTCACTGTCACTGTCACCCTCCATCCTTGCATGAAGCATTGCTGTCCCCCAGCTCTGGGCAGCAGCAGTGACAGACAGAGGGATGCAGTGGCTGTGGAGAGGACTGAAGAGTTTGGGAATGTTTCCTGCCCTCAGCATGTCTGCCACCCCCACTGCATCTCCGCTGGTTCCTGCACCATATTTCCCTCATCCAACAGGGTCTGTAGCAGGGTGCGACTGTTTTAATTGTCCTCTGGCAAGTTTTAAAGCTTATTTAATTCTTATTTGGTGTTAATTCCCCAGGGGAACATCTGGGAGCAGATTTTTCGCATTTCCTTCATCCTGGAGATGATCAACACGGTGCCATTCATCATCACGGTGAGTGTGTCCTGGTGACATTTGGAAGCAGCTCTAAGTGTAGTAAGTGCTGTATTTTTGGTGGTGAAAAAAAGAAAAATGGGTGTCTGGCCAAGTGGTATTTAAGGCTGGCAGGAAATTTCTGCTTAAATATTTTAGAATATAATGGCTTTCTCCGGAGTGTCATCCCAAAACCCATCCTCCCTTTCCAGTTGCTCCATTGCAGCCAGGGAAGCAGGGCCTTGTTTGGTGGCAGCTTCTGCTCAACTTGGAGTTGGATCCATCCACACAGGGAGGAGTGGCTGCTGACAGCTCTTTTTTTTTAAAAAAACATGGATTTTTCTGTGAAAAACCCTTGCTTTTGTAGATATTCTGGCCTCCTTTGAGGAATTTGTTCATTCCCGTGTTTCTGAACTGCTGGCTGGCCAAGTACGCCCTGGAGAACATGATTGTGAGTGATCCCTGTTTATTCCAGCTCCTCGGGGATGTGGAGGGCAGCAGGGCTGGGAGGGGACCCTTGGCTGCCCCTGGCTCTGGGGCAGGATTTGGGTGCTTGGAGGGGATTTTCCCTCAGGCTTTGTGAGCTCCCCTCTCTCCCCAGAACGATCTGCACCGAGCCATCCAAAGGACGCAGTCAGCGATGTTCAACCAGGTGCTCATCCTCATCTGCACCCTCCTGTGTCTCGTTTTCACGGGGTGAGTGAGTGTTGCTCTCCATTTCTCTAAACCCCCTTCCTGGTCCTGGGAATCCAGCTGTGCCCATCCCTGGGAATCCAGCTGTGCCCAGTCTTGGAAACAAGCTGTGCCTACCCCAGGAATCCAGCTGTGCCCACTCTTGGAAACAAGTTGTGCCCACCCTGGGAATCCAGCTATGCTTATCCTGGGAATCCAGCTATGCCCACCCCGGAAATCCAGCTGTGCCTATCCTGGGAATCCAGCTGTGCCCACTCTTGGAAACAAGCTGTGCCCACCCTGGGAATCCAGCTGTGCCCACCCCAGGAATCCAGCTGTGCCCACCCCAGCGTGTCTGGCAGAGCTGGGCTCTTGCCGGGCTCACACCTTCCCCTGCCTTGCTTCGTCCCCCAGTGCACTGAACACCCTGAGGCTGTTTCTAAGTCAAACGAATCATCCTCCTTAATTCCAAGGTTTTAGCAGAAAGTTTTAGTGAGGCTGTGGATATTGTCAGAGAGAGCTGGGGGATGTGGACACCTGAGTGCTAGAGCAGGGCCGAGCTCTTCCCCCAGGCACAGGTGTGGGATGGCTCATTCATTCACCAGGGGTGCCTCTTTCATTCACCAGAACCCATCGCACTCCCAGGGTCCGGCCGAGCTCTTCCTCCCTCGCAGTCACAGCTCCTGAGCTCATTTGTGTAATTGGCCACCAGGGCTCCTGCTAATTAACTGGGGCCTTTACCCCACGCATTGCCAGCATCGAGGGTGTTCCTCCGGGCAGGGGGAGCAGAGCTCATCACTGGCTATTTAGCTCTGAATTAGGCTTTGAATCGTCCTCTGGCTCCCTTGGTCTGGGTTTGAGGCATATTACGCCATTAAGTTGCTGAATGGAGAGGAAATGAGGCTTTTAGGCTCATGAGTTTTTGGCAATAAAGACGATGCTCTGATGTGGATGACTAATGCCATTTCAGAGCTCAGTGGTGCTCCCTGCCCTGCTGCTGGATGAGTTTGGGGGAGGGAGGGGATACAGTTTGGGCCCAGGAAGGTTTGGGTGACACTCATGTTCAGCAGAATGGTTTTGAGCTGCAGATTTGTGGGGTTCTGCTGCCCTGTGTCCGGGGCAGGGCAGTCCCTGCTGTGATGGGGCTTTTTTTCCCTTCCAGGACCTGCGGCATCCAGCATTTAGAAAGAGCAGGTGAGAAGCTCTCCCTCTTCAAGTCCTTCTATTTCTGCATCGTCACCTTTTCCACCGTGGGCTACGGAGACGTGACACCAAAGATTTGGCCTTCCCAGCTGCTCGTGGTGATCATGATCTGCGTGGCCCTGGTGGTGCTGCCTCTCCAGGTTAGACCCGCGCAGCCGAGGGTGGGAGGGACACAGATCCTGCCCCGGGGCAGCCCCGCCGGCGGCGGCATCAGCTCCGTGCCCTCTGCAGTTCGAGGAGCTCGTCTACCTGTGGATGGAGCGGCAGAAATCGGGAGGGAATTACAGCCGGCACCGCGCCCAGACCGAGAAACACGTGGTGCTCTGTGTCAGCTCCCTCAAGATCGACCTCCTCATGGACTTCCTCAATGAATTCTACGCCCACCCGCGGCTGCAGGTGAGGAGCGGGCTGCTGGCACACGGTGCTGGATGCCCTGCAGGGCTCACAGCCTCTCCAGGCTCACAGCCCCGCTGTACTCGCAGCCTTGCCGGGCTCACAGCCTTTCAGGGCTCANGTGCCCTGCCGGGCTCACAGCCTTGCTTGGGTCACAGCCCTGCCGGGCACACAGACCTGCTGTTCTCACAGCTCTGCAGGGCTCACAGCCTTTCAGGGCTCACAGCCTTGCTGTTCTCGCAGCCTTGCTCTTCTCACAGCCCTGCAGGGCTCACAGTCTCACTGTTCTCACAGCCTTTCAGGGCTCACAGTCTCACTGTTCTCACAGCCTTTCAGGGCTCACAGTCTCACTGTTCTCACAGCCTTTCAGGGCTCACAGTCTCACTGTTCTCACAGCCTTTCAGGGCTCACAGCCTTTCAGGGCTCACAGCCTTTCAGGGCTCACAGTCTCACTGTTCTCACAGCCTTTCAGGGCTCACAGCCCTGCTGTTCTCACAGCCTTTCAGGGCTCACAGTCTCACTGTTCTCACAGCCTCGCTGAGCCTCACGCCGGCCCCTCTCTTGCAGGATTACTACGTGGTGATCCTTTGCCCGACAGAGATGGACATCCAGGTGCGGCGCGTGCTGCAGATCCCCCTGTGGTCACAGAGGGTGATTTACCTGCAGGGCTCTGCGCTCAAGGACCAGGACCTCATGAGAGCCAAGTGAGCAGAGGGACACGCTGCACATCCCCAGCTGTGTCCCCCTGTGCCTTTGCTGGGTCTGGGGGAGGCTGGCAGTGCCCGGCATTGTGGGCCCATGCAATTCACGGGGTCACTGCTGTCCCTTGGCAGGATGGACAATGGAGAAGCTTGCTTCATTCTCAGCAGCCGGAACGAGGTGGACAGAACAGCGGCGGTGAGCCCGGCCAGGGAGTGGCATGGCCAGGGATGGGCATTTCTCAGGCAGAAGGGACCGGGGTGATGCTGATCCCAACTGTGCCCAGCCCAGGAGGGTGCTGGGAGGGGGCCGAGTGCCATGGAGAGCCTCGGGGATGGCACAGGACATGCAGCAGAGCACTGGTGGCTCCTGTGGGCTCACCTTCCCCCTGCTGTCCTGGTTTCCTGTCAGTGCTGGGTTTCAGGGAGCAGCAGGGGCATGAAGAGCCCTTGCCAAACATCTCCAGGGTGGCTGGGTGCTTTGCAGCTCATCCCAGGTGTAGAAGCCTTGGGGAAAAATAAATCATCCACCAAGTAGCTCTTGTTGCTCTTGTCCCTGTCCAGGACCACCAGACCATCCTGAGGGCCTGGGCTGTCAAAGACTTTGCTCCCAACTGTCCTCTCTACGTTCAGATCTTAAAGCCAGAAAATAAATTCCATGTCAAGTTTGCCGGTGAGTTGGAGCAGCTGCACAGCAGCTCCTGGGCAGCTGAGAGCCCTCCTGGATTGGCAGGAGAAGGGAACACCCAGTCCCCAACACCACCCCAAAATTACCACATTCCCGGGCACTGCCAGCCAGGGAGCCCATCTGTCCCCCTCTGCTCTGTGACTGTCCCCTCTGCCTTTCAGATCACGTTGTGTGTGAAGAGGAGTGCAAATACGCCATGCTGGCACTGAACTGTGTCTGCCCCGCCACCTCCACCCTCATCACGCTGCTGGTGCACACCTCCCGTGGCCAGTGAGTGCTGTCCCCGCCTGTCCCTGTCCATCCCTGCCCGTCCCTGTCCATCTCTGCCCTCCCTGACCCCTGCCTGAGCCTGGAGGGATGGCAGAACTGAGGTCTCTGAGCCCAGAAGGAGAGAAGTGGGGGTCTGGGATGGGTCTGGGATGGGTCTGGGGTGCACAGTGGGATCTGGGGCCCCCATCCAGGTCAAGAGCAAAAGCCCATATTGTAAAGGGACCACACCAGTGCAGTTGGACTGGGCAATGCCAACTTTCCAGAGACTGGGAATAAAAATACCTTGGTATTGGCAGGGTCCCGCTGGCAGGAAGGTGAATTCACAGCACAAGCAGCCTCAGTCCCTGCAGGGTGTTTTGGTGGGTGTATCATCCAGCATGGCTGGAAGGAGCTCTGCCAGCACAGGAGAGCAGTGGTGTGTGCCCTGCACTCCTTGGCCAGTCAGAAATGTCTGAATTTTGGGTAAAGTGCCATCAAAACAGTTACAAAACATCCTTGCCAGATGCCTCTCGCCCCATGCTCAGAGCTGTTTGCCAACACGGGCTCTGAACCCTCCCTCTGCACTCTGCAGGAGCCCTCGTTAAATAAACAGGCACTTAAAACCCAAAATGAGAACGAGCTCATCCTCGGTGAGCACCGACAGCTCATGGCCATGTGTCACTGTCACCTCACTGCTGCCGGGCTCCGGGGCAGCTCCAGAGATTATTGGTGCTGTGTCCTGGGGTCTGGCTGGAGTTCTGGGATCTGAGTCAGAACCAGGGGTCCCATCTCAGCACCCCCTTCCCAGTACCAGGAGTTCTATCCCAGCATCAGGGGGTCTATTGCAGCTCCAGGGGGTCCCATCCCATCCCAGCCCCGGGGGATCCCTCCTGATGCTGCTGCTGTGGTTGCAGGGAGGGCCAGGAGTCCCCGGAGCAGTGGCAGAGGATGTACGGGCGCTGCTCGGGCAATGAGGTCTATCACATCCGCATGGGGGACAGCAAATTCTTCATGGAGTACGAGGGGAAGAGCTTCACCTACGCCGCCTTCCACGCGCACAAGAAGTGAGGGCAGGGGGTGATGGGCGGGTGGGATCTGCCGGTCTGCATGCCCGGGGGTCGGGGCTGGGGCTGGAAAAAAGAAAAACCCAGAGGGGTTTTCCCCGTGCTGGGAATGCCCACCCTGCCCTCCCGGCGCAGGTACGGGGTCTGCCTGATCGGCATCCGGAGGGAGGAGAACAAGAGCATCCTGCTGAACCCCGGCCCCCGGCACATCATGGCAGCGTCGGACACCTGCTTCTACATCAACATCACCAAGGAGGAGAACTCTGCCTTCATCTTCAAGCAGGAGGAGAAGCAGAAGAAGAAGGGTTTTGCGGGCAGGGGCAGCTACGACGGCCCCTCCCGCCTGCCCGTGCACAGCATCATCGCCAGCATGGGTGAGTCGGGGCAGGGGGGCAGCAGGAGCCTGCACACCCCACTCCATCACCTTGGGTTCATTTTGGTTCAGACCCTCGGTTTGGGTTCATTTCCTCCCCCACATTTGGTTTATATTTTGTGTTTTGCCTTGCCAAAGCCACTGGAAACCCCTTTCCCATCCTCTCTCCCCCAGCCATCTCACCAATAAAATACACGTTTCCCTTGCACCCTGGGTGCTCACAGCAAGCCCAAATATCGTTATTAAACCTCGTGATGTCCATTATCATTAAGGCTATTTGCATAAATGCCCCGAGCCTGGATTTAGCCCTCAATTATTTCCAAGGCTGGAAGAAGAAATGCCGTGGGGCACATCCTAAATCTCGTTTATGGTTCCCAAGCCGAGGAAGAGCGTCGCTCTCTCTGCAGCGAGCGCTGCATTTGTGCAAGTGAAAAATACCATGAGTCATTACTTCCCGCTTGTATCTGGGGAGAACAACTTTTGGAGGAGCTGAGCCACACGAGCACATTATATTTCAGGCAAATAATTTATGTGTTTGTACTCCTGAGCAGCAATTTGCATAGATTATCCCCCAGCAAAGCCGCAGAGCGCTGTGCTGAGCGGGGTTTGCCACAGTTCTCCTCACACGGCTCCTGCACAGAGAGACCCTTGGGCAAAGGTGATGAGAGGGGCAGCAATGACGTGGGGGCCAGCAGGGCAGGGATGTTTGGCAAGGCCAGTGCCCAGGCCCTGCTTCTTGGGACACTCAATTGATGTGTTTGGTTTTTGGAAGCTGCTGGAGGACAGGATGAGGAAGTCTCTTCTGTCCCCTCTTGGATATCAGGAAAAATTCCTTTGCAGAAAAAGTTGTGAAGCATTGGCACAGCTGCCCAGGGCAGTGGTGGAGTCACCGTCCCTGGAGGGATTTAAAAGATGTGTAGATGTGGCATTTGGGGACATGATTTAGTGAAGGGTTGGCAGTGCTGGGGGAGTGGTTGGACTCAGTCATCTTAGGGGACTCTTCCAGCCTTGAGGATTCTGTGAGTGTAAGATCTGGAGCTGATCAGGAGGTGAGTGAGGGCATTTCTGCCTGCCTGCCTCTCCCTGGGGCAAAGGGGATGCCCAAGGGAAGGGCAGTGCCGGGGCAGATGCGGTTCCTAACCCGGCTGGTGTCTCCCAGAGCCTGTGGGGAGCTGCAGGCAGGGGTTGGGCTGCAGGGCTGTCATCTCAGAGTTACATCAGCGTGATAAAAACCCCTGCAGAGCCAGGTTTGGCAGTTCAGGGAGCAGCAGGTGCATGAGTGGTTCAGCTGCCCATGGAGCCGTGAGGGGAATGGACAGAGGGCCAGACCCCAGGGATGGCTGAGCACACAGGTGGGAGGAGCGCTGGGGGCTTTACCTGCACTCCCCACGCTGCCAATGGCTGAGCATCACCTGGGCTGTCCCACCCCAGTGCAGGGCTTGAGCACGGGATGCTCTGCTGCCTCTCCCCTCCCTTAGAGCGTGTTTGCTGTGCTCCCTCCCCGCCGTGTCCAGGTACAGTGGCCATGGACCTGCAGAACACCGAGTGCCGCCCTGCCAACAGCAGCAAGCTGGCCCTGCCCGCCGAGAACGGCTCGGGCACGCGCCGGCCCAGCATCGCCCCCGTCCTGGAGCTGGCTGACACCTCGTCCCTGCTGCCCTGCGACCTCCTCAGTGACCAGTCCGAGGACGAGATGACGCAGTCGGACGAGGAGGGGTCGACGGTTGTGGAGTGAGTCCCTCTCCGTTGATGGAGCCCTTCTTTGCCTGGTTCATTCCGGCTGGGTGCAGTCGCATCTGGTTCATTGTGGTTGCACCCAGTTTGTTCCAGTTTCAGAGACGCTGGGACCACAGCACATGACAGCATCCAGCGGTGCCTGAGGATGCTCAGGCTCAGCCCCTCTCAGCTTTTCCATCAGCCCTCTCTCCCTGCATCTTTACAATTTCATGGCCCTAGGCATTGCAAAAAATACTCATAAATATGCATATGTAAATGTGTATTTGGGGAAATTCCCAGCTGCTGCAGCAGAGTTTTGCAGGGCATTTGCCAGTGTTGCTGTTGAATGTTTGGATAAACTGGAAGCTCTCCCCGTGTCCTCACACACAGATCTCTCTCTCTCTCTGTGCTGCAGGTATGTGAAGGGTTACCCCCCAAACTCGCCCTACATCGGGAGCTCCCCCACCCTGTGCCACCTCCTGCCCGAAAAAGCCCCGTTCTGCTGCCTGAGGCTGGACAAGGTGTGAAGGGGCCCTGGGGGCTGCCTGGGGCTGAGCCCCCCCAGGCCGTGCACTGAGTCCCTGCGCTGTCCCACGCACAGGGCTGCAAGCACAACAGCTTTGAGGACGCCAAAGCCTACGGCTTCAAGAACAAGCTGATCATCGTTTCTGCAGAGACCGCTGGGAATGGGCTCTACAACTTCATCGTGCCGCTGCGGGCGTACTACCGCTCCCGCAAGGAGCTCAACCCCATCGTGCTGCTGCTGGACAACAAGCAAGTACTTTCCCACGGGTGTTCTCCCTCACACAGAGCCCTCCCTGTGCTTCTACAGGCGTCTCGTGCTGCAGGGTGGGAGTGTGGGAGAACAGCAGTGCCTTGGCTGGTTGGCCCTGGGGCTCGTGCCTCTTTGCTGCATGGATGTGCTGAACCCCCTTGCTCTCTGTGGCTCTCCCCCCAGGCCTGAGCACCACTTTCTGGAGGCCATCTGCTGTTTCCCCATGGTTTACTACATGGAGGGCACCATTGACAAGTAGGTGTTTCCACGTGTGGCTGTCGTGCCAGAATTGTTGCATTTATCCCAGCCCAGATTTTTTGGGCCGCCCCATGAGAAGCTCCAGGGTTGGTACCATAGAGCTGAGCCCACCTTGGGCTTCTCGGGTTGTCAAGCCCTCCCTGGGAGATGGGAGCAGGTGAAGAGCAGGTCGGGAGCAGCCTGGGCTCTCCGTGGAACCCCTGTGCTGCTTCCCTGTGTCGTTTCCAAGGGCTGACCCTGCGCTCTTCTCTTTGGGAACTGCCCAGCCTGGACAGTTTGCTGCAGTGTGGCATCATCTACGCTGACAACCTGGTGGTGGTGGACAAGGAGAGCACCATGAGTGCTGAGGAGGACTACATGGCAGATGCCAAGACGATTGTCAACGTCCAGACCATGTTCAGGTGAGGGGTGACCACTGCTGGGGAGGAGACAGGGAAGGGTGGTGGTGGCTATGGACAGTGGAACACATCTGGTGTTGGGTTTGCTCTAGAAAACAGCATTTAAAAAAGCATCTAAACCAGTTATTCCTCACCTCAGACAGGACAGGGGTGACTGTGGTTCTCCTTGGGCTTTAAATCCTCTGAGACAGCTGCAGGACACCAGGTCTCTTTCCATTGCAGGCTCTTCCCCAGCCTCAGCATTATCACGGAGCTGACCCACCCCTCCAACATGAGGTTCATGCAGTTCAGAGCAAAGGACAGTTACTCTCTTGCCCTTTCCAAGCTAGAAAAGGTAAGAGGAGATTGTTCCCTGCATGGGGGCCTGGGAAGTCAACGCTGACAGTGACTGACTGCGTTTGGGCTCCTCACAGTCCTGTGCTTTTCCCATGTCCAGAAAACCCAATCATGTCTCACACGGAAAAAATCCTTTCCCCTCAGTGCAAGGATGCTGCCCTGATTCCCTCCTACCACACCCACCAGAAACATTCCACCTGTGCCCTCCCATTGCCATGAGTCCTCTAAGTTTCTGTGCAATCTGAGCTCAAATTTCCCTTTCCTCTTCCAGAGAGAGCGAGAGAACGGCTCCAACCTGGCCTTCATGTTCCGGCTGCCCTTCGCGGCCGGGAGGGTCTTCAGCATCAGCATGTTGGACACGCTGCTCTACCAGGTGAGATGCAGCCCTGAGAGGCACCTGTGGCCTCCCCTTTGCATCCCCCCAGGGGATGTCTGAGCAAACCCTGTCCTGCTTTCCTGCCCCAATGCAGTCGTTCGTGAAGGATTACATGATCACCATCACGCGGCTGCTGCTGGGCCTCGACACCACGCCGGGCTCCGGGTACCTCTGTGCGGTACGTGCCACGTCCCCCCGGGAGGAAACCATCAGCCCAAATTGTCCTGGGTCTGCTGGGGTCTGTCACCCTGTGCACGGGTGTCGCTCTGTCGGACACGAAACACTCAGGCAACTCAGGAGCTCAGCCACCAAGGCCGGGCAGAGAGCAAAAAGAGCCCCAGACTCTCTTTATTCTTATATTTATACCTTTTTACAGACAGTTATGGATTGGACAAAGAGGTTGCCACCTCTGAAATTCCATAGGTGAGAAAAACAGCCCATCACATTCTCCACCCCAGAAAGAATGAAAAACAGCATCCAAAGTACAAAACAGTCCTTGGCCGGTTATAGAAACATGGATTGTTTACACAAAATCTATGAGAACCTTTGCTACCAACTCTAAACACAGCACTCTAGAAAAATCAGGGTGACACGTGGGGTTGGGGGTTTGGGGGTTCCCCTCTCCTGGGGAATTGAGGAGAAGCAGCATTGCCGGGTCATTGTCCCCCTCTGTTTTGGGGAATCTCAGCGCTACCAAAAGCCCAAGAACTGCCAAGGATCCAAGTCTCTGTTCTGAAGGCTGAGGTCAGAAATTGCACCTGGTTTTCTTGTGGAGTCCAGCTCGCTTTTGGGATTGTCGTGGATGAGCCAGGGTGAAGCTCAGGGGCAGCCCAGGGTGCACATGGGGGTTGATGTTTGTCCTCTGCTGCTCAGATGAAGATCACTGAGGATGACCTGTGGATCCGGACGTACGGCCGCCTCTTCCAGAAGCTCTGCTCCTCCAGTGCCGAGATTCCCATTGGGATTTACAGGACGGAGTCGCACATGTTTGCAACCTCTGAGGTAGGGGCACCATGCTGGGAGTGCTGGGAAGGGGCTGCTGGGGGTCCCAGCCAAGTGGGGTCCAGGAGGGTGTTGGTCCCCAGGGCACCTCAGACCTGGTTGCAGCGGCAGTGGGGAGGGGAGAACAAGGGAAGGGGGATTTTTGTGTTTACTCTGTTGGTGTGGCTGCACTGGGTGGTGGTGCCCTGGTTCCCCAGCTGGATACGCTGGGTCAGGGTCAGTGCCCGTCTCTCTGGGCAGTGCTGGAGGTTCTTGGCACGGCTCTGCCACCTCGGGGAGCAGTGGGGGCACAGCAGGGTTGCCCCTTTGCTGGGCTGACTCTTGGTTTTCCCTTCCTTCTCCCCTGCTGCAGCCCCACGACATCAGAGCGCAGGTGAGTGCCGCCCGTGTCCGGCTGCGCGACCCCTCCCTGTCCCCCTCCCCTGTGCCTCATCCCTGGGCTGGCTCCAGCCACCGAGAGCCACCCCGTGCTTTGTGCCAGCTCTCAGCCCTGTCCCCATGGAAGGGGAGCCTCAGCACTCCAGGAAAAGCCCTCAGTGCCCTGATGTGTAATTAACTGGGATAAGGAGCAAGGGAGCGAGCGAGGATCCCCGTTAAATACCTTCAGTTTTCAACTCTGTAAGCAGGCAGCGACAGGGAGCTGAAAGTTGACATTTAATTAAACGCAACCCAGCTCTTTGAGATGCTTTAAAAGGCTTTATGAATAAACTCCTGCTCACCAGTGGGGATTGCTGGGTCGGAGATGTGGCAGCACGGCTGCTGTAAGAGGAAAGAGAAGGAGATGAGGGCACGGCTGTTCCTCGGGCAGATATCCCAGAGGTGACCCTGTGTGAGGTGTCACTCCCCTCAGCAGTGCTTATCCAAGGGGAGCTGTGGCTGCCCCATCCCTGGAAGTCCAAGGCCAGGTTGGACAGGACTTGGAGCAGCCTGGTCTGGTGGAAGTTATCCCCACTCACAGCAAGAAGCGGAACAAGATGAGCTTTACCCTCCTTCCAATCCAAACCATTCCGGGATTCTCCGAAACCTGCCGGCCAGGTGGTTCTTGCAGCGCTGGGAGAGCCCCTTTGGGTCAGAGGAAGGGCCCCACCCCGTGGGAGAGATCCCACCCTGCCATCCCCCGGCCAAACCCTGCTTGGCCGCCCCCCATCCCGCGTGACCTGCTGGGCTTCCAGTCACAGATCTCAATCAATGTTGAGGACTGCGAGGACACCAAGGACGTCAAGGAGCACTGGGGCATCAAGACGAGCCACCACCGGAACTCGTGTTCCAGCGACCAGTCGGAGCACCCCCTGCTGCGGCGCAAGAGCATGCAGTGGGCACGGCGGCTCAGCAGGAAGGGCAACAAGCACTCCAGCAAGACGGCCGAGTGGATCAGCCAGCAGCGCCTGAGCCTGTACCGGCNCAGAGTGACTCCGGCCCTTGTGCCCGCAGCAGGACCCGGTGTCCCCACACAGACCCCATTTGTCCCCCCACTTTCCGGCCCTGCAGAGGTGGTGGTTCAGGACAACCCGAGCCCAGGTCAGCACAGCCCTTGTGCCCAAGAGTCCCCGTAGAGTGGCAGGGAGAGGCCAAACCCCGTCAGCTGCGCAGCCCCCTTCTGTTACAGACTTTAATCCGTCATAAACTCTTCCGTGGAAAACCTTTCGGGAGCTCCAGGGCTGAGTTGCTCCATTGTGTGTGACACCAGTGTGTGGCTGTGACAGCCACAGGGTCCCCTGTGCAGCCACGTCTCTCGTGAAGCTTCTGAGCTGCCCGTCGGTGCTGGCATCTGTGTCCCCCTGGACAGCTCCCACCCCTTGGTTATGACAAAGTCTGTAGCCCCCAGATCCCTTTGTTTGGTTGGTTTGGTTTGGTTTGTTTTTTTCTTTTTTTTTTTCTTTCTTTCTTTGAAGCCATCCTGTGCTGCTGCTTGTTTGCTCCATCCTCCAGGAGTGTCCGTCCACCCCGTGCTGGCCCCTGCCCACACTCAGGCTGGCAGTGAGCCCCAGCTGGGATGGGAGCTGATTTTGGGGGTGGGATTCCTCCTTTCCCATCCTGGCTTTAGGCACAGGAAAGAGGAGGAGTAAATGTCCAGAAGTGCAGTGCAGGAGGGGTTTGGAGTGGTTTGGAGTGGGGGCCCAGGGGGTGGAGGTGGGCACTGCCAGCATCCCCAGGGAGAGAGGCAGAAGAGCCAGCTGGTGGGAGGGAGCGAGGACAGGGAATGCCAGGCTAGGGCTTGCAGGGTGCATCCNCAGGAGCTGTCCGAGCTCGTCAAAAACCGTATGAAGCACCTGGGCTTGCCCACCACCGGGTACGGTAAGTGCCGTTCGGCCGAGCTTCTCTGCGGTGGTGCCTCCCGCCCGCGGGCTCCTCAGGTAACCCCCGAGCCAAGCCTAACCCCCGTGCCAAGCCCGACCCCCGAGCCGAGCCTAACCCCATGCCGAGCCTAACCCCATGCCGAGCTTAGCGCCGCGCCCAGCCCGTCCCCGCGGGCGCTGCCGGGCGCGCTCCGAGCCGCGCCTCNATCTGTGTCCCCCTGGACAGCTCCCACCCCTTGGTTATGACAAAGTCTGTAGCCCCCAGATCCCTTTGTTTGGTTGGTTTGGTTTGGTTTGTTTTTTTCTTTTTTTTTTTCTTTCTTTCTTTGAAGCCATCCTGTGCTGCTGCTTGTTTGCTCCATCCTCCAGGAGTGTCCGTCCACCCTGTGCTGGCCCCTGCCCACACTCAGGCTGGCAGTGAGCCCCAGCTGGGATGGGAGCTGATTTTGGGGGTGGGATTCCTCCTTTCCCATCCTGGCTTTAGGCACAGGAAAGAGGAGGAGTAAATGTCCAGAAGTGCAGTGCAGGAGGGGTTTGGAGTGGTTTGGAGTGGGGGCCCAGGGGGTGGAGGTGGGCACTGCCAGCATCCCCAGGGAGAGAGGCAGAAGAGCCAGCTGGTGGGAGGGAGCGAGGACAGGGAATGCCAGGCTAGGGCTTGCAGGGTGCATCCCCCCCTTTCCTTTTTCCCCCACATTCCTGGTCCCAGAAGTTTGTGTTGTAGTTCCAGGGGGACTGTCTGGCCTCGGTGAGGTTTCCAAGCTTGGGGTCAGCTCAGGGTTGGCATCCTTGCCTGGCCCATCTGACAAATTTTGGTTGAAGCAAACCAGGGGAGTTCCAGCAGGAGAAGGGACAGTGGGTGGTGCAGGGCAGGACAGGGACACTGGGCACTGTGTGGGGACCAGGACATCCAGCTGGGTGCTGGGACTTTGTGTTGTCACCACGTGTCACCGTCAGTGTCTGGACACCCATGGACAAACGTTGCTCTGCCTCCTGCCCCTTTCCTTTTTCTTTTGCTCACGTTATCGCTGCAGCGCAGGAGCTCGTCTCTGATATTTGCCGAACCATGGCTTGCTGACCTCTCTCTCTCTCTCTGTTTATGTCTGTGCCTTTCCCTGTATGTTCTGTAGAGGATGTAGCAAATTTAACAGCCAGTGATGTGATGAATCGGGTAAACCTGGGATATTTGCAAGGTAATTCCCTTTCCCTGGGAGTCCCGCGTGACTCACGGCGTGCAGCGTACAACAAGATCATGCCAGCTAAGCCCAAACCTCACCCTTGCCAGTTTTCACCTTAGATCCCCGAGCTTTCAGCACTAATCTGTTGGGTGGCATTGGAAAACCAATCACTGTCCTGTGGTGGTGGTGGTGCAAACGCAGGGCTCTGCCTGGTCAGGGAGGTAGAAACCTCAGGGACTTTTTTTTAGCTGAATTCCTACAGGGAAATCACAGCCCTCGGCTTTCATTAACAAAACCCTCCCCCCGTGGCTCTGCAAGGTGGCTTTGGGCTGTACAGCAACTTGAGGAGGGGACAAGGAGGGGGACAAGTGCACCAGAGCTGCCTGTGCATGTTGTGATGAGATGCTGGAGCTCCTGCTGGGTCAGCCACAGTCCAGGGCAAGGCAGTACTTAAAAAACCCCTTTGCATGCCTTGGTTTGCCTTCCTGGACCCCTCTCCAGCATTTGCAGACCCCATTTTCTGACCAGGGGTGCTGGGCTCAGCACGAGGCAGTGACAGCAGCAACAGGGGCCACTGGTGCTGCAGCCACCCCAGGCACCTTGTGGGGCTCTGTGGGACCTGCCGGATTTTCCCATCTTTTTTCACCTTTACACCACAGTGGAACACACCCTGGAAAGGCTCCTTTTTACTGCAGCAGCCCCAAGATTCCCAACAGCCCATCCCAGCTTCATCTTCGGCTTCACTAGCCCAGGCTTAACGTGAAATGTTGGCATTTTCCTACAAAGTGTGTCCTCCATCAGACGGGCAGCCCCGGCTGGGGCTCATGGCAGAGTATATTGCCCGGGGCAGTGCAGATGCAGCAATATACTCGGTGTGCTCAGCAGGGCCTGGCTTGGCCGCATGGGGTCAGGAAAAGGCGCTTCCATGGGGCAGGGAATCCTGCCGAGAGCCAGAGCCCTCCCCCGCCCCCTGTCATGTCACACCCCGTGTCTCCTGTCGGGTGCCCGGGTCCGTGTGCCACCCTCGCCCCGGCGTTGCCACCCCCATCCCTGTCTCCCTGTAAGGCTGAGCAGTGGGATGGCCAAAACTCTCCGGTGGCTCCAGGGCGGGACAGCCTGGCACGGGCTGGGGGGTCCCAGGCAGCATCTCCCGGAGGGTGGTCCCAGGTCCCCCCAGCTGCAGCACCTTCTGCGGTCTCAGAGGTGCCGGGGATGTGTCTGAGCAGCAAAACAAAGAGCTGGTGTCCCCCTGCAAGCACTGCAGGGGATGACCCGGAGCTCATCTGGGTGTGCCCTGGCCAAGGCAGCTCGGCTGGAAGCTGTTTGCACCCCTGTGCTGGGTGGCTGTGGTGCCCGGAGCTGCATCTCAGGGCTGGAGAAAAGCAGTTTCACCCTGTGCCAGGGTGATCTGGCACCTGCTGTCATTGCTGGGGCAGGAGACCCTGGCTGTGCCCACCACGGGGCAGGGCAGCCTCTGGCAGGGGGACAGCAGGGACAGCATGGTGGGAGCAGCAGGACAGGCCCCAGGGAGGGAGCAGCCCCCAGGATGGAGTTAGAGCCCATCCCGGGCAGTGGCCGGGTCCTGGTCCCGCTGTCCCCAAAGCAGCTCCGTTTGCCGAGCTCCTTCAACCCCCTCTGTGCAGCTCAGAGGGACCTTTCCAAAAGCCTGGAGAGGCGTCCCAGTGAGCAGCCTTGCAGCGAGCTGGTGTCCCGCCGTGCTCCTCATGCTGCCCCGGCATCCGTCTGTCCCCTCTCCACCCTGTCCATCCACACGCCATCCCCCCCGTCTGGAATGTGTCACCTGTGGCAGCTTCCACCTGCCCCCGGCCGCCCGCAGCCTCGCACCCCCATCCATTCCACCATGATCTTGTTCTTGGCTACTTCGGGAAGCGCAGGGGCCCCCCCGGCACTGAGCCCCCCCGTGGATGCCACTCTTGGTGGCCCTGAGCCCTCCCTGGGAGGGTCACTGTGCTCTAGAGCCATCCCCAAAAATGGCATCGACGGCTCTGAAACTCTGCGGAGGCGATTTCCCCTGGGCAGGGGAAAGAAGCAATCCCTGGAGTGATCCCGTGCCTGGATGATGCTAAATTGAGTAATTGAAGAAGGGGAGAGGTGGGCAGAGCTCTGGGGCGACCCCGGGGGGGTTCAGCTGCCCTGGCCCAGTGGTTGCACTTGTGCTGTACCTGACACAGCAGGACTAACCTGTTCCCTCTTTTGCACTGAACCAAGGTAAGACATCTCACTTTATTTTGGGGGGGGAAGTGGGGACTTTGAAGAGTGACCTCTGCCAGTCCCCTGGGCCGTGCTGTGGCGGGGGAGAGCCTGGGGAGGTGAGGAGGGAGGTGGCAGTGACGTTCTTGGTGCTCTCCCGGTGGCAGTGCCACTGCCCACGGCTTCTCCTGGTGTAGGGACCCACCCTGTGGGAGCCAGAGCCAGGATGGGATCTGTCACCTTGCCTGCTGGGGTGTCTGTGGGGGTGTCCCTCCCTCACCAGTCCTGTCCCTCCTCTTGCAGATGAGATGAACGACCACCAGAACACCTTGTCCTACGTCCTGATCAACCCCCCACCGGACACGCGGCTGGAGCTCAACGACATCGTGTAGGTGTCACCTCCCCCCTGTCCCCAAACTCCCCCCAGAGCCGTGAGCTGCCCCCATCCCACTGCTTCCCATGATTTTTCATAAACACCCCCGGGTTTTGCCTCTTTCCCAGGCCATTCCCCTCCCTCTGTTCCTGAGCAGTGCCCAAATCACCCCAGCCCCATCTCAGCTCCCATGGGCAGCCTGGAGTTTTCCCTTGGCTTTGGCCACCGAGCAGCTCCGGCAGGAACAACTCCCGATTATTTATTTTATTATTTTCTGGCGTTTATATGAACAACTCTTATTAACACCTATTATTCAAACACCTACCCTACTCTGCGAGCAG
>VZTZ01016862.1:238673-271547 GCA_013400955.1 Drymodes brunneopygia
CCCGGGCCCGGGGCTCCGGCACCGCCGGGGAGCGACAGCGCGGCCCAGGCCGGGGGAAGGCGGCTGCTGCCCGCAGTGCCCCGGAGAGAAGAAGGCGATGCCCAGCCTGGCCCTGCGCCGCGGGAGGGATGCCCGGAGCCCCGGGCACAGCCGGACACACCCGCAGCCGGTGCGCCCCGCGGATTTTAACTTTTTATACCGATACCGCAACTAGTGAGAAAGTCTTCGCTGGTGCTGGTGGGACGTGGCCGAGCCCGGATGCCGCTGAGCCTGGGGGAGCAGGGCTGGCTTTGGTGTTGCCCCGGATGGTGCAGGTCGGTTGCATTTATGGGGCTGGCAAAGACGAGAGTAAAAGCGCACCGAAACCCTGCTCCTCTTCCTCATCCTCCTCCTCCCTCACCGGGGCTCCCCCAGGGCACCCAAACTTCTGCTCTTTCACCCAGCTCGTGTTCCTCATCCTCTGCTGGGTTTCTGCTCCGCCACGCCGGGCTCTGGGGAAGGACTCTGGTGGCCGTGGGACAGACGGGATGGAGGGGACAGGGCTGTGCAGCCCCCACGGTGCCCCCAGCGCCCCGTGGCACCTCACAAACCAAAACACGCCAAGCCCAGGGGACCGAAAGCCGGGCCACCCCTGTGGCAGTGCCTCTGAGCCCCTGGCTTTGTGACCCCCTTCGTGCTGCTGGAGCTGAGCTGCCTGCGGGATTTGGGGATCCTTGTCCTGGGCTGGCCGGGATGTGGTGGTTTGGGGTCTCCTCTCGGCCCTTTCCCCTCCGGCCAGGGCCACTTTGGGGTCCAACCCCCGCGTCTGTCCTGGCCTTGGGCTGCTGTCCCTCCCCTCCCTGCGGTCACGGCTCGGTCACACCGCAAAGGCAGCGGGTTCTGCCTGTCCCCCCCGGCCACCTCGACCCCCTGGCAGCTCCAGCCACCCCTGCTCGACTCTGTTCCCCCTGTCCCGTGGCTTCCCCTGCAGCAGAGGTGCATGAATGTCCCCCCAGCCCCGCAGGGACCTGGCGCTGCCACCAACACCAGATGTGCTTTTCATCTACTTTTGCACATTCTACAGCATCGATGTGGGAAGGGTTTATTTGACTGCCAAGTGCATAACTGAGTCGTTAATTTTATGTACTCTTGTGTTCATATCTTACAATTCCAATGTGATTTTTTTTTGATCAAGGAGCTTGTAAAGCACAACACGGCCATGAAATCCCATCAGCTTCCTGCACTCGGTGCCAGCTGAATTTATTGCCATTAACATTCACCTTTTGCTCCCCAGACACCCCCAATCAATGTTTACAAAGAAAACAAAAAAGAAAACAAGCCAAAACCTGTTTAAAATGAGTTTTAAACAGCTGGGGAGGTGCCCCAGCCTATGGGGATGTGCTGCCCATCCTGCCCATGGCCCTGAGGGAGAATCAGAGATACCCAGGGTAGGACCTGTGCCAAGGCTGGTGTCACCTAGAGAGGGTGTTGAGAGGGACCTGCTGTGCCTGGATGGAGTTTGGGGTCCTTCTTTAATTTTTAAATTTTTTTTTTCCTGAAGTGCCAGGCAGGAGCCCCTGGGTGGTGGCTTGGAGTGGTACCACAGGTAACAGCACCCCTCCCACCCCACTGAGCTGAGGGCACAAACAGAACCGTCTTTAAAACTTTTTTTGGGGTCGTTTTGATGGATTTTTAATGCTTAATTTTGTATCTATTTTGTTAAGGCAGGCGCACGTTTTATTTATTTCTGTTTGTAGCTTCACACGCCAAATCTGTCATTTCAAATGGCAAAAAGAAGCTGTGGGTTAAGAAGTGGGTGTGGTTGGAGTCCAAAAGGAGACGTGGGCTCTGTGTTAAAGCCTCAGGATGCTCAGATCGTGGAGTGTTAATGTCTTTAACTGTCTGCATTTAATATGGGTCATTTTCCAAACCCCACTTTGCTTTCAAGGGAGAGTGGAACAAAGCAGTATTACAGCTTAAAAAAAAAAATACCAGCAAACAAACAAAAACCCAGACCCCAAATAAAAGGAAAGGTGTGATTATTTGCATATATTTACTGAGAACATACAATTTTTATGGTTTTTTGTTTGTTTGGCTGTGAGCTGCGTGGGAGAGCACAATGCAGCTCCTCAGCTCAACCCTCCCATGGCAAGAAAATTAAATTTCTTTAAAAATCCCTTCATTTACTTAAAATTTCACCCCCAGCCCTGCTCAGCCAGGTCAGCCACGAGGCCAAACCCAGGGCCTGTGTTCCAGAGGCTCCACTGGCTGTGGCATTGGGTCCCTCCTTCCTCAGCGGGCACTCAGCTCCCTCCTGCCCCTCAATCCGAGGGAAAAACGATCCCAAGGGAAAACCACATGCCAAAAGGACTGAAGCCTCTGTGTGGTTTGTGATCCTGCCCAAATGCCCTGGATATTCCTGCATTTTGATGATGCTTCTGTTTGTTCAGTGTACAAATCCCTGTCTTGGAAGCAGAAGCTCCGTGTACAAAACCTCGGCGTTCCTGCTCTGGTGTAAATTTCCAGCTGACCTTCCCATGGGATGGGGAAAACCCTGTAAATACTCACCTGTGGGCAGTGCAACTCTGAGAACCTACAGTTCCTTTTTTTAATCCCTTAGCCTCAGTTACAACACTAATGTAAAAACAGAAGCAGTTTATTTTTCTAATGGTCCTGGTGACGTCGATGCGGCGACAAAGTCGTTCCTGCCGCCGAAAGGGCCCGCGGGGAGAGGGGCACAAGGAGCTTCCATGGCAAGAGGAGAATGCTCCCAACCATGGAAAAATCCCGTTTTTCTGGAGGAAATAGCTGTGTTCCAATGCAGAGACCTGGCAGGCCCTGGGGGATGCAGAAACGAGGACAGCTGGGATATTTTGGGGTTTTCCAGCGACGGCTCCGGCGCATGTTCCGTGCCCACTCACGGTTCGATCCGCTCAATACGGACTAAAAAATCCACATATCCTGCATTAAACTCAACTACTCCAACCAATGTTATGAGTATATTTATTTCCTGTTATCCCCCTTTTTATTTAACCTCTATAGACCAGGATGTTTTTACTCCAAGCTCAGCTCCTGCATGGATTTTTATCGGCAACAGCAACTCCCGTCTTTGCTCCCGGAGCCAGAATCCCGGGAGCAGCTCTGCTGGGATGCAGCCAGCCAAGGGGAGAGGGTTTTGTACAATTCTTGTGAAGATGCTTCACATTTCTGTAAAGATAAATGAAAATAAAAGAGCTGCATGCAGCAACAGGAGACACTGCTGTCTGGTTTTTCTTTTTTTTTTTTTTTTTTTTTTTTTTTTTTTTTAGGGGTTTTTTTTAAAAACCGNAGTCTGTTTTAAAATCCATGGGATGACGTGGTTTAAGCTGAGGCAGCTCTTCCCAAACTTGATTTTTTAACTTCAGGTTTTCCAACAAAGGGCCTTAAAGATCATTTAATTGATTTATTTAATCCTACTTTCTATGATTTAATAAATGCATTAAATTTTGTGGGTATTTAAGGGTTTGGGTTTTTTTTAACTGATGCTTTGCCAGGATTCAGTTCATGTTCTTTGACATCCCAGCACTTCAAAATTTGTCACTGGCTCCAAAGTTTCCAAGATTTTCAGGGAAAATCCCAGCATTTCCAGAGCATGCTATGCTCATGCACAGAGATTTTAACGCGGAGAGCAAATCCAGGTAAGCAGAGATTGTTTTTATTAAGCATTTTATGCAAATACTGTAAAAATCTATTTATTTAAAATCACACAGAAGGACACAAAGAGTATCCCTTCAATAGGGAAGGGAATTCTGGGCTGGACAGACACGTGAGGAAGCTGGAATTAAAAGGACAGCAGGAAGCCAAGACCTTGCTAAATTACTTTTTAATTATTGGCTTTAAGCCAGACAAATCTGCACATGGAGAACAAAATCCTCTTGATTTTCCAGGATATCCGAATTGCACCCAAATTAAGGTAATTTAAACACCATCAAGAGCAGCTCTCTCTGGATGAAATCCCTCCCAAGGCTGCAGAAAAGGATTGAATGCTCTGCACAGGGGGATTTCAGCACTTCCCAGCAGTGGATTCTTCACCTTTGCCTCTTGTTCCACCTTCCACAGCAGCAGATGCAGAAAAGAGGAGGAAATAACTCTGCAAAATGAACCAAAATTCATTTAAACCTTTGCCCCAGCTGAGAAAAATCAGCTTCTAACACCACAAATTCCTTGTAGAAGAGAAAAAATACTCAGGAGCATTAAAATATACATTAAAAATAACAGGGCTGGTGGGGCTGGGAAACAAAAAGGAAACCAAATCCGGGAGGGATTTTTTTATTTTGCTGTAAATTCAGTTTTTATGGCTATTCCCTGCAAGACAGAGTCAAAAGAAAGAGGGTTTCCTTTGCTAAGATTTCCAGGTAATGCCACAACAATCTGGGAAGTTTATGGCCTTCAAAGCATTCTTTCAAATGCCTCATTTGAATTTTAACAAATGCTGGATGCTGAATATTTCATCATCCCTGCTGCACACACTTCCCCAGAGGTTTTTTTTTTTCCCCCCACTACAATAAATATGCTATTTCTGAACAAGTTCAGAGGGATGGATCATAAGACTATGACAGGATTTCAGCACCAAGGTAAAAGTGAATTTATATTTAGCACAGACAAGCAAATTAAATCCACCCTGTAATTTCTGCAATAGGAACGTGCCGTGCTCAGCACAGGCTGGGGAAGGGAAGGGCATAAAATTCCAGTTCTGGAATGGCATTTTCCTGAAAAATTTGGTTTATTTTTTTTCAAAGAAGAGCTGAACTTACCACTTAGAGCAGAAGAGCAAAAATACACCTTTTCATAGGCCCCCAGGAAGCTTGAAATGTTCAAACCCTCCAAAACCAACAAACCTGCAACAGAAAGCTCAGGGAAATATTTTCTTTTTAGAATAAATTTTTAAAATTTTTTTAAAAAACCTATAATTATTTTTGACTTACTACATGGTAAGAGAAGTCCAATCTCTGAGTGGTGACCTGGAATTAATGGTAAAATTTTCAATGCAATGTCGAAAACGCACTTAATTATAGTGGGCCATATAAATATTCCAATTTTGAACTGGTCTGGAGAACTTTATATAATAAAGTTTCAGTTATCTGAAGCACCCAGGGAGCAGCAACCCCAAAATACCCCACAGATTTCTTCAGTTCTGCATAAGAACAGCAGCAAAAATGGTACCAAATACCTACAAAAATCTTCTTTCTGGAGTGATGCCCTTGGAGAATCCCAGCACAGCCTCATCCCAGGGGTGTTTGGCACATCCTGCCCCACAAACCCCCCCTCAGCCACCTGCCTCTCCCTCAAATTAATTACATTTAACCCCCTAATTAACTGCAAGCCACTTAATTGGATAAGCAGAGCATGGATAAGAGCTTAGCACACATCCACAAGGGCTGCTCCATCCCAGGGGTGGCACCAGCAGGGACCAAATTCCCAGGACAGTCAGCTCAGAGTGAACAGGAGACACCTCATTTGTTGCTGTATTTAACCAATAAATTAAATAAAATAGAAAGTGAGGGGGGTTGGGGTGCTCTGATACTGCTCCAGTCAGCAGTTCTGGGGATTTGTGGAGGGCAAAAGCAAAAAAAAAATGGAAAATTCAAATCCTAATTCAAATCCTGTCATTCTTTCTTCAAACTGCAGCCCTGAACCCCCTGGTTGTAGGAAGAGAAACTCCAGAGATTTCTACACTCAACTCCCCAGTGCAGTGAGGACAAAAATCAGCTTTATTTTCTTGGCACACTCAGCTCTTCCAGGGCAGGTGAAGGCTTTCAAAATAAGCTCATATTTTTCCAAACTCCGATTATTTTGGCTGGGACTGTTCCTCCAGCTGAGAGCAGGATGAAAATGAGACAAAACCACACCAAGCACGGATGCAAACAGCACATGGAACACACAGACTGATGGACAGAGCTGGAGAAAAGAAATTGCACTTGAAAGCACTTTAAAGATGTCCATTCTTGGGTTTGTGAGTAAGGAACAGAGAGAGGTCTCAGGCAGAGCTGCCACCTTCTCCTCCTCCTCCTCCCAGCAAGCAAAAACAGCACCCCTGGGAGCAGCTGGAAGGGTTTTTGATCCAGTTCTGCTTGTTTGGACAGAGCTAAGAGGGAACAAGCCTGGCTCCAACTAATCCTGGGGAAAACCAACCCAAACAAGCAGCTTAAGCTGCAGGTTGGCAAATTAATTCCATTTACCTGCAGGGATCAGAGCCCCTGGGCCTGAGGGAACAGGTGATTCCCACACATTTCCAGGTTTTTACACTGTGCTCTGGAAGGACAAAAATCCCATTTTCTAAGTGGTTTTTAGAAGTGACCCCAGCACAGGTATCAGGGTCCAGATCACTTTATTGGGGCTACACATCAGGACTTTGTGTCCTTGGGAGGGAAGGGTTAAACTCGAGGTCACTGAAAGCACAGCCAGAAATCCTCTGCATTCAGAATTCCATAAATTTAACCCAAACCCCAGCACTGACTAGAGAATTACCAGAGTTCTGTCACTGAGTGACTGCACAGATCAAAGGAGCCCCAAGAGACAGATTCGAGAGCCTGATGAAATAAATCTTCAAACTATTTCCCAATTTTCTGAGAGCTTTTTGGTCCCATTCTTGCCCCCTGCAGTCAGGAGAAATAAGCTCTTGGCACAAAGTGATTGCAGCTCCTTGCAGGTGAAGCTTTACCAAACAGAACAGCACATCTTTAAAGTGGATTAGTTCTTGGAGGGGATGAAGTGTCACACCAACAAAAGGACACGTGAAATAAAAAGGAAATCAGTTAATGATTTTTATTAAATTTCAGTGTTTCATAAAATAAATATGGTTTATAATATCAAACAGTGAGAAATAAAGCACAAGCATGAAAAGCATGGTAACAAAAGTTACACTCATGACGGTGTTTAATACTCAGCACTTTAGAAACCATAAAGCCTTTAATTATTTACAAGCAGCAAAACTATCTAACATAATTTACAGAGTTGCAGCAGCCTAGTCAGGGAGTCCTGGGAGGGGAAAAACCATGGAGAGACTGCACTGGAAGACCTTCACTTTGCTCTACCTACCCAGCACTTCATCCCATCCCCCAAATTCCCCCTATGTACAAGAACTCTCTGTACCTTCCATCATCTCCAAGGGCAATAATTACACTGGATTTAGAGCTCAGTTCCTCTCGAGGACGGGGCAGGGCCTTCTGCACTCGAGAAATTCAAGTAACACTTCAAAGAAAAGTAAACATGTGCAAACCCAAGTCAGAACCTACAGGAGCTGCAGGTAGTAAGTGTCAAACCCACGGAGCAGGAGCTCATTAGCAGATTAAATTAATCAGGGAATAGCTGCAGAAACCTACTTGGGAACCAGCTGGGGCCAGGAATGAGACATGGGAGTGGTTAAAAAAATTAACAAACCAAAAAGAAAAGGAACTGCAAATATACCCTGTTACCACAGACAAAAATTTAATCTGCTGAAACACAAAGACTTTTAAGGTCATAACTCAAGATTTAATATTTCAACATGAAAAGAAATCCAAGCCATTCGACTTATTTGGGCTTTTGAAACAAATGCAAATGTCTCTGTTTAAAAATTGCTTTCAAATGAGAAAAACAAATCAGTATATATTAATATATCACCCAAAATAAAAAACATAACACACTCTTCATCGTAGAGCATGCTGCTCATTCAGAATAAAGACAGGACAAAGAAAGTAGAATTACATTTCATGATGTAATAAAAACATTAAAATCTGTGATCAGTAAGTGCACCATCGTACAGGAGTAGCGTGCTCAGAGTGGAAATGTTCTATACCTACCAGCATCCACCTTTATTAAAGCAAACAAATCTTTAGGACACTACCTGAAACTGAAATCAGTAATCACTGGGCTCCATTCAGCTTTGCCTTAAGTTTCAGCCAGGCACATTCCAGCTAGTAGCACCTGTTTTGCCTTCATGATTGTAATTCCAGAGATCTTTACATTTGTGAACTATTTTTTAATATTTTTTTTTAGAAAAAGACTGGCTTTTGCAATCCTTGCAATGCTTATCCTACCACAGATCCTGCAGGTAAACTCTGTTCTGAGCAGCACAAGTTGGGGCTTTTTTCAGAAATCTGAGAGCTGGACTTACGTTGGCAGTGGGTAACAGTACAACAACTGGATGTATTCAACAGTTCCTCAAAAAGGTCTGAAAGAAGATTTCCCTAAAGACTGTTTAAAAAAACCAAACCAAACCCAAAGCACTTCACCCAAGATCTGTTCAATCCTTCTACCCGAGTTCGGAGCTTGCCAACTTTTAAGAATGCCAGGAAAAAAGGAGGGAAAGAGGTGGAGAGGAAAGAGAATTAAATTATTCCCAATTTGTACCGATGAAAAGCTTCAAGTAAAAGGAAATCCACTTGTTCAAGATCTTGCTACATGCACAGTCCCTCGTCAGCTGAAAGCCACAGTAGTTAGCATTGGGTGTAACAGCAGATTGATCATTCATAAAAAACACTGGCAACGTTCCTTCATCCTCAAGAACTTGCACCCACGGCCACCCGTCCCGAAGCTTCTTAAAAAATGTCTATGGTTCTGCACATCTCATACCAAACTGGAGGAAAATGGTAAACATGTCTTGTCTCAATGCAATCCCAGTGAGCCAACCTTCTCCCCAGGAGCTGGGTGTCATTTCCGAGTCTGGCTCTTCTTTGGCACCGCGGGTCGCTTGGCTTGCCACAAGTGGTTGTGGATGGTGAGAGCATCCACGCTCACAGACATGGTTTTGGCTGGGATCACGTTAAACTGTTTTCTGTCCGAGCTGTACTTATAGAGTTTATCAATCATTTTCTTGGTGATGCTCTTTGGCCCTGTCCCAGTCAGCTTGTAGATCTCCTCCGTGTCGGGGTAGTAGCAGTAAAGTGCTCGGAACTGGCAGCCGGCGTCGCGGAACAGGATGATGTAGTGGTTGGCATCACATTTCTCCAGCTCCTGCAGCACAAACAAGCAGGGACAGGGGTTGGTCACATCAGAGAGAATTGTGCCAAGCTTTAGGCTGAATGATTTGGTTTTTTAACACTAGGTCAGTAATTACGATTTTCGGTTCTTTCATGAACTTACAAGCAGAACCCAAATTACAAAATCGTGTTTTCCACGTGGGAAGCAAAAAATCCTCAATACAGGCACATTTTAGGAAATGGAATTCACAGAGCACATCAGTGGGATGATGAAATCAGCATTACAGACCCATCCGATTGACAGTGCATTAACACTTCTAGTGTTTACCTCTAATATTGAGTTCTTATGTGGTTCATTCACTTTTCCAGCAAGACAGCAGTGAGATATAGCATTGTGAATAATAGGTTTGTTGGATTTGCTGCTGGGTTCCTTAAATAATTTTGGACCTAAAGAAGAGAAACAAGTAAAAATTATCTGCCTTTCATTTATGAATATTATGATTTTCATTCAAAGTGAAAAAAAGAGAAACTCATTATTTTTCTAGAATGACTTACTTTTGTAGATATTAAACAGAACAAAATACACCTGACAACTTCTCAAAAATAACATGAAACACATCACAGGTTTTCCTGACCTGGTATTCATAATAAATGAAGAAAACAAACTAAACAAAAGCAAACTAAACTAAAGCAAAGCAGGCACCTGTGTATTCTGCCACTGAAGCAATAGAAGATGCTGTGGAAGCATTCTCCCAGTCTCTCTCTGTGTTTCTGCTGGGATTTCTGCTCAGAATGGGTAAGGACTCCATTGATTCAACTCTGGGAGGGAAAGAAATAAAAAATTACATGCCAAGATTTTGGGGTTTGGCCCTGTAATCTCACATCAATGCTGCTGTCCCTGCATGGAACAGATTATTCTCCCTTATCCTCCCCAGAACAATCAGATTCTCCTTGCTGGAAATCAAAGCAAAGCTCTGACTCCTCTGGGAGAAAATAAAACAAAATTGCAGGTTTGTACAGAACACTGCAGTTGGCAGCCACATAAACCAGATGAATTCAGCAATTCTCACTGTGCCCCTGGGCCAGTGAGGTGAAGCAAACAGCACTGAAACCCAACACTGTTCCATCCCCCAGGACCAGGGAAACCCAAGAGACCCTGGCTGTACCTCTGTGAGGGAGTGCCACCAGAGTGAACACTTTCAGGCTCAGTTGTTGCTGCTGAGGCCAAAGACAGACTGGAACCAGACTGAGCACTGCTCAGATTATCAGCTACAAAACAGGAGAGCAAATGTCAAACACATTTGGTCACAGCAGACTGAGAGCAGATCAGTGAGAGCAGACAAATCCAGATCCTTACGTGTGGACGAACACTTCGTGCCTGAATCACTGTAAGATTCCTCACGATGGACCGACTTTGGCCTGGGTTTTTTGGGCTTGGATTTGGGCTTCCCAAGTCCCTGCTCCTCCAAAATTTGCTGCTGTTTTTTCCTTAGATATTCCTGCTTGATGAGTTCACGCCGAGCCTTCTCCTCTTCTTTCCGTATCCGGTCCTCCTCGGCTTTGCGACTGACCAGAGAACACAAGAACAGTGTGAATGAACAGCACAGAACAACTCCCTCATCTTAAAACCAGGAGAAATTCTTTTCTCTCTTCCTAATAGGCATCATTACCGAGCTTCATCCCTTTTCTGCTCCACCTCAGCCTCCAGCTGCTGCTTCCTCAGCCGAGCCTCCTCGGCCTTGCGCTGCTGCTTCAGGAGGAACGCCGCGCGTTTCTTGGCCAGCTCATCCTCTGCCTTCTGCTCATCCTGCCAAACCCAAAGGGATGCAGATTTTAAACAACAGTGGACAATATATTCAGCTGGACAGCACAAGATTGCTGAGGATTCCAGAAAAATCTGGAGAAAAACTATTACTTTTGAAAATCTTTACATTTCAGTGTAGATCAAAGTTTCTTGTTGCTCAAGAGAAAAATTAAGAGACAGTTTTAGTGCTCCCTTAAGTCTGTGAGGAGAAAAAAGGGGCTCATCTTACTCTGACTTATTTTTAGGTATCTTTAAACATCTCAAAACCTTCTAGACCTGCAAAATACAGTGCAATTATGATGCGGGCCAGGATGGACACCACAAATAATCTCAGTGCAATGACAATCAGTCAAAATTAATCACACTACAAAAACCCCAAAAGTTAAATTCACTGAGATTAAGACAGCCTAGTTTGACCTTCTTGAAATTAAAAGAGTATCATCAAGTCAGCACATCTGAGGTGTTGACAATAGTAAATGTTAAACAGAAATTAAGACACTAAATGTTCTGAGAGCAGTTCTCTTTTTCCAAAAGTAATTGTTTTCCAGTGCAGCTTTTTTATATCCAACTATTGCAACCAATGAGTGCTGTGCTCCATCAGAAGACTGGGCAACACCAGTTCTAATGCTGGGTGAGTGTGTAACAGGAACCAAAGAGAGAAAGGTAACACATTTACCTTGAAGAAAAAACCCACACCAGACTTCTGATCACCTTCACTAATCATATCCGTGGAGCTATCCTGGTTTTCAAGTTCTCCTTCATCTGGAGCTTTTAAATCAGACAAATCTACTTCAATGAGATTAGCCTTGCTTCTCAGGGGCTCATCCACTGGGACATTTTCTTTTCCTGAGCCATCAGAAGAATTCAACCCTGTCTCCTTGAAGCTGTTATTCACCTCTTTGCTCATTTCAGACAGAATATTTGCATCTTTGGAGGTGGAGAGAATAAGTGCCCTTTGATTGCTCTCATCATGAAGTCTATAGGTATCAAAGAAACCCTTCTCTTGGGAACCACTTCCAGGATCAGGACTGCTCTCCAACCCCACCTCCGTGGGTGTCTTTGCCAAGCTATTGGGTGGGAAAGGTCTCAGGTGTGGCAGGTTTTCTAGGCTGGGTGTTGGGGTTTTCACACGTGCTGAATTCTGCTGCCTGTCCTTGGGGACCTTCAGCTCCGACGGCCTTCCCAGTCGGGGGGTCCTTCCCTGGCCAAAGCGCGGCGGTTTCCGCAGGCTGTTCATTCCAGTTGGAGACAGGGGCTCAACAAAATGAATCGAAGGCTTCACCTTTTGGTCCTGAGAGTTACTTCTGGTTCCTGGGGATGGCACTGTTGGAGATTTCATGAGCAGCTCCTGCTGCTGGGAAATCTTGAGGATGGCCTGCTGCAGGGTGCTGATTGTTTCGTTCAGCTTCTCGATAGAAAGGTCACATTCGTTTATATCGGCTTCAGTCACGTTGTCTTCTAGGAGAGCAACAGAAATAATTTTACTTTTTTCCAAATCGTGCATAGCAGCAGGGTCTTTTGGTTTGTGTTGCTCAGCAAAAGCCAGGCTTTCCTGCATTTTTACTTTTGCTACTTCCGGAGAATCGTTGAGCATTTCTTCTCTCTCCTCCTCTTTCACAAGAAACTCCTCAGATTTGGAACCCAAAGAAACTTCATCCAACTCTTCCCCATTGTGCCGAGAATATTCTTTTCCAAAATGTTCTGGTTTAACAGGCTGCGGGCCATCAGGAGATTTCCCTTTTTTAACAACATGCAGAAAAGCTGCCTTGCCCAATTTTAGTCTCTGCCTCGCTGATAAGGCTTCCATCTTCTTCTTCTGAGCCTCTATGGCCCTGCGTTTCTCTTCCAGCTGCATATGGAGCTGCACCAGCTCAGAAGCCAAAAGATTAACATTGTCTTTGTTCTGCCTGCTGGGGCTCTGCTCTCGCTTTTGTTTCCACGTGGTCAGTGGTGCTGGGCAGCTCTCTGACCCATCTGGGGTGGTTTTCTGGGAACTGCTGGTGCTGGACTTGGTCTCGTAGCTGTTGAGCCTCTGCAGCTTCCTCTCGGCAAAGCTGGTCATGCGGACACTGCCGCTGGCCATGGACACGCTGCTCACCTGGGAGATGGTGCTCAGGCAGGGGCTGGAGCGGCCGCTGGCATCGTCCTTGTCCTCGTGCTCCTTCACCTTCATGTCCTCCTGCAGCTTGGCAGATTCCTCCTCGCCAATGTACTTCGTGACTATGGGATGGTTGTCCATGACCACCAAATCCTGGTCAGCATCTTCCATGTCCAAGAGATCCGACTCCGAGTCCTGTCTCACCATGGTCCAGGTTGTGTCCTGAATGTGCAAGTTGAGACCTTTCCCATAACTCACATTGACTTTACTCGTTACCTCATCATCAGCTTTAGCAGCATGAAGAAAGAATCCTCCAGTGGATAGCTCCTGAGAGGAAGGATCTAAACTGCTACTGGCCAAAGGTCTGGAAGCTTCTACACCTGCTTCCCCCAGGGCCACTGCATCTGCAGGACTGGGATCTGCAACTGGAGTGAAATCAGAGCTAGAAATTGGAGTAAAAGTCCTACTGAGGTCATGCTCACCATGACTGCTCGTCGCTTTCTTGCGCATCAAAGACAAGTGTCCTTCATTTAACCTCTTTGTTACAAAACTCCTCTGCTTCCCCTCCCCACACTCATCCTCTTTATTGATGACCTGTTTCTCCTTGGCTGGTTTCAGCACTGCAGGCATTAAAGGCTCCAGGTAAAAACTCTCGGGTTTGCTGTCCGAAGGGTCACTGCTGGTTTTGGGAGACCACGCTGTGGCCATTATGCTGGGCACCCTGGCTGCTGCACTCTGCACCTCAGGGTCACCACGGTTTGGCCTTTCTTCAGGTCTGATGATTGCAATGAGCTCTTCATCATCATCCTCCATTTCTACGTTGTTCAGCAAGCTCTTCCCGTTAGCTTTCACCGAGGGAGGGTGGGGCTGATTTTTGGGGGTTACATTGACAATGTTGGAAGCAAGACTGTCCTTGCTGATGGATCTGGCCAGGCTAATGCTGTCACCAGAGCCAGGGTCCACATCAGTACTGGCAGAATGATGAAGAGCAAATGGTGTTGGCTGAGACAGAGGCCTAGAAAAGATAAGGAGAGTCTACTGACACTCAAGCACAACAAGGTACAATTTGTTGAAATAAAGACCACGATACAGACAGCTAAAATTGTTGGTTTATTTTAAAAATGCATCCTGGATCACAAGTGACCAGCAATACCAAGCAGCAACGTCTGATACTTCCATTTTCAACAGTACTTCCTGAAAATCAAGTCTGACGTATTTTCAATTGCAAATCTAAAATCAGTCAGCTCTGAAAACGCACATTAAGAGAAAACAAAATTAAGAGACTGTCAGTGCAGTTCTAGGGCAGTGATCCCACATTACCACAATCAGATTGTCCCAGTATCATTTCCTCAAGCAATGCTGTGATGAATAAATGCCTCCCTTACCTGGGTTTCCTCTCTGGCCATGCCAGGACTGCCCCTCGTGGCTGCCCATCAACGCGGGTCAGAGAATTCGAGCGGTGCCGATGGCCTGAAATGGTTTTAATTGGCAATAGTTTATAAATGGTCTTCAAACCAGTACTTCTACCTTATTTAATAGCAAATATAAAAACAGAATCAAGTCCTTCCCCAACAGATGGCAGCAGCAAACAGATTTGCTGCAGCTGCCAGACAGACACAGTCCAAGACTGAAAAAAATTAAAATCCACAAAGTTTCTTCAAAGATCTTTAAGGTTTACTCAAACTCAACATGCTCACCCATGTGACTGCAGTTTTAATTCAATTCTAAATTATTTATAGAAATGAATTTATATTTTAATTCATTATTTTATTGACATTGACAGTCACTGTCTGCTGAAAGGCAAATTCCAGGCAGACTTACCAGGGCTGTCTTCTCCCTGTAAAGATTTTTGTTGCTTTTGCCTCAAAGGGAGCAGTGGATGGGAAGGGCTGAAGGCAGGGCTTGCTCCTTTGCCACTAATTCAGAAAAGCAAAAATTCATTACTACAAAGAAATTTTTTTTGTATAATGAGAAAAAATATCAAATTGTGAAGTTACACTGTTAAGTTACCCTCATCTTCTTTCAAACATAATATTGTTAATTTTTAAGAAGATCCTTAAGGAGAAGTTTTTCATATGTGACAACACAAAAGTAAACCTATTACCTGAAATTACACTAAGTTTCTAAACACAGCAGATTTAAGAAGCTGCTTATGTAAATAATCAATTCAAGACAAAGTAAAGGCTGAAATAATGGGTCACCATGAAATTTATGCCAGCTGAAAAATCCTGTCATTAATTTTTATACACATGAGATCATGCTGAAGTTTGTTTTCACAGAATCCCAGAATGGTTTGGGTTGGAAGGGACTTAAAGACCAACCAGTTCCAGTCCCTGGCATGGACAGGGACACCTTCCAAAGGACCTGCTCCAAGCAAGTCCCTGTCCAGCTCTCTTGGAGCCCCTTTAGGTACTCTCAGGTCACTCAGTTTGTAGCAAAATGACAACATTTAACAGCACAACCCCCCAGGTTACCCAAACAGAGGCCTCAGCTGAAGGTGGAACAACATGAAGACAGACTTACAGGTAGTCAGGCTCCTCGGGGTGCAGGTAGTACCTGCTGCAGGCCTCAGGGGCTGCCTGGGCTGGGGGCTGCAGCTCTGCTGGGCTGGGGCTGGCAGGGGTGGCCAGGAAACTGCGCTTGGTGGCGTTGGAGATGGGGACAGGGGGCCGGCTGCTCTTCTGCTGCATCACTGCCTTGACTGGGCACAGAGGGACAGCAGGGTGAGCACCACTCAGAGTGGCCAGGGACAGAGCAGGGAGCTCTCAGGTTGCACAGGAAAATGTGTGACACAACACTACAGTGAAAGCTGGAGTACTGGGCTTTATTTAAAATACTCATCTTCTGGGGAGCTTAATGAAAGTTATACATTAATAATTAATTAGTGGGTTTAGGGGGGTAATCAGCTGTTGAAAAATGATCCATTCAAAAAACTACCTGTTCAAAAATCACCCATTTGAAAAATTAGAACTCAAGCAGATCTAGGATTAATTTGCCTTCTACTTTACTGCTCCCAAACATCTCCAGCAAGAACGAACTTTGGGCAGAAACAAAGCTTCCAAGCAAAGACCACTGGGCAACAGTTTCAGTGCAATCTGAGTCTTTTTTAAATAACATGCTATCAGTTATCCTGGTTACAAACTTACCATCTTTTATTTCCTGGATATCTCTTGGTTGTACGAAGTCTGGTTTGACATTCTCAAACCACCAAAAGAGTTCTGCAATGAACACCATGACATTAGGCTGAAACAGAATAAAAAAAAAAAGGGAAAATTACACCTCACATCACCAAAACACTCGTGATTCACCCCCATTTTATTGAAAAATACCTCCTTTGTGATGTTTCTTACCTTTAAAACCAAAGGAGCATACAACATGTCCTCCAAGGTGAGGTAAAAGCATTTGTTCAGGTACTCATTTGAGAATTCTCTCAAAAGCTGGATGTTATAGAGGCTGTCTGCAATCGATGTCACCTCCTTCAAGCAGATATCTGGGAAGGGGAGAGGGATCAATAAGTTATGGCACTGTCCCACAGGATCACCCTTCCACCCCCACCTCACAGAAACACTGAATACAGCAACTCCACAGACTCTACACCAGCACTGGATATTTACTGGCTACCAGTGACATTTCTCTACCTGCTCAGGACCAGAGGGACAGGGGAAGGAGGAGGAAAAGCACAGAGAACAGCACCAGTTCTGCATTCATTTCTGAATCCACGGGGGATTCTGTCTATCACAGCCACAGAGAAGGTAAACAGGCTACAGAGAACACACGTCATGACAAAATACAGAAGCAATTAAAACCAGACATCTTGATTTGCATATAATAAAGGGTTACTCCTAGGATTCACAGTGCTGGTTCCTTCTGAAAACACTCAGAAGCTCTGCAAGGTACAACGTGGCTGAGAATTTAAAAACCAACACAAAATGTTGATTTGCAGAAGTTAATGCAACAATGACATTGATTTATTAAGGGAAACATTTTCTGGGGAAGAGAACTCATGTTTTGCAATGCTCAGGAGTGACAATTTCTGCAGATTGAGAGAAACTATTTCAAAATCTAGATTTTAAAATGCCAAGTTAGGCACTCCTAAAGAAAAACATGAGAATTATCAGCTAACAGGGGTGGACATGTACTCCTTTTTTTTATGGTATTGAAACCAAGCTCAGTTATTTGAGCAAAGAAAGCCACATCATCTAAACCTGGAAAAGGAAGATTTCTTTTGTAGCTCATAACATACAGAGCACAGTTTTCTAAACACAGTAAGTAAAAAACAAGATCCAAGAGAGATTATTTTTACAGTGCAGATTCCACATGTGACCTGCCTCCACCTTCCCACAGTCCACAACCTATTAGAAGTGCTGCATTTTTAATTTTTCACCTATTTCTAGTTCAGCTTTCAAAGCCTGAAGCCTTTTATTCCTTTTTTATAATTTTTTTTCCCCTCAAAACCTTTATTACATACCATCCAGTTTCATTTGCTCTGGACAATAATAGTGAATCACAGCTAGAAGAGCAGCACCATCGCTACCATCCTTCATCAGATCTTCCAGCACAGGGAAATAGGGTAACTGCCTGCTGGAGAGGTGGTCCCTTCTGTAACGTACCTACAGAGACACAACAAGGGGTCACACAATGCTAGAGAGGCAAAAAGTCCAAAAAAAAAAAAAAAAAACCCCAAAAAAAGCAAAGAAAAAGGAGGCTGTGTTAAGCACTGAAAACTCTTTTCGGTGGATCCTTTCTGGCATTCTGCCCCTGACAAAATTGTGCTTTTCTCCCCGTGGAAGCCAATTCTGAAGGAAATGGTGTTTCTCTTTTAATCCTAGAATGGTTTGGGTTGGAAAGGATCTTAAAGATCATCCAACCCAACCCCCTGCCACAGGCAGGGAACCTTCCACTAGAGCAGGTCGCTCATCTGCCACTCAGTCTCCTCGTGCCCAGGAGCAATCCTGATTCCTCACATCATTCACACATTTTAACTTCTTAGAATCAATTTAACTCAAAATCCTTCCACACAGATGCATGAATGCAGCAGATCCAAAGAAAGAGACATGGGGAACTATATGAAAACATTTAAAGCTTGGGAAAAACAAAACAAAGCAGAAATAATAATTCTGATGGGTTGGTGATCTCTCGTACCTTACCCACATCCAGGGATTTGCTGTCATGTCCACAGACAGCAAAGTTCTCTCAGAGACAATCAGAACATGGCACTTCAGGTGTTGTGCAAAAATAAAAACCATGGCCTTTTCCAAAATAGTCAGAGAGGAGGAGGCCTTGACATCCCCAGCAAAACTCTCCTTGATTTACTACAGATCCAAATCAAGCTCTGGTGCAAACCACCCCGCAGCCCTCAGGGAATTTGGAGCTGCCAGAGCCAGCCAGCTGAAGAACAGATCTTGGCATTGCTTCTTGCAAGTTTTGCAAGTTCCAGGGTTGCTGTTTTCCTGAGCATCCACACACTATGGGAGGCTGTGTCTAAACTGAGCAGCAAAGCAGGTGGGAAAGCAAAAGCAGAATTCACTGCAGGGCCTGGCAGGAACACCTGGCAGTGCTGGGCAAACGTCCCTTGGACACTTCAGGGCATTGATAGCCCTGGGATTGAACAGAACCTCCTCTGCTGTGCAGACACACCAGTCCCAGATTGACTCATCAGGGGAAAGCTGGGCTTTACCAACAGCATCCTACACTTCCCAAGCCAGCCTGGGAAAGCTCTACACACACACACACACACACTCCTAGGTGTCAATTTAGGATGGCACAGGCTGTGAAAAAATCTGTTCAGAGCAATGAAGATCACCAGGAGCAATGAGAACCGGTTTCTTCTCTTTATTTTGCACATGCTAAGTTTCCCAAGGAACTCAAAGCTAATCTCTGCATGCTAATGCTGTTTTTCCTGCCCTTTTACCAGGAGCAAATTGGGTTTTTCCCCAGCCTGGAGCTCTCCACGAAGGTGTAATGGAATGGGAATCATACTGTACCACACGAGCATATTCCACTGGTTCCAGCATGCAGTGTGACAGGGCATGCATCAGATCAGGCTTACACAAAGAGAAACAGTGAGATATAGGATGGTGATTATTCAAACAAGAAACAAATCAAAGGCATCAGCAACATCCATTATGCACTGGAAATGTGGTTGTTAAGTCTGATAAAAGAAGTGTGCACACCAAGGTGAACTGGTTAGCTTGAAAGGGTCAGCATTTATCCACTTAAGGTAAGCATATTAGAAAAAAAACCCTTCAGAAATTCTTTTTAAACTTTAATTCCTCCTGTAGTTAAAGTAGGTACAAATATTTCCTTTACAATAGGCTTAAGTGGATTTTAAACCAAGGACAGTCAATACCAAGAACTAAAATCTGTAAAAATTCCATGTTTCTTTTGGCTTTGGTGAAAAACCCCACAAATTTATCAAAGAGGGTTTTTATGGACTTAATTTAATTCCTTCTTTTTTTGCTAAATTATTCTGTTAACCATTCAATCTTTTCTACCAAAAATTCTGAATTCTTCCTTATTTTCTAAGCTGAGTGTTGTGTTTTGGAACCCTCCTGCCCATGCATACAATGAATGACATTTGTATGCAATAATTGCAGAAATGGTGCTACTGAAATAGAGATAATTCTGTATTTAAAAAACCCAACCAAACAAAAACCACAAAATAAAAAAATCACAGAATTGTGAATCTCACAACTTTGGAGACTGCAAAATCTGCCAGTAAAACATTAAAATCTAAGTGGAGTAGAAGTGGGACAATCTTTGTTTACTCCTTCCTTTCATTTAAGATATTTAAAGTTTTTAGTCCAGCCCACAGATTTGGTTCAAACAAAGGATTAGGAGGCTGCAGTGGGACTGAGCTCTCCGTGGGAAGGCAGAGAGATCATGGGAAGGCTGCCTGATCACACCTGCCTTTTCCAAGTGCTCTGCCCTTTGGAATTAACAACTGAGAAAACAGCTCATCTTCCCAGAGAGAAAATGAGTAACACCAGCTCCTGCAAGGGCAGGAGAAAGGGCATCAAAGCCAAGGAAAGCAAAGGAACAAAGGAAAATCTCTGCAAGTTGAAATAAACCCAGAAAACTCGGACAAAAGAAAGCAGGATTTCTAGAAGCACAATTTTGTTGGCTTTTTCTGTTTGGTTTTTTTTTTTTAAATATATAATGGAATTGATATTCCAATTCCACACTTCAGCACAAAGAAAAATCAGCATTTTGTTCCAATGAGCAAACTGCCCTCCCTCCCACTGTGCCAGCTCCAGGCTCCTTAACTGAGCAGGCAATTCCAGCAAGAGCCCCACCGGATCCAAACTGGGCTGGCCAAGCTCCTGCCCCAGCTCAGTGACCAGCAGTGCTCTGGCTCTGCCAGATTCCCAAATCTGCACCAGAGCAGGTGCAGGAGCAGGGTAAGAGCATTATTTAAGCACAAACATCTGAGTCTCTTAACTATGGATTCCAAGATTAGGCGGCCGTTTAAGCCTTAACCCAGCTTTTCTCTCACCTCAGTGCTGTCATCAGCTCCTGCTTACAACAAAACCCAGCAAATGCAACCATTTCAAGTGGTCATTTTCTATTTCTTTTATTGCTACTCCACCTCCCTGACTCCTGCAGTGTGGAAGCAATTCTGAGCTGCTGCAGAGTGAGTATGCTGGATGCTGTACAGTATGCAGGAAGCACGGCATGGAAAGGAAGCCTGATGACCCAAAAGCTCACACAGGTGCTTGTCAAAGAGCAGCTGAGAAGCATTGGAATGGAAGCAAACACTCTGAGGGAGTTTAAAAAAGCCATGGTTTTGTGGATGACAACTGGTGTAAAAGTAGTTCACTTACAGGTACTAATTTCCAATACCATTTGGAAGGAGACTGCTCAGGAAGCAAGGAAAGGAATGTAGGAACAGGAAAGGAACATCAGCAATGCAAGTTAAAAGCAGTAATACTAAAATGCACTTCAGCAATAAACACTTTCATATTTTAGAGGCCTTGTAGCCTAGAAGCTTAGATTTAAAGAGACTAAAATGTGACCCAAAAGCCAATAGGGTCAAATAATTCAAGAGATCCTTTAGACCACACATCAACTTGTAAATTAAACTTAGAAATTGCTTTTTTGTTTGCTCTGAAGGGAATTATTTTCCATAAAAGGCACATAAAAAGCTGTTGCCACTAACATGAAAATTAAACAACTGTGCCTTGTTCATATTTCACACTTTGAGCCCTTTGCACTCAGCAATGCCAATTTGAGGAAAGATCATATTATTTATAATTAATCTTTAGGTCTTATAAAATTGTAAATTGGGAGCACAGATAGACATTATGTTGGAGAAAGACTTATTTGACATTCTCCAGAAATGAAAGTGTGCTATATTTTGCAATATTAGTGCATTGTGATATAATTTCAAGGGGAAAAGCTGGAAAAAACTACAAACACACACATATAACATTTGAATGCCAAGAGTATTGTACAGGACAGAACCTGGATAAATCCCTAAATACACATTAGACAAAACAACCCATGCAAAAAGAATATGTCCCAAGAGCTTTCAAAATATATAACATATATTTTGTGCTGTGAAAGCTGAGTCATATTTACCCACATAGAGTTGACACAGGTCATTTTAAGTTGACACAAGTTGTTTCCATCCTACTGAAACTTAAAGGAAAGTCAGAAGATACCAGTGGGCTCCAAAGGCAAGGAAAGGCACTAATGACAGAGACAAAACAAACTGCATGCAGAAAATCCCAGTTCTGAGGATTGGAGCCCTCACACTTCTCTGACAAAGGAAATACTGATATTTAAATCCATTAATCATCAACACACAATATCACAACTGAAGACAGATTTGTTTTACCTTTTGATGCCCTGGACTTTCCATTAGCTGTTGTTTTAATTTAATTTCTTTCTCTGTTATCTCTCTCATTTTAAGGTTCACCTAAAAGGGCACAGCATGGAAAACAAATTAAAATACATTTGGATATGTTCCCACAAGTGTTCTTCTTCCTCCTGTTACTAAATGGCCAATTCATGCTACAAACATAAAAAGTTCCTAGAAAAACATGGTACAGCAGTTTTCTGGACCTATTAGCAGTAGCTGAAATCACAACTAGGGAATCTTGGGTTTGCAAGGACACTTTCCCTTTGGAATGTGACTCTTGTCACTCAAAAGAATTACAGTAACTTCACTGCTGCCCTTGGAAAAGTTTCAGTATTTCTGTTAAATGTTCCATCTAGTCAGAGTTAAGTTCACCCTGTTATTGAACATGAAACAGTGCTACACCTCAAAAAACCTCCCACCAACTAAAAAAACACCTCATAGCCATTTGTCTGGAAATAAAAGAATCCAATTTTTACAGTTTCCCTAACTTAGTTCCTGATTATCTTCTTTATTTTAAAATTTACCAGCTTTATTCATCCCTAAGAAAAACAAGTTGCAAAAGTAGAGAAATGATAGAAATGCACAAGTAAGAAATGAAGATACTCATCTGAACCCTTTTAAAAATCTGAAAAGTGACAAGAAAAGACAGGCAAGGCTTTTCCCAAAGTAAATTGTACCTTGTTAATCCAGAAAACCATGGCATCCTCCAAATCATAGGGCAGTTCTTTTGAGGCACTGAATGTAGAGAAACGCTTGACACTGGCAACCACCTTTTCAATGCTGATCATTTCTACAGTGTAGGCCATCATGAGAGCATCAATCATTGCCATATGAGAACTCTGAAAGAAGGAAACAGAGTACTGGAAAATAAAATCCCTTCTAGAAAAAGACATGTTCTAACTGTATTTAAAAAGAAAACATTCCTAAAGTTTAGGCGACCTAGAAATTAAGAGCTCTTCACTCCATTTACCACTTTAAATAGCGTTAAATAAAACGAAGATGATTAGGTGGATTTAATTAAGCTAACCATTTTGATTGGTGCAGAGCCCAGATCAGATTCAGACACAGGTGTGTCATCGCTCTCCATGACGTAAATCCCCTTGCGAGACAGCGCCTGGATCACGGACTGGTGTCCCTGCAGAGCAGCCACCTGATCCCCCTTGAGGATGAGGCTGCAGACGCGGCAGTAGAGCTCGCTGGAGAGCAGCAGTTTGATCACAGGGGGTTTGATGTGCTCCTGCTCGTACTGATCGATGTAGAACGGGTCCTTCAGCTCCTCCGGGACGTTGTCTGCGACAGAGGAGACAACATCAGCACTGATGCCTGATGGATTTTTTGCTTTTTCTNAGTCTTAAGCACTCAAGGTCCCCTGGCAGGACAGATTCTGGAAACTGGGAGTGAGCCCAGCCCAGCCCCTGATTGGGCCCTCTTGTTAGATATGCTAATGAGGGCCCTTCTTGGGCCCTCTCGTTAGATATGCTAATGAGTAAGGGCTTTAATTGTCCACTCGATTGGGGGGATGGGGCAGAAGCCATCGAGTGGGATCCTATTAAATACCGAGGGAAACGACCCCAACCCTCTGACCCTGCCTGAGCTTTCATTTCCTAAGAGCAGGAAAAGGCACCAGCACCACTCAGCACCAAAGGTGATCAGTGAATGACAGCGACATTCACATTTTATTTGGGATTATCACTGCTCAGAGCACAGGTTAAAATGGGTGTCAGATGGGAAAGGTTCATCCAAGGTTTATCTTCCAAGCAAAATCCCAGAGTATCAATGGACAGCAACTGGACAACTGCAAGGCTCAGGAACCAACAGGGGCTGGCCCGTCTCAAAACCAAGCCATCAATTTTTTGGATGAATTTTGGTAATTCAGAACTAAAAGCCCAAAATACGTGACTAAAACCTTGACCATTTTACAAACCAACCAGTGACCTCATTATTTATTTTTTTTGGTCAAGAGCATTGAATCAAACTATTGCAACTTTCAGCCTTTAAATGATTCAAGTTCAAGAAGCAAAATCACTCCACTTGGATTAAGCAGGAACTTTAAACCAAGTCTAAAAAATGAACTTCTTTTGCCCAATTTCCACAAGTTGTGTTAGGATTTTATCAGACTGATTCTAGACCCTGAGTGTGGTGATTTGGAAGAAGTTAAAATTAGCAGCACAGAAGGCCTCACCCTTGCACACCACCAGCCATAAACACATTTTTACTGATCCCCAGCACAGCTCAGAGCTGGCAGGAGAGAAAGGCACTAACAACAATATTCCAATCACTCTAAATATGTCCAAGACTTCTCAAATCCATCCCTTGCTCTATATCCCAAAATAAAAGCTTCTCCTCATACTGGGTAATCAGCCTGGAAGCTATTGATCTCTATAACAACTGAGCAGGAATAATGAGAGCCTGCAACTCCAAGAAAAATATTTTCTAGCCTCAAGTGTATTGTCTTCATAGAAGCCTGACAATTCCTAAATTTCAAACATAAAATTCTATCTAATGCTATCCAGTCACCCTGAATATCTTTCCCCAAAGTCACTTAAACAGTTCATTTTAAATATACACATCTACACTTTAAAGAATTATTAATTTGGCAGCATATTTACTTTTCATTCAGCTCATTTCCAGAATAATTAAATTTTCCCATTCCAAGAAACTCCTACCCATATCTTTGAGCTGCAAAATAAACCACACAATATTTGTACACTGCAGAGCACTTGCTGCTCATAAAGAAGAGGAATGGAGACAGAGTGTTATTGCATGAGCCACAAGTACATCTCACTTAAATAAAAATATCTGGCAAACCAGTGCTGTCTAACAGCTCCTGTTAGTCAGACAGTGCTGGCCCTCTTTTTCCAAATGGGAGCTTTCTGAAGTTTTTTAGAATGAAGATAATTATTTTTCTTTTCTGTGACATTGAATATGACTTTCTACTGAAGATGTTTGGAAGAGACACAAGGAACCCCACTGGCACCACCTAAGAACCATTTGTTAACACGGGTGTCCATTTCTAGAGAAATACATAATAAATTCAGATATTTTTAATCTTCTTAACATTAGTCAACCTGACCTAAAATCAAAGGCTGCTGAAAGTTCATTCCATCTAATGGCCATTTCCATTTCTAGATAAAGAACTCCAGCTTCCATTTCTAAAGACTGAGGAAAGAGCCAAAAATCCAAATGCACAGCAGCTGGTATAATCCAACATTTTAGTTCATTACAAGCAGCTACACCTCTAACAACCAAAGAAACATTGCTTTGTACCAGAATTACTTGTGAAAGGAAATAAAACAAGCTCATAAAATATCCATGAAGTTGTGCATCTCTGGCAGAGCATTAGCACCACTCCAAGTTTTAAAGGCTTTTTTATAAAACAATGACAAAAAAAAATGGAAATTCCAAAAGTCTGAAATCTGAAGCACTTGGATGAGGGGTTTAGTACCAACACCTGCTCTCCACCAGCTCCTGCTGGGGATCTGAGGTGGCTGCCTGGGATTGGGATGAAAGGAGGACAAAGAGCCCTGAAATCCCTCCAAGACATCTCCTGCCCCACATGGGGGTTGGATGTTCCTCAGGATCTTCCTTCTCCACAAGGCAGAGGGACTGTGATTATTTTATAGACTGCAATCACAGCCAGCAAAAAGATTTTTCTGCAGCACTAACAGGCCCAGCAGGGATCCAATCTATAGGATTGGGGTCTTTACACAGATTATTAACACAGGAGAGGCCATGGTGCTGAGCCTCCTGTGTGACAGGGGTGACAGGGGCAGGCAGCCCTCCCACATCAATTTCTGATTAAACCAGCTCCATCCCAATGATTTTTAAAAGCCTTTTCTAGCACTAAATGGATCTAGTTCTTAGTGAGGGGATTCCATGTCGCAGAAATCAATACGGTAAAAAAAAACCAAACCCAAACAAACAACCTAAAATACACAAACAAAAAGCAGGAAAAAAACCCCAGCTTGTATCTTGTCATTCAATCTGAAAGTCCAGTCAAGAAACTTGCTATCTTTTTCTTTTATACTGAAGAACCCCCTAATTTCATGTTTCTGATCTCCATATAACTACTTAAGGACTGAATGGATTTGGATTGACCAGGATTAAGGGTAGGACTGGGTGGGAATAACTTTTAGTACCAGGATTAATAATTTGAAGACTATTACAGGAAGTTATTCATCACCATTAATCCTCTCATAATTGCAATTTATTTCACTGTAAACACTTGCCCAGATTAATTTTTTACATTAGTACATAGAACACTTCTGTCACACATAGCAGCAGTCCTGTAGCTGATTTATGTCCTGACTAAAAATCCACAAAAAAATTAAGATATAAAAACCATATCAAAGCTCAAGAGTAGCAATATTAACTGTACTATTTAATTAAAATTTATTTCACGCTGGACATAATGGCAGGCACAAATTCATGAGAAATAAATGACAGGAAAACCTGCAATGCAAACAGGATGCTAAATAAGTGTATAGTTCTGAGTTGAGAAACTTCCAAATAGAATTGATGTTCTGTACTCAGTGCAGTTATCTCAAATGGGGCAACACAGAACAGACAAAAAAGGCCTTTAATTGAGAGGTGTCTTCAATATTTGAAATCTGCATGTGAAAGTGAAACTGAAGACACTGATCTTACCTTTCACATCTGGTAATTATCCTTACCTGTAGCACAGTGCACAGAAAACACCTGCAGCACCCAGGGCTGCTCATTCTCCAGCCCCCCCTTAAAAATGACAAAATTCCCTCACTGCCAGAAACCTCAGGAATTTGTTGTCACTTTTAGAACAACTCCACAGCACCAGAGTTAACCCAACCCTGATTTAAACCACACACCATGGACACACAGGCAGCCCCTTTATCATGCACACCTTCTCTCCCCAGTTTTTATGGATCAGACAAATCCAGAGATGTCACATGTTTCGTGTTTGCCTCACTACAGAATGTGCCAATGTTCTTTTTGAAGAAAATGTCCCAGGCTTTCCAAGTCCCAGTTTCTATCAGCATCTTTTCCAACACATTTTTTCTGTGTGACCTATAACTGAACTTGAAAGGTTAGGAAAGTTCTGCTCATTAAAACTTGAGTTTTTACACACTTATGGCTTGGATTTCAGAAAAATATCACCATCATGAAAAATTAAGTTCTGAGAAATTAACACCTAAGCTATAGCTACAAAAATTTCTGCTCGAGCAGTTTAAATAAAGGAAACTAAAACCAATTAAATTATGTCCCTATTTTCTGCTTATAAAGAAGCCTCCAACACCATCTTAATTCCCAAAGGAAGTCACCTTTATTTCCTTTAAAAGCTTGAAAACACCCCCTGCTTTTCCTGATGTACTTTCTGAGTGGTTTCTCCAGGCAAATGTTTGCATCAACTTCAAGACAAGTTTTAGAGTTGCCAATTTTGGACAAATTGAGGGGTTCAAAAGGCACCAGTGGTTTTATAGTAACTTAAAACCAACAGTACATAACCTGCAGTCAGCTCTGTAAAAGTGAACAGCATTAATTCAGTTTGCCTTAAGTTTTCTAACAAGAATTGTTGAAGAATTCACCACCCTACCCTCAGTATCAGAGCTGACTGGATCTCTTTCACACGAGTTTGATGTAAATTTATACACCATTACTCTCATGCTCATTTTTGCTGCTTCCCACACTTAGAAAAACAAAGCAATATCGTATTTTTTCCATGTTTCAGCAGCATAAACTCTCAAGTGTTCTCACCCTGCTGAGCCTATTGAGGAGATACCTCCACTGCCTATTTTTGTAAGGGATGATGGGACTCAAAAATAAACCACCATGATTTTTCATTCAGCAATTCTTTTGGTCTGTTCCATGATATCAATGAGTTCTAATCTCTCAAGAACCGTCAGTTCTGAGTATAAATCATCAAGTACAAAATCGCTGAGAGGATTACTAAAATAACTTCACTTGCAACAACTGTCAGAGAGCCAATTATTGCCAGGCCCTCCTTGCTTCAGGGGAGGGAGCATTTCTTTATCATCTCACTTACAAAAACCTGTTCAAAGACAACCACCTGATGATGACTTGATAAAGAAAAATACAGCAATCTGAACAAATTTGACTTCTCCCTTGAACTGATGGGGTGGATACACCCCAGATGTTATTTTACCTCCAGAAGCACGAAGAACTGGTTTCACATGGAAAGGGAGCCAAGCTGTCCTGGTAAACAGCACGAAGCTTATTCAAATTCTGAGTAGGATTTCGTTGGTATCAGTATCTGTTCCCAGAATTATTCAGCACTGGGTGAATGTCCTCCAAGCTGAGCACAAACTGCACCTTCTCAGCACTGAGACCACCAGAATATAAACATTTTGTGTTGGTTCTCATTACAGCACTGAATTTTAAGCCCTGTAAGTGATCTGTAATAGGACACATGAAAATTTACATATAACAGGCAGGAAAACCTCAAGCTACAGGCTTTGCAAACTGCTGGGAGAGTGACTGCACTTATTACCATATCTTTTGATCAAGGATAAAGCCACAAACCTGGATAAAGCAGAGGAGACAAAATAATAATTATGGAATCCTTCACCCCTATAAACTTCACACAATGATATTCAGTGTTTATGAAACAGGTGCTATTAAAGAAACAAATGTTTAACTGTTAATGTTTGCTAAACACAACAGCTTTCTTAAAAGGATTCTTACCAACCTGAGAAAGCTGACAAAAGGCAAGCAGGGAATTCAGGGATCTAGGGAATCCAGGGATTTAGGGAATTTAGCCCAGGAACCATTCTCACACTGCCTCTACCAACTGGTAACTGTGGGGACCTATTACAGTACTGTTAAACCTTATTTAGCAAGGAAGTTTTAAGTCCTCAAAGACCAAAAAAAGGCAAACCTGCATTTCCCCTCCAATGCATTCCATTAGTCCTTGGCTTTCCTGCTTGCATCTTGCCAAGGGTTTCAGGCTACTGTCAGCATTAAGTCTGGAAACTATGTAAAGCTCCCAGCCCTGATAAATAAGTAAAATCCATCAGATCCCTTTTGAAAAATCTGAATTTTGCAAACTGTTTTACAGAAGCAACATCATTTGCTAGGGAAAGGGTTGGAAAGAACCCACTGCTCACAGCAAGCTGCACCACTGAGAGACATCCTTGAATATCTAAATTTTAATATTACAGCCATGATGACGGAAAACATAATTTCTACACATAAATTAGTGCTACACTAAATCTGCTGAGAAATCAGAATTTTTCATTGTCATTGTCTATTTTCCCAGGTGGTTCCAAATGAAACCACTCTAAGGATGTTCTTTCTGCTCAGAGCCTGAGGGGCCAGCAGGGCTGAAGGGCCAGGTCCACTGCCCACTGCTCTGCGTGGCCTCATTCCTGCTTGGCAATCTGGATCATTCCAACCACTGTGGAAAAGTGATCTCCCCGTGGAGGCCTTGCCAAGCCTCCCCAGCCCTCCCACGCTCACCCTCTGTCAGCTGGAGCTCCCCACACTCATGGCAGCTTTGCTCCTCAACCCTTTAAACATCAGGAATTACAATTCCCTGCAGCGGCTGTTTGGTTCTCATCAAAGTTTGAGGGATGAAAAAAGATAATTCTGGTCTAATTAAACTCCATTTTCTCAAACCACTGTCTCAGCTAAAGGGACTCAGAATCTTTCCAGGGTACAGAAGGTTTCCAGATGTGCTCAGACCGAGAGAGATCCATGTGAGTACTCCCAGATTTATTTGGGGAGATGGATGCCACCGAATGGAGAAACACCTTCCTTCAGGACATCCTTCCCCTCTGCTTTCTGGAATTCACACAAACAGTTGTAGGACCTCCCTCTGGAGCCCATCTGTGCCAGCCAGGCATCCACCACAGCCAGGAGTTGCAGGTTTCCAGGAACAAATCATCCAGCCCAGTTCCTGAGCAAGAAGAGAGGTTGTCCTGCAGTGTTTGTGTAGCTGCTCAGTTGTTTGGCTACCAAAATTCTTTTTTCATGGCCAGGAGGGGAAAAAAAGGGAGGACTGCATCATCTTGCCTCATCAAATAAAACAAAGCCCAAACTAGGCCTTCAAATTATTTGTCATGCATGCTCCCAGTGATTTGTCCTTGAGGAAAAAAAAAACAAAGGATGAAGAATTTTCCTATTCAAATGCCAGCTTAGAAGTGGAGAATTCAAATATCCTTTAACAGCAAAGAGGGAACACAGTTGCAGGTAGAACCTGCAGTGGTGAATGACTTCCAGTAACAGTCTACACCAACATCAAATTCCTGGTTTTGATCCTTTCCACTCTTCACCACAACTCAGCCTTACCCAGATGAAAATGAAACGCACTAGAATTTGAAAGATTAGGCACAAAATTACGTCAGTTCAGAAACCAAATCCAAATCTAACATTTCAGAAAAATACTCATTCACTTGAAGGCAGTTATGGGAACCTGGTAAGATTTACTTCAGAGCAGAAGGGTTTTAATATTACAAACAGACAAGCTTTTTTTTTTTACCAAATTAACCAAAAATAAGTCTAAAATAATAAAAAGTCCTCAAACCCTTTAATCTGCATAGTGAGATTTTATATAATAAAATCACAATTGACTGTAGCTGCCTAAGACTCACTGAACAACATCCAATATCTCAAAACTAAACCACAACCCTGAGAGATGACAAGCAACGTGTTAAATTCAAGCATTATTCAAAATTATAATCACACAGGAAACCTTCTTAAACCCATCTCTCTATGAATTAAAGAGGTTTATAAATTTCTAGGGATTGTGCAATGCTATTCCAGCAGTAATGGCTAACATGTGACAGCGACTTGCAGGAGCCATTTCAAAAATCAAACTACATTTTCACGGGCCACAGTCCTGCAAAGACACACACAGACACCAATCCTCACGCACTGGGGAAAAAAAACTACTCTTCCTATTGTTTGTGGCATTTAAGTTTTGTTATTTGTAACGTGACCAAGCCTAAATGCAAGGAGAAAAACTGGCAGAGGCTGCTGCAGCCAGAGATCACAGCTCTGCCATGGGAAAAGCTGTTTCTTTTTAGCTTTTGGACACAGGAAAGCCAAATACTTTTACAACCTGTGCTGTCAGGAGCATAAACAGACTTGCCATTAAGCAATTAACTGGTCCAAGAGGTTCAGACACAGCCCTGAGTGCTGGAGCAGACACCACCCAGCAGCACGAGGCCACCGAGCTCTCTCTGCAGCGTAGGACCCGTGCCAGTCCCTTCCCGTTCAGGATCAGCTTTCCTTCGAAACAAAGTCACAGCACAAACAGTGCATCCCCAGCTCTGGAAAGGCCATTTTATCATGGATCGCTAAAAAGTTTCAGGAAACGTTACAAACAATTCCAGTAACTGAGAAATATTTACATCAGGAAGTGCCCGTTCTGTTCTTTTCAGTTATCAATGGCAGCCTCCCCAAATTCCCACATTTCCAGACGTCATCTGAGCCGTGGGGTTTTCTTGCCTCTTGCTGCTTGTAACAAAACATATTAAACACTGTGAGCCCCATGATTTTCTTTTGCCCACAATCATCAAGATGAGGGGGACACTTGACAGGGCTGGAAATGTTTAAAAAGTAAAATAATTGAGAAAAATATTGCAGCAAGGATTAATATTTAATGGCAGGAGTGGACCACTTTTCTTCAGCCTTGTCACCAAGTAAGCCAGTGCTAATCCATTAAGCATATTATGAGTTTGGAGAATTAGACTTAGATTAACAGGGCCACCTCATTTTCCAAAACAAGACTCTATACATGTTTTTATTACATCTTTTGTTCTGGATAAAACAAACCCACTAGTATTGCATCCTACTTCTTCATAATGAAGCTACTTAAACTCCAGATGTACCTTGTACATCAAGACAGATCTAGTTCAAAAACAAAAAAAAAGCAAATTTCAATAGCTGCCAGGGAAATACTGCACAAATACACTCCAGGAATATTTGTTTTTCCACGTTTGACAGTAAAAGTTTATGACAATGTGAGAGAAGGAAGAACTCCTCTATCACTACACCCTGTTGGGGTGTCACAGCACCCAAACTACACCTGCTCATTCAACATTTCTTTGCATAAAAGAAAAATGCTGCTGAACATAAACGGATTATTTCTTTTGGATCATTTGGAATGTAAAACCACAAGCTGACAGGAAAAAAGGAGACCTAACTGAGCATACAAAGGGTGTCAAGGCCTCAGCATCTGCTGGCCAAGATGCCCAGACAAGGAAGAACCTAAAGCCTGGAGGGACTTGGGGCCTGCGAGCAGTGACATAAAGCTCAGTGGAACAAAGTCTGCTTAGCTAAAGCAAGGATTTAAACATTTTGAGGCAGCAATTCTTGCCAAGCACCATCTGGGAGCGTTCACCATTAGGTTTGCTGATTCAGGGCATCTCATACAGTCCCGTTATTCCTGTTTAAGGTACCAGCAAAGATACAGTATTGCAAGAGAACAGGCTGCCATGTTATTGATATTTAAAACAAAGCCAAATTTAATTACTTCTGGAAGAGCAGTGGAGACGGAAAAACCAATAACAAAATCAAGAATGACTTCTTGAGAGAGGTGATCTTACCTATTCCGTAGGCTTTAGCACAGATCCATTGTAGATTAGCAGCTATTTTTGCTCTGGCTGAATCATAGAGCTCCAAAGGGACAATGTCAACTGCACTATCTGACAGAGCATCCATTTTTCTTCTGGTACTATCTCCACCCGCACAACCATCAACATCCACCATCTAAAACAAAAACAAAAGGCAGAGACTTTGACTCGAGCCGACGATTGTAAAGCCACACGGGAGAGGGGCTGGCCAGGCTGCACACAACAGGCCCGGCATCCTTCGGGATTTCCATCGGGAGGGCTGATGTAGCGATTCCAAACCCACTCGGAAATCAAAGGGCATCGGAGCCCGGAGCGAGCATCCCTTTTTTGTCAAGGGCAGGGCCCGGCTCGGCGAGCCCCCCGCCGCGGCAGCGGAGAAAGGCGCAGCCCCGTCCCCTGCCGATGGGATAAAGGGAGGATGGGGCTCTCCCGAACAATGCGGGCAGGTACCGCCGCCCCCTCCCCGCCCGCGGGGCCGCGCCGGGGCAGGGGCAGAGCCAGGGCAGCACCTGCGGCTCCTTCCCCCGCCTCGCCCCCGAGAAGCAGCAGAGGCTCCGCGCCCGCACGCCCATGGCCGGGCCGAGCAGCGCCGGGGGCCGGCGGCGCCCCCTCCCCGCATC